>CM040188.1:79366302-79513802 GCA_022606455.1 Callitettix versicolor | reverse complement strand
TTGGGTACAGTAATTTTATTTTTGGATTAAATGAATATGTAATATTAAGTTTGATTTGTAACAACAAATTAGGCTAACCTCGTTGATTAGGCACTCACGTTTAGGCACGCTACTTGACGTGTCTATAGCCTAGGCACAGTGTTATGTTCCCGCTTCACTTATCTACAGTCACTAAGTGTGCAATTTCGTAGAACGACTGCTGAAAACAGCCCTTAAGCAGGGGCGGTATTGAATAGCCATTACGTGCTATTGTCAAGGCTGTTATTTGAATAATATTAAGTAAAATGTGGGCAGTTTATTTTGGATAACAGTGGCGTGTTTTGGTTTACTTTGTGTTGTTTTGGAAATAAGGGAGCCTAGCTATTGCAGCAATAACAGTTTTCTGTCACAATGTGTCCATTGTCCTTATCAAGGAAGTTTTGTAATTATAAAAGAATTAAATTTTTACAGATACATTTATACGTTTTCGAGCACCGATTTAAATTTTGCACCGATCAGGCTGTTTGATTTGCCTCCGAACTTGCTCAACTCAAGGTCGTAGTTTCATGACCGGTATTATTGTTGTAAGTTCTTTTACTTACCCTTAACGCCGACCATTAGTCCTAATTAGGTTTAACTGGAGTAAAATATGAACGTTAAGCGAAATCTTTTGAATTATAAAAGTGGGTTGTGGATACCGAGTTGCATTAATAATATTTGAGCAAAACCTGATGAAAAGAGTTTTCGTTTTTACTTGGATATTCGTCAGTAACCGTTTTCTGGCAGGATCTGTCGTAGATAGAATTGAATACAGAAAACGTTTGTGTACATGTTTTTGCAACGTTTTCTTGATTGTGTGGCAATTCGTTCCAAAAAAATTGGTCCCAGAAAACTCGTCACAGACAATATTCGTACCAACGTAATACTCGTCATTTACCCATATGGCTCTTAGTACATTCTACGAAGCAGTAAACGTGTCTTCATCGGGAAAACGAACAATTAAATGCGTATAATTAATAATAAAAACGATAGAACTTTTAAATAAAAAAAACCTTAACAAACTAATGAACACAGTTTGTTATGAAATTAATATTGCTTGAAAATCCTGCCATGGTAGATTTGATGAGAGTAGATTTGCGTAAACGTTTTTAACAATAAGAATGACTGTAAGAAGTATTTTATTAGAATTATAAGTTATCCGGTTAGTCGATAATACGAGGACAATTATCACGGCAATACTTTGTAATACGGGAATATCATCGCCAGTCTAAGTTTTAATAGGCTATCAATCATCGAGGGACTAATTTTTAACACGGGACTAATTGTCACGGAACTAATTTGTAATTGGGACCAATTGTTAAGGGACTAATTTGTAATACGGAACAAAGAGTCGAAGGACTCTTTTGCAATTCGGGACCAATCGTTAGGAGACTATTTCGTAATACGGTACCAATCGTCACGTACGTATTAATTTCTAATATGGAAAAAATAGTCGCGGGATTAATTTGTAATACGATACCAATCGTCAAGGGACTTACTTTTTATACGGACCAACTGTCGCGGGACTAATTTATAATACGGGACCAATCGTCGCGGGACTGATTTGTAATACAGGACCAATCGTCGCAAGACTATTTTGTAATTCGAGACCAATCGTCGCGGGACTAATTTGTAGTACGGGACCAATCGTCGCGGGACTAATTTGTAGTACGGGACCAATTTTCGGGGACTAATTTGTAGTACGGGACCAATCGTCGAGGGACAAATTTGTAGTACGAGACCAATCGTCGCGAGACTGATTTGTAATACGAGACCATTCGTCGCAAGACTATTTTGTAATTCGGAACCAATCGTCGCGAGACTAATTCGTAGTACGGGACCAATCGTCGCGGGACTAATTTACCGGAATGAATAATCGTGATACGGATTTTCTTAGGAATCGTAACTCCAATTTAATTAAACCTTGATATTTTAATCTGATCTGTGTTATAAACCCAGTGTTTTTGTTATACGCTAGTGTTATAAACATGTGTGAATTTTGAACAAATTATGTGAACCCTGATCTAAGTCATCAAACCACTTTAATTTTTAAAAAATCTCTTCGAATGGTATTAAGAAGAGATATGATTCAACCAATGTGATTTGTGTGGGTATAGAAAGGCGATATATCAACCATCATTGAGCGATTGATTGTATAGAGGTTACGGGGCTTGCTGCCTCTGGTACCACGATCAAAGGGTCATTCAAAACTATGCAACTAAGCCTCTTAGATGTTAGAAGGCTGCTTCTCTCAGTGAGCTTGACCACTGACTAGCCGGTCATGCACTTCTTGCAGTTCATGCACACAGTTTTTCCACGCAAATGTTTACTGTTCAGACACCTTCTCAAACTACGGTGTCCCGTAATTGGTTTCGTGGATCTTCTAAGTTGCCCGTAAGTCACCTAGAGGAACTTCTTTTAGTTCCTGACTGAAAGCCTTCCAGTCTTGGAGTACGATTCTTCGTCAGACCTGCCTTCGTAGCGCTGTAAGGTTTTTATATCTGGCAGTTCTTCTACGGTTAATTGAAAGCACGTTTGTTACTGTCATCTCTCTTCACAGTTTGCGGTTTTGTCTTCCGATAAACGTTTATAAACTACTTTACTGGTTGAAGATGTTCAACCCCGTCTCTCACTCCTTCCGCTGTAGGTCCCCACAGTCTCTGCGAGTCACTGTTTATTAATTCCTTAAACCCCAGTTTCCTCAACCGTTAAACCAATATGACCTCACACTGTGAAAGTTTCTCCCCGTCCAGATACTTATTAAACACACGCTATGTATAACGACCGTTGAAGTCTCCATCACGCATAACTTTTCACATTTGAATACAAACTGGCGCTACGATTAACTGTGTTATTTGTATACGAGAAAGTATTATGCTTCCGTGTTGCAGCTGATAACGTAATGACAGCGTGGAGAAGTCGCTGATAAGGGAAATGATGCAATTATAGCTGGGGGGAGAGTTTCTTTCTCACTTTAAAAATAACACATAGATAGTATCTTTGTTGTAATTTATCGAGAAATAGACGCGGCGAATATCTCGCTAACGTAATGGAAGCGGATATGAGAATACGATTTTTTCACACACTTTTCAAAATCAACTTCAGAATCACCATACTTCAGAATGTAAAATTTTAAAATTATGTTAAAAAAGAATGTAAACCGACATCAGTTAAGTTCTCTTTTGGAATGGATTTTAAAAATTAAAAATGCTATTTAAAGATGTTTGCAAAAGACGAAGCAAATTTCAAAGAAAATTACGATAAAATAAGCTACGATTTTTGAAAAGATGTCACCAATTTGAAATTGCGCAAGCAGTCCGACAAAAATAACTATACAATTAGATATACAAATGTTTATTAAATGTTTTCAACTTACAAAAATGTTCTAGTAGTCTAGATCGGCTTTCATTTCAAAGTCACTGGTCTGGTTTTCGACGCTCATGTAACATTTTAATATGTATTATGTTTTAAGGCTGGTTGTGATGCTGGATTTTGCAGACGCGTGATGCGAGGAACATGTTTTTATAGATATATCATAATATATTTTGTGGGTCGCAAGACTTATTATTATTTTTTTTTACAGAAATATAGTGCAACACCAATAAGCTATTTGTTTTGGACCTAAATTAATACATAAAAGTTATACTAAGTTCCATCCACTGACAGTAACCTAGTTCAAAACTAATAGTCTCTTAAATAGTGAGACTTAAAAACTACACAGTTCAAATGGTTTTACTCTTTTCAATCTTCTAACCACGCCATCGTTGTTGAGTAGCTGAAGGCCTCGATATTAATGTGCTGATCTAGTTTTTGTTTGTGACTTTGAGCAAATTTTCTAACTTCACTATCGATAGTTGGAACTGCTAGGTCTTTATGCAAGTTGTCATTTCGGATGTACCAAGGAGCATCAACGATACCCCGAAGCATCCTATTTTGAAATCTTTGAATAAAATTTCTGTTATTTTGACTGGCACAACCCCAAAGTTGAATACCATAAGTCCATACTGGTTTAAGGACTTGTTGATACAGCAACAGCTTGTTGTACACTGATAGGGAAGAACAACGACCCAATAACCAATACATTTTTCTGAATTTTAGTCTCATTTTAAATTAATTATTATTAAAAATTACTGTTTCCGTACGGGATCCAACCAGGGCTTTTGCTCGTGTGAGGCGAGCATGACATTATAGAAACTTCGAGGAAGTTTGACCGATTAAAGTATATGAAATGAATCGTTTGTTTAATTTTGGTAATTATATTAAAAGGTTAGTTGTTTTACATTAATTCATAACGATCAACTGATTTCATAGAACAGCTGATAGGCCATAATACTTTCCAGGTTACGTTGTTAAAAAATAGCTATGTTAATTTGTCGTATATTCGCACAAATTATCGTAAAATAATAAAGGAAGAGAAAACATGATACATGATTTTTATTTTTGGTTAAGTAACAGAAGTTTTCTAGAAGACAGTCCCTACAGATACTGATAAGCTTTGGTTCAATTTGCTTTGTTTCAAACAAACTCGTATTTGATTCGATGGCTGTGTAAATAAGTAGGTAACAAGTAAATTTGGTCCCGCTGCACGTATTGGATTCGATGTGGAGACTAATACAGGCACGGTGCTTTTGACGCAATCAAATAATTGTAATTGCACACGGTCAGCGGGAGGCCTCTAATTGTCCACATCGGCAGGTCTACCGAAACATTGTTAGCCTTCGTATGATTGAGTGTCAATTACCAACGCAAAATCGGTAATATACTGTAACTTGCAGATCCAAGGTGAATTATTGGCGAATTTCCATTGGAAATTGGAGTGGCCATCATGTAAGGTCCAAAATCTCTCTCTCTCTCTCTCTCTCTTTTTTTCATATTTTAACTACGTCACACGATGTTCTTCAAACTGTAGTGCTGACTTACCTGGCAAATAAGTGCATTTTGCCTCAATTACGAGTACAAAGAGCATAAGAAAGAGGTCGATAATGTTGATTCATGTACAAATATTATACGGTTTCGGCGTTTGTAACGGTTTGTGGAATTCGTTACCAGATTTCCAAAAGTCGATTTTAAAGCCGCTTAAACAATATTATATCAGTGTTATAAAAAGAGATCTATGTTAGGGATGTGTGTATAGAAGCAGTTTAATTAAATTCTTTTCAAACCTATGTGGGAACGTGAGAGTTGTAGTTTTTATTATTTGTCAGTTTTTAGTTTAATGGATAGTTGTAATTTCTTTTTAATGAGAAAACTGTTTTATTCGGATTGAAAATATTATTATTATTATTCATTTATTTTAAATTCTTGTTAAGTTTATAAAATACTGTATCTTATTTAGAGTATAGTTGTTATGTATTTTTTATTTTTAAATATTAGTTATAATTATCAGATTAAATTTTTGTTTACTATTCAATTTGTTAATAAATTTGTTTGTCTTGTAAATTGTTGAGAGATTAAGTGGAAAAGAGGACCCAATGTTCTTAACTTCGCATCAATTAAATTCAATCCAATTATTCAATTTAATTCACTCACTCATGCACTCTCTCTCTCTCTCTCTCTCTCTCTCTCTATATATATATATATATATATATATATATATATATATATATATATATATATATATATATATATATATATATATATATTTTTTTTTTTTTTTTTAACGTTCGACAATTGTGCACACTTGGGCTAATGTAGACGATGGGATGATTTATAGCGTATGAAAATGCCAAGCCCTGGGGCCGGGAATCGAACCCGGGTTCTCGGGATGAAAGCCTAGTACGCTATCAACTAGGCCACGGAGGAGGCTATGTATATATATATATATATATATATATATATATATATATATATATATAGGCTTTGTACATACATATCTCTCCATAAGGAGTTACATATATCCCGAAGAGAGAGAGAGGAAGAGCCTAATAACCAAACAATGTGCTCAGGAGCCTAATAACCAAACAACAAAACTTAATAAAAAAGAAAACAAAAAACTTGTATACATATACAATAAAGTAAACACCCAGTTTACAATTTAAATATTTTCATGGTTTGCTTATAAATTACACGTAAAGTATATCAAAATTATTTTCTTTATTGTCTTGCCAAACACTTTTTGGCCTTTTAGATCATTAGGTAATAAATTAAAATATTTTATTGCAGTATACACAATTTTTTTCATATATGGTTTTTTATGTGTATGATATGATCTTAATGTAAGGTATGATCTTATTTCTTGATCTGCTGGTAGAGTCACAAAAAGTAGCACTTAAGTATTTATAGTGGAACATAACACACTTGGCTGCATACAGCTCTTCGAAGATTGGAATATTACTGTCATTCAACAACTTAATTTATTTTGTAGATTTACAAGCCGTTTAAGTTCAGATATATACGCACTACCGCAAATAATTAGACCATAGTTAATAAGTATGTACACATATGCATTATAAATAGTTTCTAAAACTGTAGTAGGTAGGTAACGCAATTTATATGCTAAGTATATGGACTAGATTTGAGGCAAAAAGAGTCGGAACGGCTTTAAGAAACAAATTACGATAGTTAAAAACATTTATTTAATCACACATTACTCTGTTGTTAGTGAGTAGGCCTGGCTTACTACTTGTTACACTTCACGTAAAAGAACCATTCGCAGGTCGTAAAGATCGATTGTGATGTGAGGCGAGGGTAGTTTGTTGTACGTTACTACTGAGTACTGGGAACTGCGACTACTTCACTGTAGCGGCTGGTAGTGTGGCTTGAAATTGGCCGGCTGACTCATCCTCAATTCCTTCCTTTCCCTTGACTTAAAAAGTCTATTGAAACAGTTAAGGGAAAAAGACTTTGAGTTTGTTGTGCGTTGCTACTGAGTACTGGGAACTGCGACTACTTCACTGTAGCGGTTGGTAGTGTGGCTTGAAATTGGCCGGCTGACTCATCCTCAATTCCTTCCTTTCCCTTGACTTAAAAAGTCTATTGAAACAGTTAAGGGAAAAAGACTTTGAGTTTGTTGTGCGTTGCTACTGAGTACTGGGAACTGCGACTACTTCACTGTAGCGGTTGGTAGTGTGGCTTGAAATTGGCCGGCTGACTCATCCTCAATTCCTTCATTTCCCTTGACTTAAAAAGTCTATTGAAACAGTTAACTGAAAAAGACTTTGAGCTTGTTGTGCGTTGCTACTGAGTACTGGGAACTGCGACTACTTTACTGTAGCGGTTGGTAGTGTGGCTTGAAATTGGCCGGCTGACTCATCCTCAATTCCTTCATTTCCCTTGACTTAAAAAGTCTATTGAAAACAGTTAAGGGAAAAAGACTTTGAGTTTGTTGTGCGTTGCTACTGAGTACTGGGAACTGCGACTACTTCACTGTAGCGGTTGGTAGTGTGGCTTGAAATTGGCCGGCTGACTCATCCTCAATTCCTTCATTTCCCTTGACTTAAAAAGTCTATTGAAACAGTTAACTGAAAAAGACTTTGAGCTTGTTGCTACCACCAAAGGATGAAAAAACTGGTCACAAAATGTCCCAGTAACGTTTTGGGAAAATTAAATGAAGAAACTTATTTCCAAGTTGAAACTTAATAAAAAGCAATTACAGGATTCCGAGAGTATCTCTACTCCAGCATGTTACCGGAAGTTTCACCACGATGAAACAGGCAATCATTCATATCGAGTGACTGTGAAAAAGGTTTTTCACAGATGAACCTTATTCTACACCACAGAGACCATCAAAAACTGCAACAGTTTCTGGCCTGTTGTTTGTAAAGATCAATGGACCTCCTCTTCGGCTCTTCAACCCAGCTAAGTATGTTGACTCTTGGCTTGTGTCTGGACACCATTCTTTAGCCGTCAAGAGACAAGACGAAAACATGTTAAAGTTTTGGACAATATTTGAGGATGGACAAACAATCACGAAACTGTTCTTTATTACTTTACTACAACAAATTTTCATACCTCTTCTGCAAAACAAAATTTGAAATTAAATTAATTAATTCAATAAAAAGTTTTTGTATAACCAATGATTTATTTTGCTTCAGGTTTGGAATATTCTTCCCCACCCCCGAAATGTTACAGTTCCGGCACCTCTATTTTGATCTGATCTCGTTCAAACCTAGCCATTCACCATCCTAATAAGCATTAATACCTCTTTAAATTTTCATGAAATTCCATCAATATTTGCATAACAAAATATTCGTTTATAAAATCGCTTCCATTACGTCAACAAGACAGGTGCGTGACTTTGCCTTTGAATTGCCGCGTTATTTCCTTTGTTAATTTAAAGCTGTTTAATTCGAATTATACAATTTTTTGAACGTTTTTCATGTGGGTATATCATGACGTGTCTATATGTTTCCACACGCTCCTGGGCGAGGTTTGGCTATCCGATCATGAAGACAGACAACAAACTTATTAACTTTGTTCAAGCCGAAAAATATCGTTGTCAAAGCGCGTTTTGTTCTGTCGCAATCAGTTTTAGGCCAATAATTCAAAAAGCGATTTGTACACTGACATCTTCAATCTATGTATCTGCGCAGATTTCGATGAAATGCAGGATGCATACATTAAACAAATTGTCTTGACGATTATAATAAAATATTCTTCAATTGTACTCAAACACCGATCTGTATTCTCAAAAGGGGATTCGGTGGTCGATGTGACTAAAGCACCAATCAGTGCTGCATGTCTAAACTGCGCACCTTTAGGTTCTTATTTATAGCCGCAGTTACTCCAGTTGCTTTTCCCTTACCGTTAACGCTGATCGCTCGACTCATTAGTCTAACTGTCATAAAGTATAGACTTTAAGGAAACAAAGTTTATTCTCAAAAATTCTGGTTTGGGAATGAGGGAACTATAAAAGTCGTCATAATTTACTGAAATCGATACAAGAGGTAGAATAAAATAGCATCAACTAGAACAAAAATTGAAAACAGAACAAAATAGCTATAACCAATTTGAATAAACTAAGATGATTTTATCATAGATCTGAAACAAATGTTTGGGCAATAATTGAACGTGAGAAAGTATTTGATAACGTTTTGCAACATTTATCTTAAATAGAACAAATCTTCCAGCTTCTGACACAATCAAATGCGTACAACAGATAAAATCGAACACTGTAAGATTGTTTCAGACAGCCAATCGATTTATATTTTGAAATATTTTTTTATTCTAAGAAGAAAAGCACATTGAGGCTATTATCGCCTCCCTAAATGTAAGTGTGAGAGTAAAGTGTTAAAGTCGTAAGTGTAGTGTTGCAAGTGTAAGTGTGTTGGACTCGGGTACCGCGAGGAACGTCTAAATCCTATCAATAGATGCAGCTAACCTGCACCTCTGCGGGGATATTTTGAACTATGCCTTGCTTCGGCAGTACATATACTAAAATTGGAACGATACAGAGAAGATTAGCATATTTTGAAATATATATTACTAAATAAAATTATACCATTATTGCATTATTGATTTATCTAACATATTATTTACCACAATTCAAATTTTAAAAAAATACAAATGACAAGTGATTTAGGGATGTTCCTGCGCTCAAAACAAATAAAAGTGATACAGCACTGCTATTAGAAGGGCACGGGAATGGGCGGGGAAGCGTTTGGCTTTTCTGTTCTGTCAGCGAATTCTGATTGTAATTGGACAGAGTTAAGGTCAATTTTGTTTTTTTTTCCAGGCAAAGTAATAGTCTAGCGACCTGAGAAAGAATATTTATTTAGTTTTTAAATTTACAAAAAGTTATTTTATGTGAAAATAATCACGGCACGCACCTACTTCGCTGACGTGACGGAAGCGAATTACTAAAAGTGATTATTAATCTTACCCTCATTTTGAAACTCTGATTTAACCATTGAAATCAGCATTGACATATGTATATATTTGCATTTTAAACTTTCAATTGGATTAAAAATAGGAAAATGAACCATGACCTTAATTAATTCAACGAATTTTGCAAATTCAAAATTTTAATTTATGCAGTTTTAAACAATGATAAACTCATATTTTCAAAAAAATATTTAAGACAAAGAAGTTAATATGTTTCAATAATCGAAATGACCGCTATTTTAAAAGTGTTGACATATATATATATATATATATATATATATATATATATATATATATATATATATATATATACACACACACACACACACATAATTATTCTGTAAAATTCACAGATAATATCGTAAATCCATGACATAATGTAATACGCACTGGAAGCATTAAAATGTTTCTACTCGAAGAAGATTGTATATTAAAAAAAAAAAACGAAAACATGGACAGTTAAGATAGGCTATCCGATTAAAAAAAAATATTTTGTGAAATTTTTACCGTTAAGTAAAAAAACTACATGACAAGAAAATTGATCGTAATTACCTTTAGGGTAATCTTTCCAGATTTTTTAAAAACCATATCCGTTCATCAGTGTTTTAAAAATTTCAAATAACTTTTCATGAATGTAGTAATGCAAGCGTTTTTTCCTTTTTTCAGTAATTATAGTTTTTATTTAATTAGGATTATGACCTATTTTCTGCCGTGGTTTCGAACTCACCTTGTATAGACTGCCACGGTTTCGAAACTTTACAGTTTCATCTTCAGACCGTAGTACAAATGGTCAGATCCCTCTGACAAGGTCGTCACAAAAAAAAAAAAAAACACTGAAAGACATGTGACAACATAAGACACGATGACACGATTTTATATTGAAATGCAAAACGATAAAATTTCAGTTTGGCCAAACGCTACCGTGCAAATCTTTGTCATTATAGTTCGGACTTTAACACATACGAGTCGTTAAAAATGGTCCTTAGATATAGACAGATCCGACCTATATGGAAAGTGTTATGAAACTTCTGTTAGTTACGCAGACACGTGCTTCCAAAGAAACAACTTGTATGGAGATCGAAAATCTTTATAAAGAAACGTAAATATCTTCCATGATGACCACGCATCGTTGTTCTTCGTATAATGAGAAGTAAATTCTGCAGAAATTGTTTCCAAATTGAACCATATCGTCCGTATTAAATCCCTATATGATTAATGTTAATAACCGTATTTCATCGATTCTAAGGTGCACAATTTTCCCCATTTTGATACTGAAAAAAAACCAGATGCATCTTGGAATCGATAGCTTCTTACATTTGTTTGTCAAACGGTGCTAGATAATCCAAAAATACTTATATTTTCTATCGAGAAATGAAACCTTGATAACTGAGCAATAGAACAAAGCGCATACAGCTGCAATGCCATTACAAGGAACACAACGATAACTCCTCCCCCTCTAAAATTCTGTCATTTTGTTTCCAATAGGTAGTGCGTAACGAGAGTTTTTATTTCAATCTTGTGTTGTAACGAGTGTATTTATTTAAACTTGTGTTTAAACTTTTATTTAAACTTTTATTCAAACTTTTTATTTAAACTTTTTATTTAAACTTGGTAAGAACTAGTTTGTTAAAAATATGTCGTATATAAAATATTTTCAACGAGAGTATTATGATGCAGCAATGAAACTAAATTTATTTTATTCGTTGAACAAAATTGAAACATAGCTGCAGAATAGGAATTGTAGAGATTATAACAGATATTAAAATATGTAGTTTCATTATCAACATAACTATAAACACTAGGTATCATAAACCCTAGGTATAGTTTAGTACATTTAAGTGTTTTGCCATATATTTTCTAGCAAGTAGAGCAGAATTTATTTATTAAATTTGATTTTTTAAATGTCTTACTTTGTAATGTTTCTTAAAAAAATTCTGTAAAATACAGTGCGTCTTAGATTTGATGAAATACGGTATTAATACAGATTACTCAGCTGTTTGTTAGGATAAAATAATGTTTTATATGTCATTCAGAAGGTATTGTATTTGATAATGTGGTTTTTACGTTTCGTATATACTTTGGTTTTTTAAAGATACAGGGAAGAAATATATAGCGTACGACAGACCACATTCCCAAATACAAGACCTTTAGTGAGATGTCAAACGTTATTTCATGTTTAAAAAAAACTAAGTATTTTGTATTGTTAATTAACATCATTTGAATAGTGAATAGATTCAAAATGTAGTCTCCAAAATCGTAATGGTTTCAACATTATTTAATAGCTTGCCATTCTTGTTCCATTGTTGGTGGCTAACAATAGTTGTTGAACGATTGACAGCGTGATTAGTTTATAAAAAAATCCGTAGCACTTATACTGTACAAGTGCAGCAGACTGCAGATTGATATAACTACAAAGAAGGCACGTCATGTCCAGACCTAACCTTTCCTAGCGTCCTGTTCTGCCTCCGCATTACCACAATACCGCCAATTAGGCGACGTTGAAATACGTTTCAGCAACAGACGCCTTCTATTATTGCACAGTGTATAGTCAAACACTAATCAGACTTTGTGATACTTAAAAAACTACTTTTATTCATGTGTTTGATAGAAAGAATGTCACACAAACATTTTGTTATGATGGCAACGTTATGATTTCGTCAAATGGTGTAGAAACATCACACAAACTTTCTGTCATGTTGGCAACTTCATGAACTCATCGAATATAAATGGTGTAGAAACATCACAAACATTTCTGTCATGTTGGCAACGTCATGAACTCATCGAATATAAATGGTGTAGAAATATCACACAATTTCTGTCATGTTGGCAACGTCATGAACTCATCGAATATAAATGGTGTAGAAACATCACAAACATTTCTGTCATGTTGGCAACGTTATGAATTCATAGAATATAAAAGGTGTAGAAACATCACACAAACTTTCTGTCTTCTTGGTAACGTTATGTCATCGAATGTAAATGGTGTAGAAATATCACACACATTTCTGTCATGTTGGCAACGTTATGAATTCATCGAATATAAAAGGTATGGAAACATCACATAAACTTTCTGTCTTCTTGGTAACGTTATGAACTCATCGAATGTAAATGGTGTAGAAATATCACACACATTTCTGTCATGTTGGCAACGTTATGAATTCATAGAATATAAAAGGTGTAGAAACATCACACAAACTTTCTGTCTTCTTGGTAACGTTATGAACTCATCGAATGTAAATGGTGTAGAAATATCACACACATTTCTGTCATGTTGGCAACGTTATGAATTCATCGAATATAAAAGGTATGGAAACATCACATAAACTTTCTGTCTTCTTGGTAACGTTATGAACTCATCGAATGTAAATGGTGTAGAAATATACACATTTCTGTCATGTTGGCAACGTTATGAATTCATAGAATATAAAAGGTTAGAACATCATCTTGGAATATAAATCGAATATAAATGGTGTAGAAATATCACACACATTTCTGTCATGTTGGCAACTTTATGAATTCATTGAATATAAAAGGTGTAGAAACATCACATAAACTTTCTGTCTTCTTGGTAACGTTATGAACTCATCGAATGTAAATGGTGTAGAAATATACACATTTCTGTCATGTTGGCAACGTTATGAATTCATTGAATATAAAAGGTGTAGAAACATCACACAAACTTTCTCACGCTTAATCACCACGAAAATTACGTTTGTGGTGTGTTCACATTGGCATACAGGTATGAGGACTTGTATGAGAAACAAGTATGTTAATACAGAATTTGTATGATTATACATGGTCCTCATACGTGTCAAATACTTCGTTTTTTCCAGTTAGACTGATGAGGGCGAATAATTTTATGAGAACTAGCAACTGCGAATACTTCTAAAAAATACAGCCTGCATTTACACCAACACATGTTATTCCATTATCAAAGTGTAATTTCTTTTGCTTCACACAATTCGTGTCAGCATTTGTTTGAGGTGATGTATGGTGATTTGTCATCTTGATTTGTATCTCATACAAATCCACAGTGGACCAAATATTAAATTAAAGATATTTACAGAGTAAAAGTGAATTGGGAAAAAAAGAAACAAACCTGGGTTTTTCCCCAGCTTACTCCAAAACAGCATTTTTAAAAATTTCGTACACGAAGAACCAAAATGGTCTTGGTATTTAGGAACTGTAGAAAAAAACTATGAAATATCTGATATATATATATATATATATATATATATATATATATATATATATATATATAAACAGGAAAAGCAGAATTTTTACGGCGATCGTGGTTCATTTTTGTATTTTAAATGTAATTTGAAAGTTTAATTTGTGCCGATTTTAATGATGATTATAACGGTGAAATTTGAATTTCAAAAATGTTAAGATGAAGAAAAATATGTTTTTGAAAATTAGCTTCAATCACATCAGCAAGAGAACTGCGAGATTATTTGTTGTATAGCAAAAGCATTTAAGGCAAAAAGTAACTAATTTAAAAAAAATCGAATGAAAGCCATTTTAAAAATTTTAAATGTTTTTGTGCCAAGTTTGAATCAAATCGGACTAAAATTGCAAACGAGAGCGTGCTAACACAAACACACATATACACACACACACACACACATATATATGTTATATATAGTGTTTGTTGTATTAATGATCCTTAAGTTTAATTTTTAGTATATTTAATAGACAAATATCCAAGTGTTTGTTTTTGGAACCTTATTCTCGATACAGTGAAGTTGTAGTTAAAATTAACCACTGGTCGCAAATAACAAACGAACTTAAATCTCCAGCGTAAACGTTCTACAGCGCAAGAAACAAAAGGGCAGATAAAAGTTTAAATGATTTTATTTATGTTTACGACACCATAAAATACATCTCTTTATAGTGCCTACAGACGCCATTGTGTTTTGTACAATAGTAGGCTTGGTTGAGGGAAATTTGGCGAGAGAATGGAATTACATGTCTGGTAACACTGAATAGTTTCTTCTTATGCTGTAAGTAAGATATTTATATTTAAGGGACATATTTTACATATGTTTGATTAAAAGAAAAAGAAAACTTTTCTACAATGCATATAAATTGATACAACTAACATTCACTTGTTTACACACGCGCGCGCGCGCGCACGCACACTCACATGCATGCGCTCGCGCACACATCTAATCAAATAAAAACTCATTTTTTAAACTCAGCTGCCCTAAAACAATACTTCTATTAATATATCAATGTAGACTTCTTTTATGATCGTATTTTACTAAACCCTTTATACAGTTCTTATAGAAAGAAAATAAAGGTACCAAATTATTTTAGGTAAATTATGTACCTAGATATTGTTTTTAATAAACACACTACTCAAATTTTCATATTTGCCAAGAGTAGATTTGTTTATTCTGTAAGCAATGAACTTAAATTTTGTATTTTTTAAAAAATTGTAAAATTTAAGTTAAAAAAATGTAATTCCATGGTTTTTTTTATAAAACCTGAACGAATTATCTGCGTAGAATCTTTTATTTTCATTATAAATTTTGGTGGTATTTTTCTTTTTACATTATCTTCGAAAAAATGTACCAACACAAAACAGGCATTTCACACACACACACACGTGGGCGCGCGCACACACACACACACACACGCACACTCTCTCTCTCTCTCTCTCTCACACACACACACACACACATCCACTTTTATTGTTTTCTCTTTACATTCGTTTCACGGCGCAATCCATTGAACAGTTTTTAATTTATTAAAAATTTTTAAATTCGTGTGAGAGCGTCAGTTCATATTTACACGTTTTAAAAATATATATTTAAAAAAGTGTGATTATTCTACATAACTGAACAACAGATAAACTATATTTTGTAAATATCAGCTGTTACAATAGTTGACACACTTGAACAATTGTCTCAAACAAACCGATGATACTAAACAATGTTTTCCTGAATAATAACTTTGAGGTTATGTTTTTTCAATTATTAGTTCACACTTCCCCACATATATTTATACATCTTGTTCAAATTTGCAATCGTTAATTAAATACTTTCTATTCATCCATTCAAATAAATTTTTTAAAACTTTTAGTGGATGACACTTGATGTTAATACAGTTGTTTCAAATGTTAATTCATTATTAAAATTTAATTTATTAATTTTAGATTTATATAGGAGAAAAAAATTTCTCTTATACAAGACATTTAGCAAGATATAAATTTAGGAATAAATTGTTGACCAAAGTAGGAATTGACTTAAGTTTTTTTATATTACTTGTTTTCAGTACGTGTATATATATATATATATATATATATATATATATATATATATATATATATATATAATATAAAACTATTACATCGGTTCTATATTGTCCTTTACCATAATTCCTTTATCTTTTGGTTCCTTTTGCCTTTCTACATTAGAAACAACATCTTTTTTCTTTAAACGAATTTTTCGCCTCTGCTACATTTTGTTTCAACCAGTCTCTGCTATCATTAAAATGTTTTCCTCTTTGTGTCCTTCCTTTGACCTCTGAATTTGAAAATCTTTATAGTTCCATAGATATTTCGTCTAATCTGTTAAGCCTACGTTCTTTTCAGTTGTTCGTTGTCATCCTCTTTTTTTTATCCGTTTTCGCTGTACTTCCGCATTTCTCGCGGAGGTCTTTCTTACTTATTGTACTTACTGTACCTAAATGTTTCTTCTATTGTTTCTTTATTCAAGGATTTGTCTTAAAATTTTCCATTTTTTCAGTTTTACTTATTCTAACTGATCATTATTTTTGTAGTGTTTGAATTTCGAGTTGTACGAAAGGTACTTTTGCAGACATTCAGACGGTATAATTTTTCATTCACCAAATTTACAGCTGCGAGAATAATGAAGAGAAAATATGTCCGAGATGTAAGCAGTAACATTTTAGAGTATGCACTCATTAATTTTAAACAAACTCTATTTCGTATTCAACAAAAAACGATAAATGACACGAAACGCTTGGTTAACCTCTGAATAGCGGGCGTATTTCAACTCTTGTCGATTCACATTTCGAGTTCTTCTCGACTTTCGATATAATACACTGTTCATTGTAGCGTAACCTATTGAATGAAAAAAAAAACATTTCTACATGCTTCATTGCCTACAAAACAGCTGTATTACATCAGTGAACGCTAAAATTTCATAGCATTTGTCGTACCGTTCCCGTATAAGGTGCAGAACGTACGCGTTCATTTCGTGCTTTTTGAAGCGTGAATCGTGATTAACTTCTGCTGAATATTTTTCGTTATTGATGTAAAACGGAATTTTTCACAGTAGCAAATATGCGAGAAATGTGATTTTCATGTAACGTGTAATACAAAATATTTTTGTAATATCGCCATCTTGTAGTAAAGAATATTAGAATTAAACATCAGGAAATACTGGATCAATATGAAGGGATCTGGACACCTTATTTACCTAGTAGAATTCATTTTTAATTGTTGCGTTTTCATTTTATAAAAAAACAATAATTGCTTGCATTTTTCATTGAACATATCATTAAATTTCTGAAAATCATGAAATTATTTTCATAAATTTTCAGAACCCTAACCAAAGTGTTTTTATTCATACGTCTGTCTGTTTGTGTTTCTGTGCACATCACAGTAGGCCGAAAGAATCAAAACGATTATGATTAAATTTGGCATACGAAATAGAATTTTCTTAAGAACAGCTTTAACGATATTGATTAAATTTTAATAAATTTAATATGCAACGAAACGTATGATTCAAAATATCCAAAAAAATCTGATTAGAGACCATTTAAAGAAAACTTAAAATTAAAGTCTGACCACGTTGCCTTAGGTTTGTGTTTTTTCTATATATTATTAAAACTTAAATATATTTCTATTTTTACACCAAAATTTTAATAAAATCTAAAAAAACTTATTTTTGTTCTAAATACACTGATTTTTCGGGTTTTCCGTAGATAGCTTCTGAACCAGAATTTTTGAAATTAAAGCTTCTTTAGGCGGGCTGAAAATAAAATCATAGATATGTGGAAACACACGTTATTACTATTCTTAGAATTAATTTGAGTCTACCAGTGAGCTGAACGTTACCGTGCGTTTGTGGCTCAGTGCCATGATCCCTGCTTGTGAGACTAAGTGACGTAAGTTCTAACCCGCCAATGAATTTCATTTTTTCATTAATACGTATTTAAATTAAAATTAGTCATTATACTACATACCCAGCCCAGCACAGATTCGTGAACCATCTCAGGCCTACAAAAGATGGTTCACCGTATGCAAAAATGCATCGATCTCAACGGCGATTTTGTCGAAAAAAAAAAAAGTATAAGCTTTCCAAAAATGTATTATTCAATGCAAATAAACATGTTTTTCACTGTGAAAAATTATTGGGAACCTTATTTTACGGACAACCCCTAGGTCTCGTTTGCTTGAATCCTTGAAATTTTCAAAAATATTTTTTTAATGCTACGTTTGGGAAAAGGTGATTTTTAATTTTTTAAATCGGCTCTAACAGTTTTGTTAAAAAGTATAATATATTCAATATTCGAGAAGTATTGAAAAAAATAAAAAGAGTATAATTTCCCGTAATCTGTTCATTACATTTTTTCAAATTTTGCATAAAGAAAATTAGTAAAGAATATTTTTACAGAGTGTTTACTGTTTGGGAGTAAAAATAGGAAAAACTAAAAATCTAAACCCCGACCGTCTTCGGCTTGGTTTTGTTTTTTCTAGTTGTTTACGATTCGTAAGATTCGATTTTAAAATTTAGAACTTCGACTTGATTTCATACATGAAAAATTCTGCTCAAAAATGAATAATACATTTTGTGTAATTAGGCTGATTTAATGTTTGTTTATCTGTGCTTTTAGAAACACATTTCTGTTTTAAATAAGCACGCAATCGAATGTAAAATGTTTCGCGTAACGTTATTGCACCAGTTATTTCCAGGAAGTAGGCCTACTTGTGACTTAAACTTGTATAAAAGCGGAAGTGAAATATATACGCTGCAATAAATACACAATGAAAAGGAAGTTAAGCACTTTGGAAACTAAATTGTAAAGGCATTAAGCCTGTGTGTACAATGAAAGATTAATGCGTTGCTTTGAAGCTGTACAAGAAACCAATAACCTTAAAGGTTCTACCATGTATCAACGCTTTGACAGGCCAAAGTCGCTTCATCCGACTTCCCTGTGGAAAATTTCTGTTAGGTTATACTCTTTACTTAGGTTATTTTAACCTTAGCTAACAGCATTGTTATTTACTAGTAGACTATACTCTTAATTAAATGTTCGTGGTATAATCACAAGGTTTAGCATTGCATTATAAGTGAAACAGTGCTACCAGGGGCACCAGATAAAAAAGTTCCGATTAGTTAAATACGAGTCTATTTATATCCAAGTGAGCAACAGATAAAAAAAGGAAACAAAACTTAAATAATCTACTAAATACAGTAAATTTTCAAAAATGCATTACGCTACACAAAGAAGGAATAATTTTGTTTTCATTAAGTCGTTTGCATGACGGCCGCTCCCCGACAGCGCTCTGACCAATCCCAAACGTTTCCGTCAGCTTAACTAGAAACGGAATAATTTACAAAAAATATTACTGGACCAGCTTTATTGGAGATCTTAAGCTACTTACCGCGAAGCGGTCGAAATTATAATAGGACAAGCCGTTAAGGCAGTATTAATGGAAAGAACCGACAACTACGCTAGTTATCGTTAAATCAAATGCCGCCATCTTAAACCGGAAGCGAATAAAAAAACCTAAAACGTTAGTCGTTCCGGTTTTAGGCCTTTTCAAGTTACATTTGTTCCGTTTCAAAACAATTGTTCAATGGGTTTGGCCGAAATTGTATGGAAACAAACAAACACACAAATAAAATGCCAAACAGTCGGGTTAAATTACTATTAAAATGAGTTTTTAGAAACACACACACACACACACACACACACACACACACACACACACACATATATATATATATATATATATATATATATATATATATATATCCAGGGTGTGGCAAATGTATACATCATAACTTCTGAAACTTATTGATAACTAAGAACATAAAAAAGGGAAAAGTTCCAATTAACATAAGTTCTAAAATCTTTAGTTTTCGTACATTGTAGGTTATCGAAAATATCGAAATATATCGATAGATATTTTCACCTCACTTACGTTGAAAATCTGTAAAATTTGGGAACCATTGACTTTACCAACAACGAACGGTCGATCCTATTATAAACGGTAATGAATAAAATTAAAGCATGTAAAAATATACTCTTGACTGCATTTGCATAAAGCACATTGCATAACTTTGTCTTCGTTTCATAATCTAGAAGTCTGGAAACATTAATGTATTTAAAACTAAATTAAACTTGAGTCTCTTTGTTACAGAACTGGTTTTCCGAACGCAAAACTTTGGATTCCTCTAGGCACTGTAAGTTTTACATTTCTACAAGCAGAGTCTAACTTTGGCGTATTCTCTTTATACGAGCAGAACTTTGGCGTGTTGACCTTTAGAATATTACATTTTGAAATGTTTAATGTTTATTCTATGATCTTCTTTTTTCAACTAGACACTAAGATTTTTATATCGAAAATATTTTTCCTACAATAGTGGCTGTTTTCCTAACCAAAAACTGAGAGCAAATCTTATTTTTCCTCAATCCTCAAGGGTAATTAAATAAAATTTAAGTTTTAACAAAACGACTTAGTTGTACGTGTTTACTCAAGATGAATCATATTTATCATAAGTATTATCATCTTGAATAACTTTCTTAGTAAACTGTATTTGTAAACTAAAACGTATATTTAAAACACTCGTTGAAAATAGGTTTAAATAAACATTGTAAATAATAATTAAAGACACGTGCGTGATTGTTAGAACTGTGCGTAATTGTTTGCATTAATTGCAACAATTGGTTTTATCGATTTCAAAAGGTTTGGAAAATTTAAAAAGCTAATTTATGCATATGATGCCGAGGGAGAAAGTGTTAGATAAAGAAAGTAGTGTTTTTTAGATTTGATATAATCGCCATTTTGAAACTGATAAATGAATTTCGCAAATCAACAAACCGTTCAAGCTGTTAACGAAATCAAGACACACACACACACACACACACACACACACACACACATTTTAACAACTCCTTATTTCTGGATCGATGCTCATTCATGGTCGTGGGTTTGTTTGATTCGGTCCATGATTGACGCTCCTATAGCTCATTCGCTAATAAATTAACTGAAAATACAAAACGCGAGAGCATCAAGACACTCGAGCCTTTGTTTACACAAGTTGTAGACTTGCGGAGAGTGGGGTGAGTGATGCAGTGACAGTTTGGAATTAGATTGCACAATCTACCGCGACCCTGACGTTAAGCAAACACTTCGTTTCACTTAGACCAACGTCTCAAGTTTAAATCTAAATTACTTCTTGAAGTATTTAAATAATCGCGGCATGCAGCGATCTCGCTGACGCGATCGAGCTAATTTCCATTTGTAATTTAGCTTATCATACAGCTTACTTTTTTAAAAACCGAATTCACCATCGTAATCAGCGTTAGATTTAGATTAGAAGCGTAAAACTCCAAGCACGGCGATCGGCGGACCTATTTTGGAACTAAACCTCTTAAGTGCTAGTTCAGCAGACTGGTACCCTAATTAAGTTGCAACAATCCGCTGACTATATCATCCTGCTGGAAGTTCCTAGAGTCCTGGAAACCAAAAACCTTAACCTCCTTCCTTCAAAATCATCATAAATCCTAAATTAAGTGTTCCGCAGTTTCCTCCTCTTTACATCATAACCCACACACGGTTTTTCAGTGGTACATAAATATCCTATTTAAGTGCATCCTCAGACCACAGTGCCCTGTAATGAACCCCATGATTTTTCTGAGTTATGTTCTGTCCAAGATGTTTGCCGCTCTTGTAAGTCCTCCATGAGGAACCTTACCTAAGAGCTGTTTGCTATGGGAATGCTCATGAAGGTATTGCCTTCATCCACTACTAGCAGACCCGGGTATTGCCACTACTATTGCCGGGTATCCACCTAGCAGACCCAGCCAACGACAGAGAGATCTCGAAAGCCATCTCGGGTCCGATAACTCAAATGTAGAATCCAATCCAACCATTCGGTCTGCCTCCTCATAACCCTCGACCTCCTTATGCCCCGAAATCCAGTGAAGATTAACTCGGTTTCTCAGGAACGTAGCGTTGAGGATCTTTTGCATTCCCAGACCAGCTTGGACCTAATTGTAGCATAAGTTCTGTGATTGCTGCCTAACAGACGGTATGAATACGAATAAGAGCGTTCTTGAAAGACCGTATCAAATTCTTCCAACTCAGTCATTAATGGCCAATACTTCAGCCTGGAATAATGTTACAGATTGTCCGAAGGCAACAGATTAATTTGCTCTTTATCTCAGGCAGTACGTCCCAGCACCAGTGGCTGTCTTTGCCTTTGAATCATCTGTATACCATACTAGGTCTCCAGAGTTCCCCAACACAGGGTCTTCCTCCTTGAAAGATTTCTAATGAAGAAAGTTTCTAGGGCTTAGAAACTATGTGACGTTTTGCCATCTGATCAGTGTCCGACATTAGAAACGGGTCTATAAACTTCTCAGTGATTCTATCATGCCACAAAGTTGAGGATAGACTTCACTTTCCTGCATCCTTATGCTGCTTTGCGTGTTTTCCCCCTGGCATATAGGTCATTGGGGGAAACCATAGAACGATCTCCGTAGCTGCTGTTGGTGTCGTGTTCATAGATCCGGTAATGTACAGGCAGGCCAACCTCTGGTAGTCAGTGATTCTCTAGTTCCCTCTCCTCTATTTTAGTCCACCACACCACAACACCATAGCACACCATGAGTCTAATGATCCCAGTATAGATGTACTTCATGATTTTTTCCATAATGCGCCCAAAATGAGCATTCCAGGTTAATTTAATTCCACCGCCAAGCATAGATACTTCACGTCGTTCATAACGGGGATGTAATCAGGGTTAAAATCTGCATATATTACATTCAGAATTAAAAAAAAGTTGAACATATAAATCCAGATACACAGTCAGGTTCGTTTTCATTATTAAATGGAATTTAAAAATATAATTGCTAACTTGTTTCAATGCAGGCTGTAGTACGTAGACTAACGAGGCATTCATTATACGCAGATAACATTATGCAGGGAATAACATATTGAACTGTAGTTAGCAACACCAAATTGCGATATAACAAGATGGCGCTTGTTTGTTTTGCATAATGTCCTAATCCCTTACTAATGAACTTTGTTCTTGTTTTGATAAAATTACACGGTAACCCAACACTAACTTTCCCGAAAAACCAACTTTGAAACATTGTGGTTTAGAACATGTGGGTTATAAAACCCGAAAACTCTAATGGCGACAACCTGAGAGAAACGATTTTTTAAAAATGTGTCTTATTAATATACCAGCACAAACTAATGTAGAACTAAATCAAGTGGATGTATAAATAAGAAGCAAAGCAAAATGATAAATAAAAAGTGTAGAAATGAAAGTGAAAATATAAATCCGTAAAGTTCAGTACCGAAGTAAAACATAATAACTGCACGCAACTGTCTCGCAGATGTAATGGAAACGAATCCCCAAAGTATATTTTCTAATCTTACTTTATTTAAGATTCTAATTTCACCGTCATAATTAGTATTATAATCTACCAAATATTGTGCAGTCAATACGGTCAAATCACACTGAAAATGCGTAAATATACCATATAGGCCTACCATTCTCAATTTCTTAATTTCAAACTTATTTTGAAAATTAAAAAAGCTAATATAATTTAATTTTTAACACCGATTATGGTGGTGAAATCAATTTAAAAAAAACAATTAGATTAAAAAAGTTACGAATTTTGAAATATTTGAACTGCCCGTCATTTTAAACCTTTTAACCACACACACACACAATATTAAATTTTTAACTAATGCTTTAAAAAGTGATATTGAAGTCAGGATAAATAATTTCCTATTCAATTTTCAGTGAAAATTCGCTAAAAATTTGCAACAGTGAAAGTATTCCTCAATAAAAAATTATCGTTTTTATCTCCAGTCAATTTACTTTTACCTTATTTAAATAATTTCCATTTAAAAATGAGCTGTAGAGCGGCTATCGTAGTAACAACCACGTCCCATGAACATGAAAAAAGCGCTGGTTCGCAGTACGCATGCTAAGAGTCATTACTTGTAATTCTTAATGTAATTATCTTTTTTCTCCGCCAAAAATGGTGTTATTTTGTTGTGTACATACATCTGTCTTTCCTAGCTTCAAACATTTTATACTTCTTGACGCGTTTCGGAATGCTTCCATTATCAAAATGTTTTACTGTACTCAAAATTTCAAATTTTTTAGATTACAGGAAATAGTTTTTATAATAGAAGTATTCCGAAACGCGACAACAATTATAAAATGTTTGAAGCTAGGAAATGCAGACTATGTACTTGAGAAAATAAAAGTAGTTAATTTTGAACCAATTTTACTGAAACTTGACAAAAATATTGGTTTTAGGAATAATTTGGGTGACGTCATTAATTAGCGTAATCTGTTCAAACGATTCAATATGGCGGTCATTCAAACTTTTAGTGATAACGCTGAAATGGTGTACAAAGCAATTTTTAACAATCCCCAAAACGTATGTTAGGAACTGCGTTAATTTCAGGTTCCGATTCTGGGTTACACTATGATAGCTGATTTTCTGAAGGGAATGCGCAAGTATATGTACGCCATCTTAGTAATTTATGTATTTTTAGTCGGGCTTGTATTTTACATAAAATATTCTTTTGTTTTAGAAGATAATAAACTTGTTTAATAATTGGGATTGCAATGATTAAAAAAAGGTTGCGGTTTTTTACTCGGGAAGTAGGCTCAAATTGCCTTACGACTTTGCACCCCGTGTCTGCCCTCCCTTGACCCTAATACTTGTCGACTCAGCCACATTACTTCTGCACAATTTAACAACGAAAAGCTGACCACAAGCATGATCACTCTTATAAGCGCACGTCTCATTTCTTCTAGTGACAAGGATCATGTTAACAGTTTTAATGTAATAACATATAACTTTGTAATGTAATGTAACACGAGTTATTAGAGTTTTGAAAAGTGAGCTATTGAAGCAGCCATTATTGTAAGACCCAAACCCGGCACCATTAAATGAAAGCCGATCCTGATCTCTCTAGATTAGATAACCTTTTCATGAATTGTTAATTTTTTTTATGCTTAACGTCTATGCTTTATTTCAGTTAGAATAATGAGGACGAGGGATCAGCGTAAACGGTAAGTAGAAAAGCAAGAGGAGTAAATGCGGCTAGAATTAAGAACCTTAAGATGCGCATTTGACTGACCGGTACTTTAGCCACATCGACCACCGAGTTCTCTGGATTGTTAAAATGACACACACACACACACACACACACACACACACACACACACACACACACACACACACACACACACACACATACACACACACACATCACACATATATATATATATATATATATATATATATATATATACTCTGAATTGATTGTTGAAATATTTGAACTGACCGTCATTTTGAACCTTTTAACCACACACACACACACACACACACACACACACACACACACACACACACACACACACACACACACACACACACACACACACACACACACACACACACACACACACACACACACACACACACACACACACACAATATTAAATATATATATAAAGTTTTGGTAAATCTCCGATAAAAAAAATTCTTCCTGACGTGATGAAAGTAAACGATCTACAACAATATCAACCATTTTATTTCACAAACATTTTTGAAAATCTTTTTCAACGATAAATTTTACATTAGCATTTAAAATTTTAAAATCACTTAAAAGTTACAATAAACCTGTGTCACGTTTACCTTCGTACATTAAATAAAATTAAAAAGTGCTAATTTATTCAGATTTTAACGCTGATTACGATGGTAAAATAATATTTTTGAAAAAGGTTAAAATTCATTGAAGATTTAAATAGCCGTCATTTTGAAACACGGTCTATTCAAGCTGTTACAGAATCTATGTTTGTTAAGTTTGAATTACATCGGACTTAAATTGAGCGTTAGTGTACACATTCCATGTTAATATATTTTATTTATACAAATTTTAACGACCTCTCAAAAAGTAATTTAGAGAACCGGACAGGTGTTCATTTTAAGGTTCCATGTCTTATAATGACGATCGCTTCAACAGCTGATTCTCCAAAGAAAGTTCGTTAGTAATGTTTCAGTTTTTTTGGTTTAACAATTGAGAAATTCAGTGATTTATCAGTTATATAAAATTCATTTGACAAATTATACTATTTTGAAAAGGGTCTTCGAAACCTGATTCATACCAATTCTTCATTCACATTACTTGTCTCACTTGTCGAAGTTTATTAATAGCCTTCTTTTCTCTTATTATTATTTTGATTGTTATCAATATAATATATAAAAACTGCAACAATATCGTGATTCCCTTAGGGGTTCTCAATGTGAGTACGGGTTTGGTAATCCCTAGCTGGAGCTAACATTTCTTCATCTATAAGCTCTTGGGTTAGCTCCCTTCATCCCAAACCAAAGTGGCACTCCATACGCCGGAGACTGCGTGACTAAGGGGAAAACTTTCAAAAACCATAAAACCCTGAGGAACTGGCAAAAATTACATGGGGCTGTACTTTTAACACAGGTTTACTATGGAATGCGTCTAATTTAACCTAGAAGCCAAAAGTCTCCATATTATTAAACCTTGGATGTGTGAAACACAACCCTTACAGAGCTGAAGGGAACCGTACTGCAAGAGTGCAGAATGTGCCACGGAGAAACCGTGTGTAGGCTATGTGGCGTGGGTAATGCAACTGCAGGTCACGTAATCTATGATTGCGAGGTTGCCTCTAGGAGGCGAAGGGCGTTTTTTCTGCCAGACTCAGCGGAAGCTAGCTGAACAGCTGAAACTCACTGAGCGAAACAGCCCACCGAAATAGTACTGTAACACTTGGAATTGATTATAACAATTAAGGGTAATGTTTAAACGGAAAATAAAGCAACAGCAATATATATAGGATTTTAAACAAATAACACCAGGAAGGATTTATAGCTGGATCGAAACCTTGGTTTAAGTACAATTTGTACTTCTTTATTCTAATATATATATTATTTGTTTATTGTTATTTGTTTAAAATCCTCCGACAAATACAATAAAACTTGTATTGAAATAAAGAAACGTTTCCTATTGGTAGATATTTAGATGCAGATAATAAGGGCTGGGACCGTTCAGTATTTTATAATATTGTTCAAATTGACTTTTCCATGAATGTTTCTTGTTATATTGAATAATTCAACGTTAGAATCCCGTTTATAGTAAAATTATGCAGTATAATGATTCCCCTATTCTAGACAAATACTTCTTCCAAATAGACTATTACTGGAGATTGTATTTTGAAAACGGTAAACGTGAAATCACTGTTAATAAGATTTGTAAGTTCTAGAAAGTACTGGTCTAGTAGCAGTTTATTTGTATGCCTTCGCAAACGTATGGAATTTGGCTGAATCCTAAGCGACAGGTTGGAGTTCAGTTTTATTGTTTCCTTATTGTCGCTTCTAGTATTAGATTTGACTGGCCAGTTCAAATTTATATGCAATTACAGTAATAATTAATTATAACAATTAAATAGCAATGTATACAAACCAGTATTATACAAAAATATAATCAAACAGCTGAGTGTACAGCGTCAGAAAAGCGTACGATAAACAATAAAAGATTTGACTTCTCGTTGTACAATTGTTGTAGGAAAAGTGAAATCGTTGAAAGTGACAAGAAAAAGCGACACGAAGGTCAACAAAAGCAAAGTTATGTATGTTGGGAAAGACGAACCATTGATGAAAGGTATAGAAGTTAAGGATGTGAAATTGAAATACGTAGATGAATATGTATATTTGGAAACAATATTCACGAAGAATGGGAAAATTAACCAGGAAGTGCAAAACAGGGTCAAGAAAGCAAGTAATGCGTACCACCAGATTAAAAACATAATCATTGGCAAGAAGGAAATAAGCACAAACATCAAAATGGTAATATATAAAACAGTGTACCTACCAATGCTCACCTGTGGATCTGAGAGCTGGCCAATTACATCCAGAACTGCAAGTAAAATAACAGCAGCAGAAATGAAATACCTAAGACGGGTGGTCGATAAAACTCGATTCGACAAAGAAAGAAATGTTAGAGTTAAAGAAAAATTAAGAATGGAACCATTAATAGAACAACTGGAAAAAAGCAATTGAAGTGGTACGGTCATGTCAATAGAATGGAGAGGGAGCGGATCCCGAAAAATATTTTGGAAGCCAAACCGATTGGAAGGAGAAATAGAAGAAGACCACATGTGACATGGATAGACACAATAAAGGATCTGGAAAGAAGAAGATGAAAGAATGAGAGGAAATTGAAACGTCTAACAACCGACAGACGAGTACGGAAGGCATTTTCAGAGGCCCCCCAAGTCAATGGCATAAAGGAAGAAGAAGAAGAAAAAAACGATAACGCACGAGAAAATCCGACAGTCAATTTTATTATAACATAAAATATTATTTCTGAAATGGTAGCTTAGTTTCACTGATAGCTCGCGGTGATATTTACATTTAACGTTTACAGTCAGTTGCTTACGAAATATTTCGCTAATTTAATACTTTCACTGTTAATACTTTGCTATTTAACAGTTTAGTGAATACGTAATGTAGGTTTTTTGATTGTCGGTAATTTTTTTGCTAAAACGCTTAATTACATTCCCAAAAGCACAGCTTGTGGTGAATTTGATCACAACAAAAATATAAAAGCGCGGAAAGTACGAGTACGATGAAAATCAAAAACAAAAGTGACTCGCATAACCTCGAAATCGCTAACGAGCTAACGTGTTTTTGATTGCTAAAACGATAAAAAACCTTTATTAAAAAAATACTGAAGGACCTAATTGACAGGATTGTTGGATGAACAACCTATTTAATTAAACGGACGTTGTTTTCACTACAAGATCGAACAAAGTAATGCGTATTAAGTAATGCCTATTACAAAGTGATAACGCGCGTGAGCAGTAAGTCGATGTAGTAAATCTAGGATGTTCAATGAAATTACGTCACAATATAGTTCCGTAAAAAGCAGCCTAAAATGGTAAGTAATAATTAAAAATAAAATACTTTCTGCGGGTGAATGTGTGTTAATTGGATAATAAGGTATGTTTAAAAAAATATATTAAAAAATCATTTGAAAAAAATAATCTACACTACAAAAATACCTGTTTTTAGCCAATAAAAGTACTATTTTTGTCTGTAAATTTATCTTTAAAATTCTTTATTACATTGCATGAAATGTTTAATTTTAATTGCATAAAGATAAACCAAACAAATTATGTACTAACATTTCGCTAAGTTATGTAAGTATTTACAGTTATGTACTCAAATATAGTACATATATAGGCTATTAAATAAAAAATTATAAAAAACATATATATATATATATATATATATATATATATATATATATTTATTATTTGTTGTTAAATTATACTACTATTTTAAAATTAAATGTTAACACAAAATCCGTAAAGGTAGCTTAAATGTATAAACATACAAAAAACTATTTTTATAGGTTATATTCATTGATAGTTTACAATTGATTTGTTTCTAAATGGTAGCTTAGCTATTTAATGAATGCCAAGAAAGTAAACATTTCCACCGTGTGTAGTATCGGAATATAGCCTATTGTTTTTTATATTTTATAGTAACAAAAAAATGTTTAAATACATATTTTTAAGAACGGTTGAACGGATTCGCTTGGTAAAAATATTGCCAACGCTCTTGGCAAGATCAATTTTTATTGCGACGTTGACCCTCATAAACTGTAGGCAACAGATAAATAGAAGCTAATTTAGGCGGTAGACGAGTAAAGTCTTCTGCGGCGAGAACAACTTTTCAGAATCGGATGAATCTAAAAAATTTATTTCTAGGAACACTGTAATTACTCCTCCTCATCCAAAATTTTTTGGAATAATTTTGTCGATCGACGAGTAAAAGGTGTCATCCGCCTGAAGAACCAATTTAAATGAAATTTAATCTAACCGACTTTGACTTGCTTTACTCACGTCATATGACGCGTTTCGGGACTAAGTGCCATCTTCAGAACTCACTCTTCGGAGGTCGTTAGCACATTAAAATTCAAATTAGGAAAACACACGTGGCACATAAAACACTACGATATATGTCAAAGTCGGGTATACAGCGCGGATTTCGGAACCGCAAGTAATATTCAGATCTTTACCGCTGTGTTATAAATTGCGTTAAAAATTAAATTTAATTGGCCATTCAAATAAGCGATTTAGTTCTTCTATACAAACTGTATAAATGTCGAAATCCTCAACCGTACCCATAAATCTGCCCTTGTGGCACACGTAGGGCCTCCAGGTTAGTCTCAAAATCAGTGTAACCATGAGTGTTCTCCATACGATGGCGTGTGTAGTTTGAAATTATGTTACACTGACCTTCAGCAGATGCTCCTTAAATCTCACTCCAAAACTCCTACTCTGACCTCCTCGTCTGATCTATATAAGCTCAACGGCATCCATAAATTTGCCCTTATTGCACATGTGTATGGACCTCAAAGTTAGTCTTAAAATCAGTATAACAATAGTCGTTCTCCATAAGATAGCGTGCTTAGTTTGAAGTTATGTAAGGTACACTGTTTTTCGGCAGATGCTCCTTGAACCTCACTCCAAAGCTCATATCCGTCTTACCTACGTAGGAAGTCACAATCGGCACGTGTAATTTTATATATCCTGGTTTCAGCATTTCTCTCAGCTTTAGATCGTAGTAACCTGCAATGTTGTTGTACAGATGGCGACTCTAACATTTTTGGTGATGATTTCAGGAATAATGTTTACATAATCTGTTGGTACACACTTTTTATTGATTTGTCCCCGCGGGGGTGCAGACTAGCTGCACCTATTGAGAGGATTTAGACATCCTTCGCAGCACCCGAGTCTAACACACACACACACACACACACACACACACACACACACACACACACACACACACACACACACACACACACACACACACACACACACACACACACACACACACACACAACACTACACTTAAGACTAACACTTTACACTTACATTTAGGGAGGCGATAATAGCCTAAATGTGCTTTTCGCCTTAAACAAAATTGATTTTTTTAGTTAAAAGGCGTGTTAAATTTGTTAAAGCATTCTATGCTTGGCTTATCTAACATGGAGACTTTATAACTATTCATTATGGCATTGTATTTTATACTAAGCTTTTCCTGAAAATTTATGGATGACCCTATTGTATGCTGCTAGTTTTTGAGAATATGGTTATTGTGTCAGCATCTATTGCTGTTCATTTCCTGTATATTTTATATTGAAAACGATCGTTACATATTACAAAACGTGTCACATAAAGTAAGTAAATAAAGTCACAGACGGTTAAATAGATTAAATTTCTAAAACTTCAGTGGTTTGGCTACGTTATTAAACATGAGTTCAATTTAAACGATCTAAAAGAGGTTAAACAAAATTATAATAGCTCCCACAAAAAGTACATTTAAAACTTTTGATTTTCTATTAGGCCAGGCGACCACAAAATGCGGAGCGGAGCTGCGCTGAGCTGAGCAAAATGACGTTGAACAGCAACCGGAAGCGGAGTTCAGTCAGTTTAAAGAACGCTTTTGTATCTTTTAAATGTAAATATTAAGGCCTAATTTAACACGGATTCTAGGAAATATTATGTATAAAAACCGTAACCTTAGGCAACGATAATCTAGGTAACGAGAAATAATAAGTTTGGCGGCGTGGTCAACGTGGTGGGGGTAAGCGGAGTTAGCTTGAAAACCGAACAAGACAGTCAAAGTAGCGCGGAGCGGAACCCAGACTTGACCCCGCTCAGCTCCGTTATGCCTTCAGTGGCGGAACCTACATTAAAACAACAGGTTATTTTTTGAATGCGTAGTCCGCTCCGCTCATTTCGACTCGGCTCCGCACTTAATGACCGCCCGGCCTTATCCTGAACTGATTCTTTTATAACTTTACTTTTTTTTTTGAATGAATGTAACAAAAATATTATATGAACATTTCTACACGCTAGTATTTATAGACAAAATGGCTTCAAAATTTTGTTACGATGGATTTTTTAAAATAATTTTTAATTAGGCCTAAATAATTCCTGCACTCCAGTTTCAAGTTATACTTTTCTTAAGTGGTTTACATTCGGAGAACGGAGTAATGAAACGCTTTCCAGTTTTTCACTTCTCTTTTAAGAAGATCGAGTGCACTTTTTCACTACGCTTCCCGTTTCCAACAACAATTTCAACTTAATTATTGAGTGATTGGTTGGCGTATTAACGACTGGAATGAAATCGTCTCATTCTGCAACGTTATTAAAAGCAATGGTAAGCGCGATCACTTTTCTATGTAAAAACAGTTCTGCTACAACAAAGAACAGTAAAATTGCACTCAAACGAAATTGGTTATACGTGTCTGCATTTAAGTAATTGTTGTTTTAAATTTTAATCGAACAGCTGTTCAACAATTACTTAAAGGCATACAAATGTAAAAACATAGTAGTTCTTTTTGTTGTTATTTAGTTTCTATAAACTGTACGTTGAAACTTTCACAGTATATTTTTGGTGCCATTATTAAGAATACGTAAAGTTTCAAAAGAATCGGTTGTGGAATAAAAAATTAATTGAAAATATATGCATGTACATGGAACACTATAAGTTCGTGTTTAAATTTTCTACGAGGGGTCCGAACGGAAATGTTGCCCGTCTACGCCCGTCCCAAACCTCCCAGGCTACCTGAAACCCCACCCTTTAGAGTTCAATGTCCAACGGAAAAGTTTTTAGAAAGACAGTCTCGTTTATATTTGATCAACCCTCGTATTTATAGACAAAATGGCTTCAAAATTTTGTTACGATGGATTTTTTAAAATAATTTTTAATTAGGCCTAAATAGTTCCCGCACTCCAGTTTCAAGTTATACTTTTTTTTAAATGGTTTACATTCGGAGAACGGAGTAATGAAACGCTTTCCAGTTTTTCACTTCTCTTTTAAGAAGATCGAGTGCACTTTTTCACTACACTTCCCGTTTCCAACAACAATTTCAACTTAATTATTGAGTGATTGGTTGGCGTATTAACGACTGGAATGAAATCGTCTCATTCTGCAACGTTATTAAAAGCAATGGTAAGCGCCATCATTTTTCTATGTAAAAACAGTTCTGCTACAACAAAGAACAGTAAAATTGCACTCAAACGAAATTGGTTATACGTGTCTGCATTTAAGTAATTGTTGTTTTAAATTTTAATCGAACAGCTGTTCAACAATTACTTAAAGGCATACAAATGTAAAAACATAGTAGTTCTTTTTATTGTTATTTAGTTTCTATAAACACCAGTACGTTGAAACTTTCACAGTATATTTTTGATGCCATTATTAAGAATACGTAAAGTTTCAAAAGAATCGGTTGTGGAATAAAAAATTAATAGAAAATATATGCATGTACATGGAACACTATAAGTTCGTGTTTAAATTTTCTACGATAACGTAGGTATGCATCTTATAAAGTGTGTTATCAAAAATGAAGAACTTGATTTCCCAGATGAAAAATAATAAATTTTTGATAAAAATATGTATGAAAACGTTTCATTTTATAACTAGCGGCCATTTGGTATTCATAACAAAATATTTTACATCTTTAGAATGCACGTATGTTTTACCTGAGAGAGGCCTAATTGGAAAAATAACCAAAGTCATACATTGACCCGTTTTAAAACAACGGACTTTTAAAAATTTTGAGCAAGTAGGCCGTGCAAGTTAGTCCGCCAGTACACGAAAGCCATAGTAATAATGCATTTATTTTGCATAGGTACATCGTGCCCTCGCGGACTAATTTGTGCACTTAGCTGTTTCTCTTAATCTATTCTCCCCGCTGGGGGTGCAGACTAGCTGCACCTATTGAGAGGATTTAGACGTCCCTCGCGGTACCCGAGTCTAACACACACACTTACAATCCTACACTTACGACTTTACACTTACACTTTACACTTACACTTACATTTAGGGAGGCGATAATAGCCTCAATGTGCTTTTCGCCTTAAAAAAAAAAATAAATAATAAAAAAATTCTCTTAATCTATAGTTTTGAAAATTGACACCATTCGATATAGCAAATTAAAACGACTACAAAAAAGTATCTTCATACTTATCCATAAAATTTACTGTAAGGATTTAATCTGATTTGAAAGTGTTTAAATGTCCGTCATTTTTTTTTTTAATTTTAAGGCCACATGAGACCACTTTGAGTCAATATTTCGATCTCTTCTTCTCATCCGTGCAAGTACACTGAGAGGATTCCAACTTCTTCTTCCTCCAATACTTCTTCATCCTATCCGATCTCCGCCTCCTGACCTCGTCTGACACCTCCACCGTCCCTCGTCCATCAGTTTGCTTTCCTACGTCAAACTGATGTTTTTCAAAATACTTCTGATTGTCGTTCTGTCCAGTGCATCTCGATCCTCAAACCGATCTCTTGCAGATCTTTCGTCCGTCATTTTAAAATAGGTAAATTTATTAAATTGGTTGTTTTTCCAATAATGCCTCTATCAGATAAGGAAGCTTGCTATATACATAGGCCTATTTATCGCTCTAACCGTTTTCTAGATATATTTTGTTAAAAAACAAAAATGGAGACTAGAGGACAAATTAAGCGTTTTCGGAATTACATTTTTATTAGTTTTGATCTGACAAACCATATCATTCATTTTGGAAGCCCTCTATTTCTGAACAAAATCTAATAAACTGATTAAGACAAATGATACTGATTTTTCATCCTTTTCCAGAGGTCTCGAACAGGGTCTTAAACAATAATGCAACCAGTAAGTTTTGTTTGTTTATCGACTTGTTTGATTAAAAACGTTAGTGCTGAATATTACTAGTGTCCCTTAGTTTCATAAACAAACATCATAGAAATGAGCCACAAATGCACAAGAAATGAATTCAATTCAAACATATTTACTTCGGCATTAATTTCGAAACTTAATAATTTATATAGGGCAAACGTAATACTTTTTTACGTGTTACCCGTGATAGCATGAGTTTATTTTTCCACTTATCATAGTCGCCTCATGAAATATAGGATCTGGGACCCAAAATTGGAAGCGGGCCCCTTATTATGGTTAAAATGTGTTTTTTTATTAAATGGGAACAAATTGGTCACTTTACGATTGAATGGGTTTTGTTTTATCTATTGGTTAGTTTTATCTTCTACCAAACTTTAATTTTTACGGTTAAAATTATTTTTCAAATTTTTTTTTTTAACATTCCTCAAGAAAAGTCAGCCCTAAGCTCCTGCGGAGCCCGAGTCTAGGACCTATAAGTGCATGTCACTTATGCAATAGTGCTAAGCCTGCCTAAGAAGTTTGAACTTCAACATAATTTTTTAATTGCTCTAGAAGTATATATAAACTACGAAAAAACTAACGCCAAAATAAACGCCAATTTCATACAAATGTGTTAATTAGCAGGGCATATCTAGTGAATTGAAAACAAAGATAAATGAACAGATATCGAAGTAAAAACAACTTTTTTTTGTCTCAAAATCGATTTTTTAAGGATATGAAACTGTACAAGTATTATACTTCGCATAGTTGCAAGGGCAAAATGTGATAAAAAGAACATAACGTGGCACATTTTATGTGTCTTAAGTCGTTTTCCAATAGAAATAAACGATAAAATTATGAAATATATAACGTAGAAGTATGCTTTGCTTGGCACCAATTTCAAGCTGCTTATCAATCGCATCAGTTACGTATTAAGCACTTAAGTAGCTCTTTTGAAAGCGTCTCTTCCTATATTGAATAAGCCAACAATGGGGGGATCTCTTTTATGGGAATATTATGCAGGATAATGATCTCTTCAACTCTAGACAAATACCAAAGCCAGCTCGGCGGCCAAATAGCCTATTAGCAGAAATTGGTTTTTAACGGTAACAAGAACAAAATTAGAAACAAATGTTGCTGGCGAAGTAACTTTTGTAAATATTGTACAGTGGAAAACAATTCCGAGCTAAGTTGTTAGCTGCTGGAACCGCCATCGTGGTAAGACTTAGACCCGCACTCGTGAAACGAGCGCTAATCCTGGTTCTACATTACTTTTTGAAGTGTTGTTTATATTAAGTGTGTGTGCGTGTGTGCTAGCGCGTGTGTGTAGAAACTAACTGCTACACCCTGGTGTTGACCGGAAGAGGATAACAGACATTATTTTAAATATTAATATAATCTAACATTATTTGAACACGCGCGCGCGCACCCCCCCCCACACACATACATACTTATATATTGCTAGATTTGAGTATTTTTAACCTTCACTTTATAAAAGTCAGCATGTAAATAAATGCAATTGTCAAAACAACTGCACTACCTATCGGATTTTTATTAAAACACTTTTTTAACAGTGAAAAATAAGTTTTTATTTTTTCTCTATCAGGTGTTTTTTTTTCATTATATGGGCAACTCACTCAGAAAGTTTGTTCTAGTAGAAAAACTATGTAATAATTATCTTCGGTGTTAGTAGTTTATGAAAAACATTATGTGCCTTGCCTTCACTTTATTAAAATCAGAATGTAATTAAATCCAATTGTCACAAAAACAGCACTACCTATTGGATTTAATTCAAACCACTCTATAAACACAGTATACGATGGAAAATAACTTTTTACGGAAAATATATGGCGGTGAAATCTGGCATTAGTAGGAACAAACTGAAATTTTCATCGAAACCGGTTCAGTAGTTTTTGCGTCTATAGACCGACCGACCGTTGCCTTATATATTAAATATTAGAGAAAAATATTAAAACAATTTTTGGATCTTAGGCTTAGTTCTTTTATATTTATTTTGATATAAAACTAATTTTTGGTTAGTAGTTACGAAAAAAAGCGATAAAGTTTTGTACAAATTAGCATTTTAAATTTGTCGGATTAATTTCGTATTAACAATAAATTGAAAATTCCTGTAAACCATGTTTCAATTCTAAAAATCATGATTCCAAAATTGGTAGTAGATCCGAAGCTGTACAAATACCAATAGATGTTTGAATTTTAAACAAAGTAAAAAACTGTAATGTTAGAAAATATACAATGTTAACAATACAGTCATATATTAGATGCGTGAGCAAATGTTGTTATGTAAGTATTAACCAGGAGAACATAAGACAAGCAGGTTGTTAAGTATGTTGACGCCAAAGTTTGTAGTTAAAGCAATTTCATCTAACAAATTTTCTTCATGTTTAATCACTGTCTATAAGCACTTCGGTGAACTTTGGTTAATATTAATTTGCAATCTGCCATTAAACAGTTTGTCATTTTAAACATTTGTAAATTTTCGCTCCAAATTTTTCTTTTAAATCGGACTTCAATAGCGTTAAAAACTGCATAAATTCTCTTTTTTATTTTCAAAATCCACTAAAATAAAAAATAATTACAGCAATACTTAACAGAGTAGCTAAATTAATATCTGCCTTCTGTTTGACCCAGAACACCTACAAAAAAAATCGCTTTCTATAAAATCTAAACTTAGGCATTATAACACGGTCATAAGGGCAAACGTAACTTACGCCTCGGAGACCCTATTTAATTTAAAGGGCCAAAATAGAACGGAGGAGCTCCAGAGAATGGAAAGGAAGAGTACTCCGAACAATTATTAATAAGAAACATTTGGTGAGGGGTAGTACAGACTATTGCCGAATGCGGTCTTGTATCGGAACAACGAGCATTTTTAGGAACACTAACATTTTTAGGAAAATGAGATTGGCCTTCTTTGGACACCTAACTCGATTACCGGAGAGTAGACTTACGAGAATTATTGGACTACCAACTGAAGTGTAAAGTTAAGAACAACTGGTTGAAGGAGGTGGAATTAGGAATAACCAAGGAGCAATTGGCAGGAAGAAGGGAAAAAGCGATCTTAAAAAGTCAGGAAACCCAATTACAGTTTAGGGAAAAACGTCCACGAAACGTAGTATATTCGGAAGAACTCAGACTTCAGAGATCAATAAGATTAAAAAAATACTGGGAAAAACGCAGAAAAACCAAAAGACTTAATTAAATTGACTGTGTGTGCTCCAATGTGGGCTTAAAAAAAAAGGTGATCAGGGATCATTTTTTAAGTCTAATTTGAAAATTTGAAAATCTTAATAAATGAAGATTTTAATGCTGATTATGATGCCGAAATCATAATTTCAAAAACAATAAGACGAAGAAAAATGTTTTTGGAAATTTGCTGCACGATAGCTAGTCAGATGTTTGCCGTGACTGTATTATTAAGTTATAATTTTTTTTTTAAAACAATAACGTCTGAATAGTACAAGTAAAAATTTTCGAAAAGCGAAATGTTAAATAAAAATGAACTGAGAACTCTACTACGCTTTAAATAAAGATTAAATCTCATTAGCATTTAATTACTTCTGCATTTAATTAAAAGTGTAAAAGTGTAAAAGCACAACGCAGAAAGTAATTAAACGTTGTATTACATTTACAAACTGTTGAAAGTTGTTTATTTCGTTTTACAAAATACTAGTGGCTTGTAAAGGCTATATGTACGTGTTATTACAGTAATAATTCCAATTGTATTAATGAATTAATGATTTTAACAACATATACACAATCACTGTTCGCCTTACGTTTTGAAGTTCGTTTAATTTTTTTTAACACTTAAAAAACAGATAACATTTTGCCACAGTAAATATGTTAAAAACATTTCTTTTATTGAACCAAAAATAAATACCATGTATCATGTTTTCTTTTTCTTTCTTATTTTAATTATGAAATTATTTGAAAAAACACAAATTAAAATTGTTAGTTTTTAACAACATAATCTGAAACTTGTTACAGCCTATCGGCTCTTCAATGGAATCAGCTGAAATTAAATTAACGGTTTATTTCATATACTCATATTGGTTAAACCTTTTCGTAGTTTCCTTGGTGTAGTGGTTACCACGTCCGCCTCCACGCGGGATGTTTCTGGTTAGATGCCGGGCGGAAATAGTAATTTTTAATTATAATTAACTTAATGAGACTTGTGACGCGCAAAACACAGTGTTATATATCAATAAAAACTGTTCCTCGCATCACTCGTCCCGCAAAATCCAACTCACATCCAGCCTTAAAGCATGATACATGTTAATAAAAAACTAATGTGAACAAAATATAAAGCAGCTTTAGTCAACTAACTGATATTAAAACAGCTGTTATTAAAGTGTCATTTAACACATGTGATCATTACCATTTATTTATTGTGGAAATGTTCGCTCTTTACATCCCTTCTTGGAACAAAATGAACCAAATGTATAGTTTTACACACACACACACACACACACACACACACACACACATATATATATATATATATATATATATATATATATATATATATATATAAAAACCGCCTTGGTGGCCTAGTTGATAGCGTACTAGGGTTTTTACACCGAGGACCCGGGTTCGATTCCCGGTCAGAGCTTGTCATTTTTTATACGCTATAAATCATCCCATCGTCTGCATTAGCCCAAGTGTGCACAATAGTCGGACGTTAAAAAAAAAAAAAAAAAAAAAAATATATATATATATATATATATATATATATATATATATATATATATATATTTTAGTCCAAAACTTTTAAAATAAGCCTTCAACCATCTTTATAAGACATAACACACTGTTAAAATATTGTTTTCAAATTTGACTGAAATACTCATGAGAATCATTTGCAGACTTAAACTGTAAATGCACTTCATATTTACTTTAAAATTAAGACTTTTGTATTCTGTTGGCAAATCCAATATTCCTTTTAAATTCGTACGTTTGTGTCCTTTGAGTCGGTAACCAAGCTCTTACTTGTAAATCACGCTGCCGATCCGATTAAAAAAAAAAAAAAACAGCGAAAATGGTTATTCTAGCTGCCCGAACGAGAGAAAAAAACAAAAACATAGAATGGTAAAATATTAAGTGTCGAATTATTATTGTTGTTTTGTGTAAGTGTCGAATTATTATTGTTGTTTTGTGGTGTATCAGATGGAAGTAGATAAAGTAAGTAGTTGGTTGATGGACTTCACAGTACCTCTAGCTCATACTACATTCACTCATCTAAGCAAAATACACACACACACACACACACACGCACGCACGCACGCACGCGCACACACCTGGGAAACCAGGCGACTTTCGCAATGTACATTAGCTTTACTCAAGCATGTAGGAGCCATGAGTAAGGATGTTAAATAAAATAAGCGGGATCTTATCGAATAACAAGAATCTGACAAAATGGAACAAAAACTCCGTAAATAATCGTCAAGAGAAAGAAAAATTGAAAAGGAATTAGCAGGGCAAGTACTCTGCAAGCGCCTCAGTAATAAACTAGGAAGCCTCCAGTTAGAAGTGGTGGAGTTAGCCACCTTGAATATGTCCTGTCCAAAACCTAGACTTTATGAAGAGACAATGTTTGGAGAAGGCACCGTAACTGAACATCTCAGGAACATTGAAAGGAAGCACAATAGATCTAGAAAGGTCGTTGTGCAGTAATAACACTAGCATTTAATTCTTTCAACCATTCCAGTATAGGGTATCACTTAAAACTGAAAGTCATAATGATTTCGAATATAATTTTAGTTAATCAATAATTAGTAGAACCCCAAACCTCTTCGACATTTCGATGCCTTAATGCCCTTTCGATTTTTCTAAATTTGGCATGTTAACTTAGAAAAATCCTGAAAAATTTACAAACATTATTGGATCAAAATTAAATTATCGCGGCACGCAGCTGTCTCGCTGATATAATAGAAGCGAATTTCCAAAATTATTTTCCCCTTTTTGAAATTTGTAATTTCACCATCATAATCAGCATTATTCTCTGCGTATACTAGCAGTTTAAGCTTTAAAATTACATTGTAAATGCGAAAATTAATTCTGACCTCATTTTAATTTTAATAGACATTGAAAATTTAAAATTCTAACTAACTTTTTCGATTTTTATGCAAAGTTCGAATCAATTCGGGTCAAAATTGCGAACGTGATCATGCTAAAACACATAAACTCTCTCTCTCTCTCTCTCTCTCTCTCTCTCACACACACACACACACACACACACACACACACACACACACACACACACACACACACACACACACACACACACACACACACACACACACACACACACACACACACACACACACACACACACACACACACAGAACACGCTATTGGTCGCTATTTTAATTCCACTATTCAAAATTAGCACAACAATCAATTTCGGTAATACCTTCAACAAATCGGTAATAGCACAATTCGTTTAATAATTTCAAAATGGCGATAGTAATAAATATTTAAATATTCACAATGTTTTCATGATAAATATGTTCGAAATTCTAATTGCAGAAATTTTATTATAGTTGAAAATTGCATAAACGAAATTTGTGTTTTTAAAATTCCGAGAAAATTAAGAAATTTAGTTTGACAGCGGTCAGGGTTCGTGTTTATAATTTTAAATGCAATCTGAAAGTTTAAAATATTAACACGTGTTTATGATGGTGGAACAGAGTTTGTAAAACAGAGTATTTGAGAAAAATTGTATTTGGAAATTAGTTTTAGTTACGTGAGCGAGACACCTCAGAAGTTATACTTTATTAAACTTCAGTTGGCTCAGTTTTCAACGTCATTTATATTGAAAAAATTAATAATAATTTTAAAAAATTCTGCTCCAGTTTAGAACGCTTTAAGTTTTGTGTTTGCTTTATAAATAATTAATAAATCAACTGTTCGATCCAGTGCCCGCCCTCGCGTTGTACACAAATATAAATGCAAATTATAAAACAAGGTATGTAAATTCGGGGGCAGGAACAGAATCCGATCGTTTTATTTCAATGTAAATGTAGCTTAATACAGTGTTGAAAAATGCCGACTTATGAATATGAAATGAGGATTGTGTATTTAAATCGGCAGCTCTGCTTCTGAGATATGATCGCTTAATGTATTCGGCACAGTATCGTTATTTCTGTAATCATTTAAATTGGTTTTGGAATAAAGTTATTTCGTATAAATACTTCGGAAGCTGAGTAGCCCGTTAACCGGAAGTGAGCGGGAAGGAAGAGGAAACGTTTGTCTGCAATTTTCTACGAGACTGATTTTTTCGTTTTGTTTGGTGAATGGTAAAACGTTTTTCTTGGCGACTTGTGATTCTTTGGTCAAATGTAAATGATATTTTTTATTTTTTAACAGTTTGGGTATCAGCTTTAAGCCTTTGTTCTTAATTTTTAGTACTTTGATAGACTTTGGCATCGTGGTGTAAGTTCTTGTAAATAGGTTTACGTTTGTAATCAAGCACTTAGGAACTAGTGGAATAAATATTATCCAAACTCTGCGGAGAGAGCTAGAATGACATAGTGCTATAAAAAAACGTGAGTGTATGAACTTCAAGGTGGCTGTTAATCCAGCTGGCAGAGCGGGGAGACGTACCCCACCCTCCTAGCAAGAACGAAACAATACTAGCAGAATTACAGTGAAAAAAATATCCAGAAGTCAGGATCAGTAATCTTCGTTTTAAGGTTATGGGTTTGAGTCTTACCATAGTGGCCACTCCAATAGTAAATTTGTTAATAAGATGGCAAAGCACGTACAGAGGGTCTGTAGACGCCTTGTTTTGTTTGACCTTGTAACTTAATTGAACGAGCGAAGCGAGGTCTGATTTGGTTTGTGTTTCTTACCCAGTTTTGGCCAAACGCACAGGCAATTTCTTTTGAAATTTGGTACGAAAAGTACCTTGTATAAATTCCAAATACAAGGCTTTATTTTTTTCTCTGCTCACTTCTGTCTCAAGATGGCGGCCGCTGATTTAAAGAAGTCGAATGTAAGTAGTTTTGGCCAAACGTACTGACCAATTGTTTTGAAATTCGGAACGAAGGTACTTTGTATGAAGCCCAGAAGTATGTATAAGTTTTGTTCCTATTAATTCCCGTTTCAAGATGGCGGCCTATAATTTAAGGAAGACGGATGTATGCATTTTTAGCCAAACGCACTGACCGGTTGTTTTGAAATTTTTAACGGAAGTTCACATTGTTTAGTGCCCAAACGACATGTGTGTAAGATTTTTCTCCATTCACTTCCGTTTCAAGACGACGACGTCTGATATACCGTAACGAGTGTACACAGTTTTAGCCAAACGCGTTAACTGATTGTTATGTGATAAAAACCCGAGCGATTAATGTGTAAGACTTTTTCCCATTCACTTGTATTTCAAGATTGGGGCCGTTTAACAATGACAAGTTTAGTTGCTGGTTGTTTTCTGTAATACTGGCTGAACGGCAAGACCTATCATTTCTGACAGCCTCGTGGAGAAAGAACATAAGATTACCAATGCAGTTGGTTCAGTAATATATTTTCTTAAATATTACGGTTACTGATGAAATTGACAAAAAAATTTTACAAGCTCGTCAAAGCGTTGTCACAGAGCGTTGACGAGACAATTGATTTAAGGGAATACTGAGAGGTCTACTGTTCTTTTAACCTCTGGTATAAACTGTTACAAAAATGTAAATTTAGTTTTAAAGAGGACTCAAGAATGGATCAGCCGACTTCCGTGTAGTCTGCTCTTCCTTGAAATCATTTTTGTATTTTTAGGAAATTTATATTGGAAAATGAGCTACTAGAGCGGCGTCATGGTAAAACTCAGGTGTGTGTGTGTGTGTGTGTGTGTGTGTGTGTGTGTGTGTGTGTGTGTTTGTGTGTGTTGTGTTTTTGCACTCTCACATTTGCAATTTGTAATTGTAATCCAATTAGATTTACCCGTAGGGGTGCAGACAAGCTGCACCTATTGAGAGGATTTAGACGTCCCTCGCGGTACCCGAGTCTAACACACACTTACACTTACAACACTATACTTACGACTTTAACACTTTACACTCACACTTACATTTAGGTAGGCGATAATCTCAATGTTCTTTTCGCCTTAAAATAAAAAAAAACTCCAATTAGATTCACAAAACATTAATAGCTTGGACAATTTTGTTCAACAGTTTCAAATTGGCAGCCATTTCAAATCTTCAAAATTTGAAACATTTTTGTCTTTAATTTTAATGAAAATGTAATTTTACCGTCATAATCAGTTTTACAACCTGCACAATTTTTCAAAATCCAATTAATTTGACAGCCGTGAGTGTTAATTTTTGTATTTTCAATAAGTTAAAACATTTAAATACTAATATACGCAGATCGGAATACTATTTATGACGACGAAATTGGAATTAAAAAAAAAAGATAATGAGATAAACGAAAATTAATTTTGGAAAATCGCTTCTATTACGTTAGCGAGAGAGCGGTGTGCCACGATTGTTTTGTTCTCAAAAGGCAATTTTTCGTTCTTTTAAATATTATTAGACAATCATATTTGAGTTGTTATACAATCTAAAATTTGAAGAAATCTGATAATTCGATTTGGACTAAATAGACTGATTTGGGGTGCAAACTAACTGCACCTATTGAGAGGATTTGGACGTCCCTCGCAGTACCCGAGTTTAACGCACACTTACAACTACAATACTACACTTACGATTTTAACACTTTACACACACACACACACACACACACACACACACACACACACACACACACACACACACACACACACACACATACTTACATTTAGGGAGGCGATAATAGCCTTAATGTGCTTTTCGCCTTAAAAAAAATCTGGTGTTCCGTCGATGACAGCTGATTTTGGTGTCCACTTATTTATTGAAATATGTGAAAAAACTGACACAATAGATTTTTCACGCTGTACAATAACTACACACAACAAATTTATTATGTACGATAACAGTTTTGTTCGTGATGCCTGAACTAATTTAATTTTAACAACATTTAATTAAAACACGCTAGGTTTCCTTCGCCTAACTTTGTTTTATGTAACTATGTTAAACTGGTAACTTGTGAGGCTTAGCCTAAAGCCATACTGACTTACGTTTAATCACTCAACTAAGTGTTGGAGAATATTCATTGAAAAAGTAGTTACTAAATAGGTTATTATGTTAAGACCTGATAAACGATTTGGAGAAATTAATCCGAATTTTCAGTTTTATTTTTGAAAACTCTCAAATCGGATTTTTCGAAAATATAAAAAGTTTTGCTTGGCGGTGTTCAGGCAAAATTTTATCAAAATCGTTAATGCCGATTTTGAGAGTTATATTTTAACAGTTTTTTTTAACCAGAAAATTGATCCTAAAGTATTTCTTTTAAATGATCAAAATCTGTATGTACTGACGGATACATCCAAATGAAAACCATTTTTTTGTTACGAGAGCTAACAACGAAGAGGTTCCAACAAAATTTCAAATTTATTTCACGATTACAATACTTACTCTATACTTCTTTGGATGAGAACATTATCACATGTGGATAACAGATTAATATTAAAGTATTTTTTATTTGAAAAGTAATGAATTTAAGGAAGTAATAAAAACATTAACTTTATTACTTCCATGCGTCAGTATAGTACGGCCCATACTCGGGACTTCGAATTAAGCGTCGATATGACTTCAAGATCTGTAGATATGTTTGTGTTAACATGCTAACGTTTGAAATTTGTTTCCCCAAATTTAGTTAAAATATTGTACAAAACTAGCTTGGACAAATTCTTTACTCTTTTTGTAAGCTTAACTTTGCTTTAAAAACTGCGTAGCCTATATTAGTGCTGTATTTTGAATTTTCAAAATCTTTTGAAATAAAGAAACTTTCAAAGTACAAAAAATAAGTAAGAAATAAGTTAAAAACGCTAATATATGCTGATTTTAATGATGAGTATGTTAATGAAATCAAAGTTAAAAAAATGTTATATTAAAAAAAAATTTGGAAATTTGCTTCTATCATTTCACGCTGCGAACTCAGCTTCGTGCCGTGATTATCATAATTAGGCCTAACATTATTCTAGCGCAGTTACTTCTCGACAATTGATTGTAAAGTCAGCAAAATCAGCAGAGCACGCTGACCATTACAATCAGCGTTTACTGAAATAACAGGGATCCAACAGCAGCGTAATACCGGACTTCCATCCAATCAACCAGCTACGAGGTTGTCAGTTGTTATCGACTTCTACAGATAAAACATACGTTTGATTGAAAGGAAAAACGTATCTGTAAAAACTTTAGCGGAGTTTATTAGTGAGTTTCCGTTTGAAACTGAACTACCGGAGCCGCCTCCATGGTTCTGAACAAGAACAGGGGCTTCGAAATTAGCGCCGATCCTGACCGATAGATCACTTTTTTGAGAGGTCGCTGTGTGTGTGTGTGTGTGTGTGTGTGTGTGTGTGTGTGTGTGTGTGTGTGTGTGTGTGTGTGTGTGTGTGTGTGTGTGTGTGTGTGTGTGTGTGTGTGTGTGTGTGTGTTTTAGCATCGTCATGTTCGCAGTTTTAATCTGGTTTTATTTCAACTTGGCACAAAGTTCGATTTAGTATTAACTTGAAAAACTATATTACTTAACAAAGTATTTTTGATATTTTAAAAATCGCAGCCATAAATCAACATTTATTTTTTTTAAAACAATTGAATTCACGAAAATGATATTGTGTTCATTCAAGTTCCGCAGGGGAGGTGCAGGCTAGCTGCACCTACTGAGAGGATTTAGACGTCCCTCGAGGTACCCGAGTCTAACACAAACTTACACTTATAACACTACACTTACAACTTACATTCACTTAACACTTTACATTCAAACTTACATTTAGGGAGGCAATAATAGCCTCAATGAGCTTTGCACCTTAAAATAAAAAAAATCAAGTTAATCTTAAACATTATATTTTCAAACAATATTAAAGATCTAAATTGCTAATCTATGTAGACTCTAATGTTGTTACGTTAGCGAAATCACATTTTCAATAAAATGAATACTTTTGAAAATTTGCTACAGTTACGTCGAAGTTAAACAGTTGAGTGCTATTATTACTTAAACTTTTTCAATAGTTACCTTAAAAGAACGGTTTTCAAATTACAGTGAAAATAAAACCAGAATTTTGATTGTATTTCTCAAAATCAGCACATCACATTTTGTTTGAATTTTTATCACACAAAGACGCATGTAGTTAGAGTTCCAAATTTGCAAAGAATTTATAAATTTATATTTTAAGATTAAATTGAAGGAACAAAAAAATTCTACAGATGTAGAAATCACATTTTCAGAAAAGTGCAAGGGAAAACATTATTTGGAAATTCGCTTCTATCACGTCCGTCAGCTGGAACAAAGAATTCGTATTCTTACAGGCTGGATCCTGTAAAGAATTTCATTATTAAACTGAATTCAATAATTTCATTGGCAACTATCAGACGTCATACGACAAGGCTGTCGTTTCCACCCAAAATATCTAATTTACGCGCCGAGCTACCAGTTTCAAATTATCTTTGATAGAACAGAAGCAATTACACAAATCTCATTACCCCCTCCCCGCCACCACCTCAGCTCCGCAATAGTCCTCTACAAATAGGATTGTGCCTTCGTTCCCATTCAACGATTGCTCAAATTGAATTTGAAATTTTCCAGCCTACTTGCGAATTAATCAATTCAGTCAAACATATTAAAAACAATCCTGTTAAGACCGAGAGATTGTAGACATATTGATAGTGAATATACAATAACTTGTTAGCTATTTTCTAGTGGTAAATGACGTATTAGAGCGATCCATGGGGGAGACCTTGTAATTAAAACAACATTTTGTAATATTTTGTATTGGCCGAATTAGATTTAATCTTCGTCACAAAAAACAATTTTCGTAGGAGCTCGAACAAACACGTTTGTCAACGCAAAATCCGTTGCACATTTTCAAATTAGCGGCCATTTTATATATTAAAATTCTTTCATTTTTCTTCTAATCCTAAGTATTTTTGGAAATCTAATTTTATCATCGCCATCATCACTAGAAACTGTATAAACTGCATAAATTGAACTGGGTAGCCATTACGGTTCATTTTCGTATTTTAATTGTAATTAATTTAAGATTTTAAAATGTTAAAAGATATCGATTTCAATGCTGATTATAATGAAACCAGGATTTTAAAAAGAAGTAACAAAAATATTATTTTACAAATTTGTTTGCATCACGTCATAGACTGCAGAGTGCTGCGTTTATTATTGTTATTATTTTCATTGTAGTATCGTTACTATAATGAAACGAAGTTTAAGTTTATTTTTATCAATTTTTCGTGTACCGTAGGCTCTAAATTGCTTTTATTTTTAGTTTTTTACACACACACACACACACACACACACACACACACACACACACACACACACACACACACACACACACACACACACTGAGATCACAGTTTTATTTCAATTATTGAAAGTAGAACAAATTCTGTTAAACCCTTAATAATAAATTACCACGGTTAGTGATAATCTTGGAATATTTGTTTGAATACAAATATTTTAATTGGTCAGAAAATTCAAAATTGGCTTAAACGTTTACGTTTTGCTCATGTGAATTATGTGCATGCGTGAATCATTACGTTCAAATTGTCTAAAATTGGCCCACAACCCCCTTTAACTGTAGTAAAAGCATAACTAGAGAAATTACTTTGGGGAATGTTTATGTGACAATAGAAGGTTGCTTTCGCTTATCTTACAATTATTTTTCTTGAAACTGGGTTTTCGTCAGGGTACATTAAAATTCCAAAATTAAAGCTACACATTAAGTGATACAATATTTTAAAGGAACTGTTTGAAGAAGAAGAATATTGCATATTTGGGTGGTCTGTACAGCAATCTTGTACAATACAGCGGCCAGTCAAATTATAATTATTCTGTATAAAGCTTATGTAACTAGTTAAATTATTAATATCTAATTAGGCGTACAAAAATTATGGATTGATACAGTATGATTCTATCTCCGTCTGGTATGACTAGAAGGCAATTTATTAATTTAAAATTTTAACGTACCTGCAAACTCCCATTCGGGAGGGAGAATTTTTTTTAATACATCGAGAAACAACGACTAGTGCTTTAATCTTATAAACATTTTTCGAAGTAATATTTTCTAATTGCACTTTTACAAAATCTGAGGATGTTTAACATTTTGGTCACACGATATATTCAAAAAGTCGAAGAAAAACGGCTCAATTTTTCCAAATAATTTTATCAGATTTTGTTTACATATTGTATTACATTACTCAAGTAAGCACAACAGTAATAAAACAATTTGTATTTGTGGTTGGGAATCGAAAAAAGAAAATGAGCTCTGTCGTTTGTTAGATTTCGTTTTTGAAGTGAAAACTTCTATGGTCGCGGTTGACAAAACTCGGGTATAAACATTTGCTTTCATGTCACGCTTGATTCCGTAACGCATACCTCACAGCATATATACCATATTTAATCGATTCTTAAGACGCCATCGATTCTAAGACAATTTTTCGATTGTCTTTTACAGACAATTTTTAAAGAACATTAAAAAGTGACAAACATAAAAAATATATCGTACTGTACTTTCTTGAAAATACATGATGGCATACTTAAATGTATAAACCGCGGGATTATGATACTAAGTAGTTATTAAGGTTATGTTGATAATGAAACTACATATTTTAATATCTCTATAATTCCTATTCTGCAGCTCTCTTCCCATTTTGTTCAACGAATAACATAACTTTTCATATTATTATTGCATCATAATGTACTCTCTTTTAAGATATTTTACATACGACATTTTTTTAACAACTTAGTTCTCACCAAGCAACACAAGTTTAAATAAAAACACTCGTTATTCACTAGCTGTTGGAAACAAAATAATTGAGAAGGGGAGGGGTTCATAGTGAATGATCTTGCTGTGCGCTTTGTTCTATTGTTCCGTTAACAAGGGTAGAACATTTATTTAAAATTTCTAAATGTAGGTGTGTATGAAAAGTAGTTTAAAACTAAATTTCTTTGTTCTACAATACAAAAACACATGACATAATATACTTTAACTTAAACCATCGTTTAGTCAGCTGATTTTATTATAATAACAGTGGATTATTTGTATATTTACAGAACAGCTTGTTTTCACCATTTATTATTAGCATTTTAATAAAAGCCAGTTGATTGAACTCACTATATATCCGGCAGATGTCGTTGTAATATTTAATAGAGAAAACGTTTTTATGCAAAATTCAATTTTAAAATTATACTTTTCAGCAGACATTGTAGCAAATTCCTTCTTGAGACTGTGTAATGTGCACCGATCCTAAGTTCTAGAACACATTTAGACGGGTCATTAAAAATTGTATTTTTTCTACGTACTCACTGATTCATCATTAATTCTTGTGCATTCTTTGAAAGCAATGGCTGATATTTCAAATAATTATTTTTTACAAGCTAAATATGGAAAGTAAGTAAACATAGTTATCATAACAAACCCTAACTCAAAATAGTTTTTACAATTTGTAAAGACCAATGTACAAGGTATATTTAATTGTAAAGGTTCTAAACAATTTTGTCTCAAAAATGGGAACGAAATATAGCTTAATGTAGTTAATTATAATTTAAATATTTATTTGTTACTTATTTACATAAATAATTTTTAAAAAAATGTAAAAAATGTAAGACTAGTAGCGGGTTTTGAACTTATGTCCCTTAGTCTGTGCGTATGTGGTGTGTGTGTGTGTGTGTGTGTGTGTGTGTGTGTGTGTGTGTGTGTGTGTGTGTGTGTGTGTGTGTGTGTGTGTGTGTGTGTGTGTGTGTGTGTTATGTGTGTGTGTTTTAACACGATCTCTTTTGCCATTTTAGTTCAATTTGTTTTAAACGTGGCATGAGAATTGATAGCTTAAACAAGTTCGTTAACCAGCAAAATTCATTCGACAGTTCCAAAATGAGGGCAATTTCAAATATTTAACAAATAATAACTTTTCGTTTTGTATATTTGTGAAAATCCGATTTAACCATCAAAATATCCAATAAACACACACACACGCGCGCGCACACACACACACACACACACACACACATATATATATATATATATATATATATATATATATATATATATATATCGGCGAGGGCTTGGCATTTAAGTGTGCACAATAGTCGGACGTTAAACACAAAAATAAATAAATAAATAAATAAATAAATAAATATATATATATATATATATATATATATATATATATATATATATTAGTAGTTTGGTTTTTCAAAATTCGTTGAAATTAAAAATTAATTTGTGGACAATTATGGTTATATTATTGTATTTTGCAATGCAATTTGAAAGTTTAAAATGCTAGTAAGGCTTATATGCACAGATGTTAATTCTCTTTATAATGTTGATATCAAAGTTTTGAAGAAAGCAAAAAATACAAATTTTTTTTTGAAAAATGTCTTCTATTACTTTAGGGAGTCAGCTGAAATTTATTTAGCTTTAGCTTTGTTTTGACGCAAACATATGAACTTTTATTTTGAATATCTTATACATTACAGTTATCGATTAAAAAAGAAGTTTTAATGTTACTCAAAAAATTAATATTAGGCCTACTTACAGGATGCATTAACGACAATAAGTATTGGTCACGCTGTTCTAGAGTAATACCTATATAAAGTATAACCCGGTCATTCCTACAGGACTATACGTAGAATTTCAGTTGGATTTCCTGAATTAGACAGCACATACAGTGTTTTAGGTGGTCCAGGCTTCAAGAGTTGATATATGCAACATGTTTGCAAGACGTAAACTGTTGACACTGAAGTTTGCCGAGTTAACGACATTACACAAAACAAAGTTAACTTAGTTTAGGCCTTGTAAGTTTTAATCACAGCCAAACTTGGGTTTAATATTGTTTGTAATCTGCAATAAATAAGTTTGTAGCTCGAATATTACCTTATTTGCTTTAGGTTTTGGCGTGAAGGTAAAGCATGGGTGATGTGTAACACTTAAGTTTCGCTTGGTATTATATGCTATTGCCTTTTTACCGCTTATTAAGTCTATTTACTAAAAACAAATTGTAAAAACAGCTGATCGGTCAATATGTTAAATTTGTTAAAATCAGCTGACTATTTAATCAAACGAATTAGTTGTACCAACATTGTAGAAATAAAATACTTATGCATTTCTTATAATGAGTTTACATTGAAAAGAGTTCCGATTCTAAACTCTAGATACATTTCTGAAAGTACATTAAAATTTTATATTTATAAATGTATGTTAGTTATCATTTTTCGCAATTTTTCTCTATTTTTCTCGCAATTTTTCGTCTAATCTGATTACCAACTTAGTGGGCCTAGTAATAAGTGATTGGTAATAGCTGATTTTGGTAATTTCTTGGACAAATTTGCGTGGCAGCAAAATTCGTCAACGCTATCTAAATGGCCGTTGTTTCAATTCTTTGAAAATTCTTAATTTTTTGTCTGACATAATATATGAATTTTAGAAACCATGTATTGAGCCGCCTCGGTGGCCTAGTTGATGGCGTACTGGGCTTTCACCCCGAGGACCCGGGTTCGATTCCCGGCCAGGGCTTGGCATTTTCATACTCTATAAATCATCCCATCGTCTGCATTAGCCCAAGTGTGCACAATAGTCGGATGTTAAACACAAAAAAACCCATATATTTATTTAGAATTTTAGAATTTTCAGAAACCATCGAAAGTAAAAATTTTAATTTCACATCGGCCGAAATTCTATTTCGTATTTTGAGTGCAATTTAAAGCTTAAGTTCTAATACAAGATAAATATTCGTATGTGCAGATTTCAATGCTGTGATGATCGTAAAATGCGATCTAAAAAATCGTTAAGATAACAAAGTATTTTTGTAATTTGCTTCCATCACGTCAGCGAGACTGATGAGTGAAGCGATGTATATATATATATATATATAAAACCCAATTTAATCATGTTAAAAATGGTGGTTATTAAAAAAAATCTAAATTTATTGAACATATATTTTATCTATGTTAGATATTTTAACTAACATATGTTAGATAATATCTAACTCCTGATAAAAAACTGCATGAATTAGCATTTTAAACTTTAAAAATGATTTAATCTTTTAAAAAAATGAATTTGATGCTGATGATGATGGTGAAATCAGATTCTTAGGAATCTGTACAATAAAAAAAATATTGTAATTATGTTACCATTTCGAAATTCTCTTGCGTCACATCCGTAAAACGTTATAATTTTATTTATTTTCTTAATTAAATACACATTGTTCAGTAATTGCTGTGGTGTAGTGCATTAAAAGGCAGAATAATCTTTAGCGGAATAAAGAGAATTAAGAAAATCCCTCAGCTAGGCAACTTCTGCTTCGTATGTAATACAATTGCTGCAGTTTAATTAGATCTAAATCGGTCGACTCTAGTTTGAGTAAATTGGTTTGCCAAGTAATTGGTGTTTGTTAGTATTCAGCAGTTTAACATCGGTAAGCCTGGCTGTGGAACATTGCTGAGCATTTCAGGGATTATTTGTGCCGAGGGGTAACAGTGAAATGTTTAAAGTCGAATTTATAATTTGCCAAACTGTATTTTCTTGTCCGCCTTGTTCATAGACAATAATTGAAATTCTTATTAGAGACAATAGAAAACTTATTATTTCCTAGATTTTGTCATAATTATCGTGGCACGCAGCTATCTTTCTGACGTGATGAACTAATTTTATAAAAATGATTTCACATTAGAACCTGCATTAAACTTTAAAATTAAATTCAAAATCCAACCCTGACTGACGTTAAATTATTAATTTGTTTTAAAAGAAATTTTTAAACAATCAAAATATATTTTTACGTAGATTTTAACAATGATTTATTACAGCGAAATGTAATTTTCAAAAGGTATAAGAAGACAATTTTTGACAATATAAATGTCCGCCATTTTTAAAACTTTTGAATAAATTTTTGTGGGGTTATAAACTTGTTCAAAATTTACCAGAATCAATGTACTCGTATTTGCTAAGTTTGAATGAAATAGTAAGAAAATTAACGTCAGAGTGTAATTTAAACATATATATATATCACTACCGTGAGACCCGCAAGGGTGTGCAGACTAGCTGCACCTATTGAGAGGATTTAGACGTCCCTCGCGGTACCCGAGTCTTAACACACACTTACACTTACAACAATACACTTACGACTTTAACACTTTACACTCACTTACATTTACATTTAGGGAGGTGATAATAGCCTCATTGTGCTTTTCGCCTTAAAATAACAAATATATGTATATGTGTATATATATATATATATATATATATATATATATATATATATATATACATATATGATTGGGAAGTCTTCTGTCTGAATCTTACCAAGATAGCAGCTTATTTTTTCAATGGAAATTCTTTTATAATCATTTTATTAGATTGGCCTAGCAACGAAGCTAAGAAAATTAACATGTTTTGTACAGTCTTTTTGCGGATTACAGTTTAAACTCTATAGTTTACCTTGTCAAAAATATTTACTTAACAAACGTAAATCTAAATCTTTTATACTCCAGTGTCAGAAATACTGGTTGAAAACGAGAGGTGAATTGGGAATAAAATGGTCAGGGGCAAGTGGGGCAATTTAAGTACAGAGATGTGTATTTGAAACTACAGCCGTATTTATTGTTGCCTGTCTTGCATTTGTTAACTTTTTAGTCCTAGTTTTTGTTAGAAAGGTTTTTACATTTTCCGATTCCCTGTATAGAAAAATCGTTTTTACAATGTCTGTCTGTCTGTCAATTAAGTTTGATAAACTAAATGACCGACTTGGATAACATTTGGAATGCTAGTTTGACCAGATCTTGTAACTATTTTAATTTTTACAAAAAATTTTTGAACACTGTTTTTATCAAACATTAAAAAAATAAAATTCCTTCAACTGTAACTATTTCGATTAAATTTGGTTCAATTATAGACCACAGATATTCAAAGAAAACGAAGGGTAGCCCGAAATGCGGTAAAAGTGCTGTCACGAAAAACAATAATCGCGACATTCTGATAAAAGCGAACTTGCAAACGATTTTTTTAATTTTAGTCTCTTCTTGAAACTCTGATTTCATTATCATAAACAGCATTGATATTGATATATATTATTGTTTTAAAACTTCAAATAAATTGCTTTGAAAATACAATGATGAACTTTGACTTACCTCGAATTAATTTTTAATTTCAATTAATTGTTAAAAAAACAAAATTCTAATATATGCATTTTTAACGTTGTTTATAATGCTGAAATAGAATTTACAAACGTATAAAACAAAAATGTTATGGGTTTTGAAGATTGGAAATAACCGTCATTTTGAACAAATTGTGCTAGTTAACTAATTTGTTTTTGCTACTACGAAAAAAGATTTTCTTTCCAAGCTTGAATTAAATTGAATTAAAACATATATACACCCTTCCACACAGAGGCACACACATGTAAAATAAGAAATACTTTGTGATATTTTTACACACAGACAGATTGACAGACAGACACAGACACACCCACCCACTTACACACACATATATATATATATATATATATATATATATATATATATATATATAACAGGTATTTATTTTCTCAAATATCCTTTGAAATTATGAAGTGTAATTTGACCGCGGTTAAAACATGCAGATTTTATTACTGTTTACAATTGTGAAAGTAGATGTAAACAATTTCTGTTATTTAACAAAAAATAAAAATCATGTATCATATTTTCTCCTCCTTTTTATTTTAATTATGATAATTTGTTCGAAAACACGACATAATCTAAAACGTATTATAGCCTATCAGCTGCTCTATGAAATCAGCTGATCGTAACGAATTACTTGTACTATAACTACAACATACAAATTAAATTAATGATTCATTGCATATATTTACATCTGTCAAGCTTCTTATTTTCTGTAGTGTAGTGGTTACCACTTGCGCCTTGTCACGCTTAAGGTCTCCGGTTCGATCCCGGACGGAAACATAGGAAATTGTAATTATAATTAATTTAATATGAGATATGCGACGCGCAAAATATACTATTACATCAATATAATAGTGCACTTGCGTCACGTAAAATCTAATGTCACAACCAGTCCTAACACAATACATGTTAAAAAAGGGTTAGATAAAAAAAATGTACGGAATTCGCTTCTATCAAGCCAGCTTTGTGCTGCGATTATTGTACTCAAAGTGGTTTTATATTAAATTGATGCCAGGAGAAAGCTAGACCAGAGTTCAGGCTGACATTGTATATTTTTAAGCGGTGTCAGTGTATTTTGTAGGCGGGTTTTTCCGCTCTTGCCGGGGAACGACTCCGGGTATAATTTGTGTGCACAGTCTGCGGGAGGTAATTAAAAGCCGCGGAGCGTGCTCTAACTTTGTTAGACGTAACGACGGTAAACTGCAAAGCATGAGCAAATTGCTCCCCGAGTCTGGAATCTGGAATCAACTTATGTCATAGTGAGGCGTATGCGCGTATTTAGCCTATTTAAGGAAATAAAATGGTACAAAAACAGTACACGAAACCCCAATAATGAACATTCAGTTATATCCTATGGTAAATCCGCTTTTGAAGCTCCGGCACGGAAAATCGACCCAATTTATCTTAACTCTTTTTCAATATACACTTACATTTTTATATATTCGATATTTTTGTATTCGAAAAATATTGGCGCGTTACCTTACAACACAACTTCTAGAAAGCAGTTTTCAGTTTTTTCGATATATTTTAAACATGCTTTTCAGAGACATAGAAACTCACAACTTTTGTCAAAATATTTTTCCAAAAACGGGCTTCAAATTCGGTTTTTAAAAATTAGATAGAACTCACTTAAGTTCTCTTCCAGCATTGTGTACAGAAGTACTAAAAGTTGGGCCAATCGTCCAAATAAAAATCACTTTTTTAGACTCAGAAAAACCACAAATCTTTTAAAATCTCTAGACCCATTTTTCTTGTGTTAATGGGGAACAGCAAAAGTCATATAAAACAAAAACATAATTTCGTGGTAGGTTTCAATAAAACATAGCAGCAGTTACAGGGTCAAAAGAACTTGGAGAGGTAGAAAACTTGGTCAGAGCCTACAGCCTCTCTCCAGTCAAAACTATTGCGTGCTGAAGAACCGCACCTTGCTAGAGTGCGCTTGTGATCCTGTTGACGCAGAACAGTACGGATCTAGACTGAAGAGTCGATAAACATTCCTGCAATTTTATTTTTATTTATTTTAAGGCCAAAAGCACACTAAGTCTCTTACCTCCTCCCTAAATGCAAGTGTGAGTGTAAAGTTTTAAAGTCGTAAGTGTAGTGTTGTAAGTGTAAGTGTGTGTTAGACTCGGGTACGGCGAGGGGCGTCTAAATTCTCTCAATACGTGCAGCTAATCTGCACCACCTGCAGGGTCCTGATAAAAGGCAGCATGACCACCAGTATCAGGTTGTCCTGTTATTGTATTTTTGTTGTTATTTTAAGGCGAAAAGCACATTGAGGCTATTATCGCCTCCCTAAATGTAAGTGTGAGTGTAAAGTGTTAGTTGTAAATGTGGTGTTGTAAGTATAAGTGTGTGTTATACTCGGGTACCGTGAGGAACGGTTAAATCCTCTCAATAGGTGCAGCTAGTGTGCAACCCCCTGCGGGGTCTTGTTATTGTAAGTTTTAGTTACCGTTATGTTGGTGGAACTGACCAGAAGACATCAATGAGGATGGCAACAGAAGCCTTGTTTATATTTTTTATGGAAAGCTCAAGAAGTTGTTACTTTTCTGTTTTGTTTTTACTGCTGGAATGAATGATTTTACATGAGAAAGAAATATACTGAAATATTAGAAGCGGTTGGTTGTAAGAGGGTCGTTTGGAAATAAAGAAAGTTATTTCTCTAGACACTTTTTACTAAGATATCGAAACAAAACTTATTTTACAACAGATTTGATACCTTTGCTATTTTTCTAAAGTTTAAAAATATGTCAGTATTTCACCAACTTTTCTATGCTTTCTGTATACTCAGTTGACCCCAAGATGTTGAACCACTCGCTAACGTTCTCTTTCATTTCGTTATCACAGTGGTCTCCTTCAATTTTGAAAAAAGTGGCAATCACTCGAGGTGAAGTCCGGGATATAAGGCGGATATATAAAATCTTTCCACTGAAATTCCTGAAGCAAGTCCATTGTCAATGCAGCAACATGAGGATGAATATCGTGAAGAAACACAATTCTGCTCAACAACAATCCACACTGTTTGTTTTGAGTGGCGCAGCATACTCTGTGAAGTAGACAATAGACCGCTGCATTTATAGCACACACTCTAGCAATGTAGTCGATGAGTAGGACACCCTTTCAAACCCAAAATACTGTAGCCATAACCTTCTTGGTGTATCCTACAGAATTTGTTGAAATTTTTTGGTTTTTATGGGTAATAATGCTGATATTCCCATTGACTGATATTCCCGTTACAATAAACCTCGGTTATTTTTCTATAAATTTCGATAAGGCGGAATTGTTTTGCATTAAAAAAGCTTATGCGAACCTCGCACTTGTCAAGGTTGTTAATTTTGTGTTTAGTTGACCAATTTACAAATGGGACTCTATTCGAGAGAAAAGAAACGATAAGAGTGATATTGAAATTTGCAAAGAAGTCACAATATACGGTAGTTAACCTGACTGCAATTTTTAGACCTTAATCAGTCAATGTCTTTCACTTGTTCTGAAACTTTACAGATATTATTTGGTAGCTTTCCCCCCCCAGTCATCTCTCTTTTCACCGTTACCTCTCCACTTCTGTACAAACAGGTGTTAATATAACGCTTCAAATCTTCTAAACATCTTCACAACCTTCCTCTTCTTCTCACTTTCCCAACAAAATTGCCTAGGTGACTTACTTCTTATATTTCCAAGCCTATATATCTTACAAATTTCACGGTATTTACTTTTTCAAAGAAGGTCATCTTCCACATTCTCATTATATTTCACTCTCCCTACTTTAGTAATATATTTTTTTATCATTTCGTCTACCTCTTCGTGTAATTTATTATGTTTTACTTTCACTTCTAAAACATAAGTAACGTTCACTAAAATTCTCTAATTTGACGTGTATGTAACTTACACGTAAGATTGATTGGCAAAATCTATAAAAAAAACTTGGATCCTTTTAACACTCAGTGGCTTATTATATTTTATGAAATCTACAATTTAAATCATATGTTTAAAAATTAGTGTAGTACTACTTATATCATTATTCTAGAATTCTAATTATATTTTGTTAAGCTATGAACTGTGTCACATCTATGAAATAATATCATGGGTTCACTATTAATTTTGTTTCGTCTATGCCTCAACGAAAGTATCATACAAGCGTAGAAGCTTCATAGCTTACAAACACATCTCTATACAGTTATCGATTAGCAAATAAATTTCACCATTTCCTCCGCTTCACAGTTACATTGCCAAAAAGTAATAAATAGCTGCTAGGATGTATACGCGTATTATATTGTTGATTCTTGCCACATGCCAAGAAACACATTAATCATAGTCTTTAAATCGTTATTGATTATCAAATAAATCCAATCACTTCTTTCTCTTCACGGTTTCTATGCCAACGAGTGATTTATGGCTCGGAATGTTCGTATTTGATATACGCGTTTCGCCATGAAATCACCGTTCCAGATACAATTTCGCATTAGCATTACTGATAGTTTTCAACGCATTATTTTTTTCCAGAACTGTTTTAGTTATCAAACGAATATTGTTTCATTATGTTCACACTTAATGTACAAGAAGTGATAAAAGCTGATAGAATATTTTTTGTTCGAGATTGTGATGAGACATTAATCATCTTATGAGAATCGTTATAAGTAATTTATACAGGTGATTCAGGAAAATACAGAGAATGTTTTTTAAACATACAGTACACAGCGAGTTGAAGAGTGGAGGAAACCAATAAGGTGTTATTCACCTCCGATGTTGTCATTTTAGTCACTATGGCGCAGTGGAATGTTCGTGTATGATAATTATATTAAAAGTGGTGAATGTGTTATCTATACACAACCACTCTTTTGTTGACATTTCAGTGTCGGTTGTTACGGAAGTGTACCAGATCACAACATCGTTAGATGAGTCAATTATTTCAGAACAAAGGAACTGTAACTAAATGCAAACCACAAGGTTCGTACTGCTTGAATACCGGACAACATTGACAGAGTGACGGAGGCAATATTTAAGAGCCCAAGTCGTTCTGTTCGCAAGCACGTTAGTTTGGTAAGACGCATTTTACATCTAGATTAAAAATTTTTATCCGTATCAGATGGCAATTGGCCAAGATTTGGGTGAACTATAAACAACGTTCAGAACTTTCGGATGTCCAATAATTTGAGAAATAACGACAACCATGATGAGTGATAAAGCTCACTTTGGCTTAAACGGTTCGGTAAATAAACAGAATTGCCGATATTATTGGGCCATGGATAATTCGTAACATTTGCATGAAGACCCCTGCTTAGCCCTCGAGTGACGGCTGGTGTGGTGTTACTAAATGAGGCGTAGCCTATTCGGCAGGAACATGGTGTCGCTGTTACCATGTTAAACAGGTATTTTACAGTGTATTTCATGTAGATTCAACCGAGTACTCGTTATTTAAAAAAAAAAAACACGCTACTTCGTTGAATCACCCTGTACAAATTTTAACGGTGGTTTAACAGACTTTAAAAAAGTTAATAACGTAACGTAAAAAAGCTTTACATTCCATTAGAATTTGAAATTAGCGCTATTTTGAAAGAGGTAAACTCATTTTTCTGGATAAAGTATTTGTTCAATTTATTGCTAAATTATTTTTTGTGCAATTTGATTTTCGCGTGTACGTTTGACTATTGTTTATTTACGTGAAGTTGTTTGCATTTATAAAATTGTTTTTATCGTGCAGGAGAGAAAGAGAGAGAAAAAGAGAACGAGAGAGAGAGAGAGAGAGAGAGAGAGAGAGAGAGAGAGAGAGAGAGAGAGAGAGAGAGAGAGAGAGAGACAGAGACAGAGAGACAGAAAGACAGAGAGACGATAATTTTATACATTTTGTATGGCTACGATGTGAAATTTGAATGCATGATTTTACGTATTTTTTTCTGAGCGGAAATGTCACTGTAAGCCCTTGAATTAAGAGTGATCACCCGTGTCACTGCGGAGCTTGTTTAGCGATAGGTATTGATTGATCACGTTTGTCGTCTAGTATTATGAAAATTTAATATGTTGTCAAAACCTCTTCAGATATAACATACCAACAGTACATGCAGATTGAAAAAGTCACGTAATAAAATTACTGGAATTCGCAAAGGCGTGGTTTACAAATACAAAAAGAAAAATTTTTTGCCACAAAATTAAGAAGAACTAAATTGTTATGAACAGAATAAATATTAAACTAGTGAACATACTTTACCTTGATGTACATATCGATAACATGGCTACCATCTTCAGTGGGATACCGGACAGAAGTAATATTAAGATATAAACTAGGGTTGGCTAAACCCATCCTCAAGACTGAACCCATCCGAAAAATAGCGTGTTACCTAACCAAAATCTGGGGGGGGGTGTCAGTTTGAAAAACAAGAAAGTTACGTTACATTCAAATCTTAATGTGTTATTTGTCTAGTTTAATATTCATTCGTTCATATCAAATTAGTTTCTTTTTTGTGACAAAGGGTTTGTAAAACGTTACTTGTCTTTCAAAATTTGTTTATAATTTTGGTAGATATTTTGACAGTTTAACTTGTTTTTAATTTTTTCGCAATTTTTATGCCAAAATCGTCCTTTTTTTTGCGTTTTTGCAATTTTTATGCAAAAAGCCATTCTGGAAGTTAATGTGTGGATCAAAAGATGGTGTATAAAACTTAACTAGTCTAAGTCAACCTATATTAAGTTTACTGGGGTTGTCCGTAAAGTAAAGTTCCCAAGGCGCTATAGTCGCTGCGAACGTTGTTACGCGGGATCCAGTGACAACCAGCTTGGTTCCTCCACTCCCAATCCCCACTCCACGAGCGATCTGCGACGCTGTCTTGCCTTGGTAGCCGTTAATAATGGAGTTCCTCTTCTGTCTCCCGCCAGGTGCGAATTACGCTCTGTGATTCGTTTTTTGTGTGCAAACAACACTGCGCCAGTGGACAATCATATCCAACTGTCTACGGAGAAAAATGTATGAGCATAGAACACGTGCGCAAATGGTGCAGAGAATTCAAAGACGGACATTCGTGATGAACAGCGTTCCGAACGGCCATCTGTTTCGGACGAAACGATTGCGTAAATGGAAGAAGCAATGCTAAACGATCGAAGGGTAACTGTTCGGGAGCTCTCCGAGATGATCCCTGATGTCAGCAAGACCTGGAATTCTTGGACTTCATTGTCACTAAGGATGAGACCTGGGTACACTATACGACACCGGAAACGAAAGAACAATCATGTCAGTGGAAACATCCAGAGTCGCCGAAGCCGCGGAAGTTCATCAAACACTGTCGGCCGGCAAAGTCATCGCGTGCGTGTTTTGAGACAGGAAGGGGTTATTGTTTTGCAAATTCATGGATACCGGCACAATAATCAATGCTGATCGTTACTGTGAGATGTTAAAGAACTTTCGCCACGCGATTCAAAAGAAGATGAGAGGCATGCTCACGAAGGGAGTTTGTTTCCATCAAGACAACGCACGTCCGCACACCGCCCGTGTAACAACCGATCTCATCAACCAATTTGGATGGGATACTGTCATACATACGCCCTACAGCCCGGACGTAGCCCCAAGTGACTACCACCTCTTTTCTAATTTGAATAAACACGTAGGTGGGACGCATTTCAGTACCAGAGAGGAGCTGAAAGAAAACGTTTTAAGCTATCTTCGCGGCGCGGCGGGAGAGTTTTTCGACTCAGACATACAAAAGGTGGTTCACCGTATGCAAAAATGCATCGATCTCAACGGCGATTATGTCGAAATATATAAAAAAGTGTAAGCTCTCCAAAAATGTATTATTCAATACAAATAAACATGTTTTTCATTGTGAAAAATTATTGGGAACCTTATTTTACAGACAACCCTCGTACTTATAAAAAAGAGAAAGAAGTGCCAGTTCTAATAAAAACTGGAATTATTTAGTACAAATATTAAGTTAAATATTTGTGAATGAATTTGTATTCAAAGAAAAGAGAAATGGGTAAGATTAAGTCCAAGAATTTTGATATAACGTAGGCTAAAGTATAAGTAATAACTGTACTTTTATACAATCCAGTTATGAAGCCGGACTGCAAGTTTGGGGATGAGCCAGAAGAAGTAATATAAAGCAGATTCAAATTATTCAAAATATTTAACAGATTAACAAAACATTTCGGACAGTAGTAAATGCGCCGTGGTACATACGAAATTAAAATATTCACAGGTAACTTAAAGTGAATACAATGTTTGATGAAATAAAGGCAATAGCAAACGATGCCTGGAAAACGCCTCCAAATTCATACTAATGCTAGTGTTAAGCAAATGCTAGGACATAGGACTAAACCCTTCGACTTAGTGCAGTGATAGTATACCATGAGTGGATTATGAATGGATCAGCTGACGTCCGTTTCGCTGCACTGCTGGTACGGAACACATCACGTGACTATATATCTTGTAATGTACAGTTTAAATTTTGAATTCGCCTTAAGTAACAAATTTCACGCTAAACCTAAGAAAAAAAATAATTTTGAGTTCTGTTCATTCCACATACTTTAATCCACACTGCAAAAGAAAGCGTAAAAACATCTAATGTTACAGGAGAATTTATAGACCAAATTAGGGAAAATTATGTTTGTAACGGTCCAAACCCAAGAAAAATATAGAAATGTAGGAGTAACTAAGGGGTAATATTTAAGGATAAAATAGTAAATAGTAATATAGTAAATTGTTACTAGTAAATTGTAAATAGTAAATGGTAATAAATATACTAGCTAGTACACATTCGTCTGCGTTGAATTAGAACTTAGAATAGCCTATTTTTTTCTCCAAGCTTTCATCAATAACCATACTAATTGAATAATCAAAAAAATTGTTCAGTGGTTTGCTAGAACATGAAGATTTTGTGTGCTCGATACTCGTGAGCACACCACATGCAGTTGTCCACGGAAAAACAGTTTTTTTTTTAAATGTACATCTGCTACTTTCGACGTTTGTCCTTAAGCTTTGTTTATTGTTACAGAGAATGCTGATTTCGGGGACTGTAGTCTTTTAAAGTGGAATGGCAAATCGGTCGGGACTATTGGAATACAGGGAATTGATACATCTTCTGCCTTTGTTGTACCTGTCAGGTATGCAAATTTCATTCTAAAAATGAACATAAATATTTTATTTTACCTATAAACAGTAACTAAAAAAAAATCATAAAATGCTTAATTACACTACATTTATTTTAGAAATGCATAAACTATTATTAACAGAACTTAATTATGTAACCCTAAAATGCTATAAGAAAAAAAATAATCACTGAATAAGTTGTTATTTTTACTTGACAATCAACCTAAACGACACCAAAAAATAATAAAATACCTGCAAAGAAAGCGAATTCGTTGCAGCGCACATATTAGAAACCTCATAAGCTGCCCTCAAGTGTCTGACTGTTCGGGTAAGCATCTCTGCTTTTTTTTGGCAAAATCTGTCAGCGATTAGTATAGATAGAATAGGTATACAATCTCTACACTATGATGCAAACTTTCTATTTGGCAAAATCTGTCAGCGGTTAGTATAGATAGAATAAGGATACATAGATATACAATCTCTACACTATGATGCAAACTTTCTATGTGGCAAAATCTGTCAGCGGTTAGTATAGATAGAATATAGATACATAGATATACAATCTCTACACTATGATGCAAACTTTCTATTTGGCAAAATCTGTCAGCGGTTAGTATAGATAGAATATAGATACATAGATATACAATCTCTACACTATGATGCAAACTTTCTATTTGGAAAAATATGTCAGCGTTTAGTATAGATAGGTAGGTATGTAATTAAAAAAAAATTGGAAATCATATTTTACCTTGATTGGTCAAAACGCAGAAACATTACGAGTTTTCTTACCAAAAATCCGAAATGTAACGACATACGAGTCGCACGTATCGTTTGGCCAAATCAAATTTCACCGTACATATTTTAATCCTGTAATTTTGTTCAGTGTTTGTGACGTATGTTTTTAATGTTTTATTTGACTTTGTGACGACCTCGACAAACATTTTGTATCACGGCCTTAAGATGGAACAATAAAGTTTCGAAACCGCGATAGGGAGGTGAGTAGATAGACCACTGACGGAAAGAATAAGTTATAATCCTAATTACTCAAAATTATAGATAAGATGAATTTTAATATCCCTAATTTGACGATTGATTGTTTCCCCATACAAACTTTCATCCGCTATTTCCCCGTTCAAGGTAGCCTATATTTTTTCGACAAAAAGTAGCCTATGTTCAAGGTTCCATCTAGAGCTATAACAAAATTCATCAAAATTTGTTTAGCTGTTTAAGCGTGAAAATGTAACAGAGTTATTTACGCATTTATAATATTAGTACATATAACTATGGAATAACTATTACTTCTAGTTTAAAATAATACCATTCACTATATAAATAAAAACTATTTTTATCCTTAAAATTTTACCCCTTAGTTACGCCTAAATTTTTCACGTATTCTCTATATTTTTCCTGGGTTTAGACGGTTACAAATGTCGTTATAGCGATCGGTAGTTCGTTTACAAATACGACGTGCATTAACGAATGAATGACTAACAGACGGACACTCGAGCGAATTTTTAAGTTCTTGGTTTTGCCAAAGACCCTATAAATAAGAGTTCATCGTGATTTATTTTCTTAAATAATTTTGCCAATTTGCTTCAAATGATATTGGACTATCATCCGATACGGATCAGTAATAACAAGAACGTATAAAACTGCAAAAGTACTCTTGCTTGTTTTACATAACTTTGTGTATAAAATAAAATAAAATGTCTCTTTAACAAATATAAAACATACTCTGACAATAAACTCGCTTTTATTGCTTTCCGATAGTTTATTCATAGCACGTCCAAACTCGACAATATTGTCTTGGTTTCCAATGTATGTATTGATTGTTATTCCGGCCACGAGAGTTCTTATAATTGGTTATCAATTCTACCAATCTTCATTCTTCTTGTGATACGCCAAAACTTTGGCCGTATTTGTTTTATCGGAATTGAACTTTCAGAAAATTTACGGTCCTTTTATTGTTAGCAATAACAGGGAACTTTATCTTTGTATTTAATCAACAATCAAATGTAGCATGAATGATTTCTTGCTTTATTGTTACATCGACCAGATCAGTATCAGAGAATCGTCTCGTTGATATTTTCCGATTGTTTGACCGTAATGCGTCGCTAATGTATAAACGATAAGCCATACAATTTGGTGATTTCTTAAATACATGCAAATCAGTGTAAGTTGTAAAGTCGTGTTTAGTATTTAAGACAAAATATTAGACTAAGAAATTTTAATTTTAGTGTAAGCCCTACCATTGGAGTAGGACCATCATGACATACACGCGCGCACGCGCGAGCATAATGATTGACATTTTTGCTAGGTTTGTATCAAACTGGGTACAAAAATCGATTTCGGTAATATAATCGATTTGGATAATGAATAATACAAGTGTGCAGTAATACAAGGGAAAATACTTTGTGAAGCAATATCCGTTTTTAAATTACGGCTATTTTAAAACTCAAAAAATACAATTTTTTAACTTTTTCGTTTTTGAAAACCTGATTTCACAATTGTATTAAATTTAAGTCTGCATAAATTATAATTTTGTTATCTTTTTAATATTTTAATATTAACTTAACCTGGTCTGTCAGGTGATTACTTAGTCGAGATTCGACATGTTTCGGAGTGTAGCTCCATTATCACTTGGAAAAGAACATCGAACGTTTAAACAAATTACACACATAATAGCTATTCGTGATGTCTACGAAATACACCGAATCTCGACTAGGCATTTAATAGAGGACCAAAAAAGTTAAAAACGTTCTATATTTTAAACGTGATTCGAACACGAAAAAACGCAACTAAAAAAATAATTTGTCATTTTAAAATTTTATAATCTTTTGTGAATAAAAAAATGATTCTCACGGCGGTCAGGGTCATTTTACTTCAACGTTGATTATGATAGTGACAATATATTTTCAAAACGGTGTAATATAAAAATGTTTATCTTTGAAAGCCCGTTTGCTGCATGTCACCGAGTTAGCTGTGTGCAATGCAAATGACAAGAGGCAACAATTTGCGTTACAAAAAGTTTTTTTATAATTTTGTTTTGGATATAAATTTTCTAGGTGCTACTGCAGCCGGAGTTGCACTGCATTGCAGAGATGCAACGTTAAACCAAACCACGACACAGACTCTGCAACTCGTGACGTAATGCAGTTCTGTACTCTGTGCTCTACGCTCTGTGCTTGACTTTTTCATGTGACGCGTTCATTGTAAAGTTAAAAACCGCCTGTACAATTCGACTGCACTGGAAAACAATTTTATTATCGCTTGAAACTTGTAGCATTGTTTAAATGTGAAACGTTCATCATCGTAACCAACTTTTATCTGTTTCTGGTACAGTTTATTAAAAGTATTTTACAAGTTTTGGTTTAGCTGTTACAGAAATAAGTTGCATTAAGGGTTTAATAATACCGAGACGTTCATAAGTTTTAAAATTTAATTTCAATATTAGAAAATGGAATTTTAATAACTTTGAGAGTTATTAACGAGTTTCCATTTCAAAATGAGCTATTGGTGCAGTTGCCATGGTAACACCCAGAACCGGGTTTTGAATGAGGATCGATCCTGACTTGTAGATCATTTTTTCGAGCGGTCGTTAAAAGTTTTATATTTATATACGCGTATTAGCACAATAAAGTTCGCAATTTTGATCAAATTTTTACACACAAAAAATTTTAGTAATAGTCTAAAAATCATATTAGTAATAAAATAATTTATTACCAGGAAAAATCAATTCAACAATTTCGAAATGGCGGTCTCGATACATTTAAAGTCTCCATACATTGAATTATGTATTTTTTAAAAGCTGTTGAATTTAAGAAATTTAATTTATAGTCTGACAGGATTTAATTTCGTATTTCAGAAAGTTTAAAATGTTTATAAAGGCAAACGTCAATACTTAGTATGACAGTGAAATCGGAATTTGAAGGTAGTGTAATATAAAAAAAGAAATTCATTTTCAAATTCGCTTCCATCACGTCAGCGAGTCAGTTGTGTGTTATTTCTTATTTTTGCAGGTAACTGAAAATATTCACCATTCTTAGGCTTAATTGTTTTTAAAACAAGTTGCATTAATAGTTATTACTGTTCTTCACTGAGGCATTGTTAAGTTTAAAAATTAAATTTCAATATTGGAAAGTAGAATTTGTAACATCTGATAAAATCAGTTTTCCTTTAAAAACTTAGATCAGCGGTCGGTAATTCGAGCAAAATCGATTGATGGATTCACTCAAACATTTTCCGTAAGACTTTGACATTGTAATTTTGTGAACATACTTATTCTTTAATTGAATTATTTATCAAAAGAAAAACTCGTACAATTTGCCTTTTCAAAATCGGTATCAAACTTTTCCAAAAATGTGGATATTTGCATTTACATGATTACAATTACAATATTTACAAATTTCGGTATCATTAATGGGTATTTACAATTAATAATCGATGTAATAAATTCAAAACAAAAATCATTTACGGCTTAAGATTAAAACTGAAAGAAAGGACGGTGTTGTGGTTTTTTGGTTTTTCGATTCATTCTGAGACCATAAATCTTATTTAATATTTCATACATCTGGCTCCAGTTATGAATGGCCGGAATTTAAAAAAAACATAGTTTTTAGAAATTATACAGATTTTCTTCACAAACTGGATTTTTACTGGGATTTTTTGTGATCCAATAATTCTGTGTGGGTACGTGGGAACTAAATTTGAGAAAATATCAGAATCATTAAAACTGTTCAAGAAATTCTTCGATTTTTATAGTTGTTTTATTGTATTAAAAAAATGTCCTCAGATACGGAAAAGAACCTGTACGACGAATATCATCAAAATCGGTAATTACGTTTATAACATGTAAAATGCAAGTATGGACACGGGTACGCATACATACATATCAGCGAATCAGCTATGTACTTCGTTTATTTCTATTCACTGAGTGTCGCAGAACGGTGCAAATTTGATGCTGAGACAACAAAAAGAATTTATTAGCTGAGCAAGGAGACCAATGTTTTTTCCTGTTAACTTATGTGTTACTATAAAATGTTTGCACATGTGTAATTTAATTACTGTAAAAACAGACACTGCATTACCCGTACAGCTTGTGCATTGCAAAGTAGGTCATACACGCTTGGCTGTGTGATACTTTATTTGTATAATTTGAAAATACAACTTTATTGTATAACGTTTACAATGCAACTGTGCGCTATAACTGTCTGTTACAGTGTACATTGTATTGCTGATGTGTTGTAACTGCAATAAAGGTTTGTGCATTGGTTTTTGTATACGATAGAAAATAATAATGCTAACGAGGTAACGTAATTTATTCAACACAATTACTTTTATATGTTACTAGATGTGTTCTCGCGCTTCGCTGTGGTATTTATCAGGGAATAAAAATTACAGTTGATTAAATTGAAAGTTGGCTTAAAATTTTGGTTTCAATTTATACGTTTGGGAAGAAGTTTTTGTTGTGAAAACGTATAGAATGCAGTAATTTTTCTGCAAATCAGACAGTTTAGGATCCGAAATCCTAAACACTCAATACCACCTCTGTTGAGTTGAGATTGTAACCAGACAACTGACATGTTACACGAGAAAACTTTTCCATTGAAAAAATGAGCTATTGGAGTAGCCATTATGTAAGAGCTAGGCGCAGGACCTTGAAGGACTGGTAATAATTTGGACAAGTTCAAAATTAGTTCAACAGTTTCAAAATGGTGGCCAATTATAATCTTAAAAATACTACTTGTTCTTCTTACTCGTTTTCTAAAATCCGAATACACCATCGTACTCAGCGGTAAAATCTACATAAAATAGCATTTTTAATTTCTAAAATCAATTTAAATTGATTTTAAAAATTAAAACAAAACGGATTTGACCACGCGGCCATTATTCATTTTTGAATATTCATTGTTATTTGAAAGTATAAAACGCGTCATTAAAAAAGTACTTTACGAAATTTGCTTCCATCACATCAGCGAGACACTTCCGTGCAATATTCATTGTATGAATATTCGTAGGTCAAAGTTACATTATATTTGGCAATTATAAAAACATTTTACAATTTATTTAAAGTTTACTTTTCACTGAGCACAATGACAAGATACATTTAAAACCATTTGCAGGTAGAATTTCAAGCAAAACGTAGGTTACAATGAAGCCGCTTCATTAGAAAGTTTGCGCGGCCTGACCGGAGCAACTTTGGCGCTAATTAGAGCAGGAAAGCTTACAGACGTGTTTGTTAGGCCCAAGGTTGTAACGCTTACTTCGGGGCTTCTGGGAACTGAGTTTACTCGAGAGATTTGTGGGTTGTTCAGCGAGACAAAGGTATTCATTTTATTTACTTAAAGTTAACAAAATAATGAAAGCCGCCTTCAAATTAACTGTCCGCTGCACTTGTAATCAAAGACAATTATATTTTCTCGTCAGTAATGTCGTTGTAGCTGTACAACGGTATATCGTAAAATTTTGAAAAATTCGCAAATGTCTCGCCAACGCGGAAAATTTTCAAAAAAGTATTTTTTGTTCTTACCGTTCTCCGTAACAATGATTTCAATTATTTAAAACCTGTATGTCATTGCCTAAACAACATAGGAACTGAGTTACACAAACTAGTTCCGCTTACTGAGACCTAAACAACCACGCTAAAAACCTTGAACGTCTCTCCCGGCTCTGAAACAGCCTCCATGTGCGAAACTCAGTTCACCAAAACTCCCTTCCGATTGGTTTCCAGTGCACGCGTATCCCGAGTCTATACTATTCTAGATTAATATATTTCTGTTCAGACGCATCACTTTGAACCTTCCGTAAACAATAGCTTCATTCTGATTGGTGCGTTCTTTCCCCAGTTATAACAAAAGAATTATGGTTCCCGCCATAATTTCGAGTATAAATACAGGTTGTTTGGCAGAACATCGAGGAGGAACATCCACTACAGAAGTACACGCACCCTACCAACACCCGGAACAACTATACAAGACGCCACAACTTGCTCGGGAGGAATCTGGTCAACTCTACACACAAAGCGAATTTCACAATTCCGAACCGTAAAAGTGCCTCTCCAGCCTGCGGCCGACCTGGAGTATAACTTTTAAAACTACACTGAAAATACAAAAACAATCCTTGTCCGTTCTGAAATTCATTTTCTTGTTTCAAAAGGATTAAAATTCAGTATGCTAATCGTTGTAGACTTTAAACGCTAAAATTGAGTATGCTAATCGTTGTAGAGTTTAAACGCTAAAATTCAGTATGCTAATCGTTGTAGAGTTTAAACGCTAAAATTCAGTATGCTAATCGTTGTAGAGTTTAAACGCTAAAATTCAGTATGCTAATCGTTGTAGAGTTTAAACGCTAAAATTCAGTATGCTAATCGTTGTAGAGTTTAAACGCTAAAATTGAGTATGCTAATCGTTGTAGAGTTTAAACGCTAAAATTCAGTATGCTAATCGTTGTAGAGTTTAAACGCTAAAATTCAGTATGCTAATCGTTGTAGAGTTTAAACGCTAAAATTCAGTATGCTAATCGTTGTAGAGTTTAAACGCTAAAATTCAGTATGCTAATCGTTGTAGAGTTTAAACGCTAAAATTCAGTATGCTAATTGTTGTAGAGTTTAAACCCTGATTTCCACGGTTAAATCAGATTCCCTGAAAATATTAAGAGTTATAATTTTTTGAAAGATTTAAAATAACCTCCATTTTTGAACTTTTAACGAGTTTTAAAAGATCGAAGCTATTACCGAAAATTTATTTTTGAACTTAGTTTGAATAAAATTGACTGTGCTGAACACCTACCCTCCTCTAAAACTGTGCACGCGCGCACGAACACACGCAAAGTAGTTTTTGCAAAAAATTCTTCATTAAATTTTGATCATATATGAATATAATTTTGTGAATTAGTATAAACAAATTGAAATGAAAGGAATTAACCGTTCAGGTGTAAATAGAAAAAAAACTTAAATTTAAACTTTGACAACACTTCCAACGTCTACACGGATAATATTTTTGTACTTTGTAAAGCTTCATCGGAAAAGTCTAAAACGAACCGTGTCTTCCTTTGATTTGAAGTAAATGGACTCTATGAAAGCGATACAACCCCGATATATGAACGATGCGAGATGAATTTTGTTTGAAATATCTTTGAGTAAATGATCCAGCCGTGATGTGTTTGATATTTAAGGAGCTTACGGCCTCGGCAAATCCCCGGCGAACGCGCTTAAGTCCTCTATAATGATGTCTAAGCCTTGTTAAGCTTATTAAATACAAGGAACAATATCTATTGTAAGCCTTGTTGCAGTGCATCCTCAGCTATACGAGCTTTGACGTATACCCTGCTGTTCTTACTTACACTTCTAAGTGTGTGGTTACATCAGCTGTTCAAGTTAGCTTTCAACAGCACTGACGTTTACTTAGTAATAATCTCAATAACGTCTATGTTTAAATTCAGTACTTTCTCCATTTAGTAATACCTCTTCATGCGAAGTACCATAACGAAAATGATCGTGAAAGAAAATCAGTTTTTTAAATCTTGATAACTACGTTTTCACTTCGTCTTGGTAAAAAAAAAGTTGACTTTACTTGTGTGTGTATATATATATATATATATATATATATATATATATATATATATATATATATATATAATAAGTATTCATAAATGAATGAATGAATATATATATTATATATCCCTCTCACTCCCTCCTTCTCCTTCTCTATTTCGTTTTCTCTCTCCTCCACCACTTTCACTTTCTTTACCTCCCACATCTACTCTCTCTTTCTCCCAACTTCTTCTCTCTCTTTCTCCCTCCCTCCCTCTCTCTCTCTCTCTCTCTCTCTCTCTAACTCTTAAGATAATAAGGTGGAAGAGAGGACTTAAAGATCCTACCTTTGCTCACCATATTCATATATATATATATATATTCATTCATTCATTTATGAATATTTATTTTTACACATTCCCTCTCTCTTCCCCTCTCCCTTAATCTTATATCTTGCTCATCCTTTCATACTTTTTCTCTCTCTGTGCCATTGTGTGTGTGTGTGTGTGTGTGTGTGTGTGTGTGTGTGTGTGTGTGTGTGTGTGTGTGTGTGTGTGTGTGTATTTCTTTGTGTATTTGTGTGGTGTGTAAGTGTGGGTGTGGGTGTGTGGGTTTTAGTTTGCGTACAAATGTTTATGTAAGAAAGAGAAGTTGAAAGAAAGAAAGAGAGAGAGAGAGAGAGAGAGAGAGAGAGAGAGAGAGAGAGAGAGAGAGAGAGAGAATCTGAAATTTAGCTTATTTACCAGCATCTCAAAAATATTTTTAATTTAGAAGAAGGTTTACATATTTTCATGTAAGAAAACTGTAAAAAATGTTACCAATTTATCTTTACTTTTAGGCAAAAGTGATTTAAATTTCAAAGAAAAATTTAATTTTATTAATAGTTCGGACAGCCAAATCCGTTAACTGTTTCAAAATGGTGGTTAATTAAGGTAATATTTAAATAATAATAATTTTTCATTTCGCAGTTGTTAATAATTGCAAAAAGTCATTATATTTTTTAAATAACATTGAAAATACAAAAATAAAATTCACAACTATCACGGTTAGATATCGTATTTTCAATTTAATTACAAAATTTAATGCATTTTTAAGCAGATTTTAACGCTTGAGAAATTAGATTTTCAATAACGCTCTTGTTATAAAAATGTGTTTTTTTCAAAAATTCCACAGAAAACAAAAATTATTTTATAGCTCCACGAAATAAGCTATATTTTTGAACTACCGTATCTGATTTTTAACTCATCCTGTAACTAATTGAGTTTAAATTCAACAAAATACTTTTTATCAGCATTCTGTCTATATTGGAAACCATATAGGCCTATATTAAACAACTATTCTTTCTGAAACGCTTTTAAAATTAAATAAAACTAATTATAAATTATTTCTATTATGACATTAAAAGTTTTATTTGGTTGGAGCTAAAGTGAAGTCTACTTAAAAAGTTCAATAACAGCTACGGCAAGTTCAATTTCCAGACTCGGAATATTTTTTTAAATAAAATGTTTACTCAAGTACCGCGTGACATCATGGAGTCCGAAACGTTACCAGAGAGCCGCTGTTATACTCGATATTTTTATAGAGAAAATTGTTACAAACCTTCGTCTCTTTGACGTAGAACTTTGTCATACTACCAATACAAGAATTAATGAAACGAAACTTCAAAGCCCGAACTGGTGGTCAATTGAAAAAGGTCAACGAAATAATATCAAAGTCCTTTACGCAAAAAACTTGTTTCAACTGTACACTGAAGAGGTAATTGTTGTAAAACGTATGTTTTCTTTTCAAAAAAGTACTTTTTTGAGTTTTGTATTTCTATGGAATTATTAAAAACAAATTTCTTTTCACATATATATTTTAATTTTTGCAAGGTAGGTCCTTTCGAACATTATCACGCCACGCAATCGTCTCGCTGACTTGACGGAAGCAAATTTCCAAACGTACGAGGGTGATAAGTCTGGACTGTATCGAGTTTAAGCCTCGTAGCGTTCGCCGAATGTGGTCGGGCATTATCGTGAAGAAGAATGACGTTTCTCGCCGGTTTAGATTTCCTTTTCCTACGAAAAGACTGTTTTGCGGCCTCTAAAACATCGCAATAATATTGTGCGTCATTGATGGAGGAAATCGACGTGAAAGGCGCCTTGATTGTCGAAAAATACAGTGGCCATTACCTTCCCGGCCGACGATCGTGATTTGGCCTTCAGGTTTTCTACTGCTTCCCGTCCTTCGGCGAATTCCTTGTGCCAAGCAAAAACGCGAGCTCTTGACAGGGTCCTGTCCCCGTATTGAGCCGTCAATCTACGAAAGATTTCAGTCGGATTGACCCCCTCCTTGGCCAAAAACTTAATAATAATTCTCTGCTCCACGGAAACGTGCAATTCACTCTCACTCATTGTATAGTTTTATACTGAAGGGTCCGAACGGAAATGTTGCCCGTCTACGCCCGTCCCAAACCTCCCAGGCTACCTGAAACCCCACCCTTTAGAGTTCAATGTCCAACGGAAAAGTTTTTAGAAAGTCAGTCTCGTTTATATTTGATCAACCCTCGTAATTTCCTTTATCTTACTCCTTTTTGAAACTCTGATCTTACCGTCAAGATCAGCGTTAATCTGCGTTTATTGGCGTTTTATACTTTTAAATTACTGGTGCGTTGAAGTACGTAACCGAAACCCGACCGACGTCAAATTAAATTTTTAAATTTCAACCGATTTAAAAAATTCTTAATGATAATTTGGGCTGTTTTAACGTTGATAACAAAGTAAAATTAAATTTTGCTTAAAATTCGAGACATAAAAGTTACTAATTAAAAAAAAATGAAGTTTTGAACTGTTTAAGAAATTTTGCTTGTTCGTGAACTTGCCAAAGCTATTATTACGAAGGTCGATTCTTTTGCCAAGTTTGAGTCAAATCTGAGTAAAATTGCAAACGTGAACGTACACACGCAAAAAGCAAACAAACAAACACTCTCTCTCTCTACATATATATATATATATATATATATATATATATATATATATACAAGAAAATATATGTAAACATTTTAACAACCGCTTAAAAAGTGATCTACATGCGCCATTTTCAATGTCATGATGGCCGCTCCAATAGTCAAGTATACAATGTAAATCCGCTAATGATGGGAATTGTACACAAACGTACATTTTTGTCATATTTATTATTCACTAACAATACAATACAAAATGTCTTATCAACAGCATTTTTCGTAGAGTGACGAAAACTTTTTAAAACGCTGTTGGCTTAACTGTTTGGAGCTAAAAAATGTTCTGCGCCAAACAGCTGATTTTGTACAACAGATATTTTTTCGTTGTATTTGTTTTTCAGTAAAATAGTTGCGCAAATTTTCAACTGCGACAGTAGTTGGAAACGCCTTTTTAGATTTGCAACGTCATGGTTGGTCAGGAAAACAAACACTGGTGAAGTATTAATAAGTTATACAATATAGGCTATAGTAATTTTATGATTGAAAATTTCAATTTATATTTATCAAAGCATAAATTTCAATTGAAAGTTCTGGGTAAATATATATTACTTTTGTATAGATACATTGCGTATTATATGCGTATATTTACTTCTCTCTCTCTCTTTCTCTGTATATACTTATATATTATAACAGGACTCCCTGCAGCTTTAAGGAATAATCTAAAATTACAATCTCTACCAAATATTCATACAGTAATAACTTATGCCAGTATCTTACCTTACCTTGAGCGTAATTCAAATTTACCTTTCAAACTTTTCTCATTCATTCGAGATTGTTTTACGAGTGGTAGGCCCTTTTACTTTCTCACTATACGAAGTATAAAGAAAGTTTTTGGTGGTTGTGGAAAAAATCGATTTTGAGTTTTTAGCAAATTTTTACGGTTTTAGTTTCTCCTAATTTCAAGAAACTGGTTTTTACTTGGATCTTTCTCTCTCTCTCTCTCTCTCTCTCTCTCTCTCTCCACTCGTGTGTGTGTGTGTGTGTGTGTGTGTGTGTGTGTGTGTGTGTGTGTGTGTGTGTGTGTGTGTGTGTGTGTGTGTGTGTGAGAGAGAGAGAGAGAAGCTCGCGCGCGCTTGATGACATACGAGTAAGTAATTGTAGAAAATTTGAAATAATACATTTAAGATTCGAGTCATAACGTGAACAACTAAAAACAAACTCTGACCGCCGCCGGATTTTATAGTTAATTGTCCGAATTTTAATTTGGAGCTCTTTTCTGGTAAAAAAACTGGTTTTCTCGCAAAAATAACCTGAAATAAATTTGATAAAGCAATAAAAATATTGATTGATTCAACATAGCTTCAAACTTTTACTTACTTAACTTTTACTGTTACTTTTCAAACTTTTGCTGTTACTTAATGTAATAAAATATTACTATTTTTTAAAAAACTTGCTTCTATTACGTCAAAACAGTTACGTTCAGGGATTATTTAAATTTCCTAACGAAACTGTAAACTTCTTCCCCCGCATTATAATATGTAAATGTACAATTCACTGTTATTTACAGAAGCACTAAGCTACCCTAATCTGAGCAGGCTGTGTTCTCTAACCCTTACGGATTGTCATTGAGCAACCCCTGGGCGAATCACAGGTAATCTTGGTTAAATTCGTCCGAAACAATAATAGCACCACCTAATGATTGCCATGATAAGGGTTGGATTATTCCGTTATTCCTCGAAATCCGAACAACCCATCAGTGTAATTAACAATTAAATGGAAACTCTCTAATAGTAACTGTGTTCATTTGCATTCTTTAATAGGTATGAATACTGTATAAGTACTTTTAAGGCCGAAACATATAGGAAGTATTTTAGTTTATTTACGCCGTTGAATTCATTTTTCGTAATTTGAAAATTAAAAACTAAAATTAGTTTTAACGCTGAATATAATTGTGAAATGAGATTTTTTAAAAGTTAAAATATAAAGATTAATGTGTTGATGAAAATTTTGTCAAAATAGCAATATTAAGAGTATATATTAAGCAATATTATTATTATTATTTTAAGTAATATATTAAGCAATATTAAGAGCCAGGATCGGTTCTCTCAAGATATCACATTTGGTTCTCACCGTGATGGCTGCTGCAATAGCTAATTTTCTAATGGTGATCTGCTAAAAATTAGTGCTTTATAAAATACTTAAAAGTTTAGCAGTAAATTCGGAAAAAACAGCTGCTTTAGTCAGTTCATACGGGTGTATTCGTGCTGCATTATATTTAGCCTACTTTACAATAGTTGAGTTGATAAAGTACATGACTCGAGATACCCTATTTAGGAGCATAAAACACACTCAAACTGACTAGTGGCGCTATCACTTATACAGTGTCACTAACACGCAGCCAGTCCAGCCCGTATGTCATGCAGCAAGATTATTTCCTCTTCAGTTGTATTAGATAATGTTATCACTCACTCGGGTGAATACGTTTTTACTTAAAGCTTTCACAAAACCTAATGTAGTTTTGCTGTAAATTATAAAATGTAAAACAAATTGTAGTTCAAACACAATCACATTTTTGTACAATAAAAAATGTTTAAACAGGTTACATCTCAGGAGAAATGTAAAAAAACGTAAACAATATAAATATCTTAAAAAACTTAAATCAAAGAAAGTTTTTGAAAAAAAATGTGAAAACCGTGAAAAGCACAAAAAACGTTTAGATAATTTGAAAAATAAAAAATCATCATCTTTGAAAAAACTTAAATTATCTGAAAACACCAGAATCTTAAAAACTTCAAAAATTTAAGAACTTGAAAAATGTGAAAAACAATATTAACGTCCTGAAAAACTTATCAAACGTGAAAAAAGAGTTAGATGTGAAAAACACAAAATTTGAAAACGAAAAATATATAAAAAAGTGTATTTTTTTATTTTAAGGTGAAAAGCACATTGAGGCTATTATCGCCTCCCTAAATGTAAGCGTGAGTGTAAAGTGTTAAAGTCGTAAGTGTAGTGTTGTAAGTGCAAGTGTGTGTCAAGACTCAGGTTCAGCGAGGAACGTCTAAATCCTCTCAAAAGGTGCAGCTAGTCTGCAACCCCCTGCAAAAAAAAAAAAAAAAAAAAAACCTGTAAAAAGATGAACAATTTTAAAACGTAAACTACTTTTAAAAGGTAAGATTTTCGAAAAATATCATAAAAAACCAAAAAAATCTTGAAGAACTTAAAAAAATAAAAAATAAAAAATCTAAAAAGTTAAAAAAAAATTGTAAAACGTTAAAAAATTAAAAAGGTGAAGAACTTGAAAACATAAACATCTTGACAAACTTCTTAAACATGAAAAACTTGATGGATGTGAAAAACACTTATAACCCGAAAACGTGAAAAACATAAAAAGGGCAAAAACATGAAAACCTGAATTTTAAAAGGTGAAAATTTTGAAAAAATTGAAAACCTGAAAAAATTAATTATTTGCTTGAAGTTATTAATTTTTGTGGTTTGTTGACATTCTATTTAGGTGCAAGAAGTTTATCTACAATATACACACAGATCTGTATGCAGAGTATATTGACAAAGGTCTAGAGTAGGCCTACATGAGTCAGTTGAGTTTGTAAGGAAAATATCTTTACTTCAAGTTTAAAATATGAAATGTTTTATTTTGTTTACCGCCCTTCTATTATTTACGCAAAATGTAATAAAAGGCAGTTAAAGCTTTTGTTTTTCAGTGTTGTTTAATTAACTCCAGACTTCATATAAAATTAATTAATTTCCAGAAACAATAACCCGCATAGCACTGTAATTAAACTGAAGACTTAATTAACTTTGAATGTTTCATATTTAAGGAGTTTTTAATTAATTTATCCCTATGTAGATTTTCTGCGTTGAAATTATTAAAAAAAACAATTATATTAAATGGTTTGGTTATTTGAAAGCCAAAATTTAAGACCACAGTCTCTTAAGAATGTTTTTAAAAGTTATCTTCTAAAAATAAAATTAGTCAAATATGCAAAGGAAATATCGTTTAACAATAGTTATGGGAGGTGGAGGTACAGCTGATTTTACACTACAGTTGTTCCTTCCATTTTCTCCGTTAACGCTTATACATTAATGCCAGTTAGACTAAAATGAAAATGAGGAATCAGCGTTCAACTGCAACGAAAAAACTTTCGCTTTATGCATATGTAAGCATAAACATTTTATTTCCCGAGCTACCTGTTTAGTTTTTATGGCTGGAAACAACAGAACCCAAGGATATCTGGGTAACTGGGCAAAAATTGGACGTGGAGAGTAGAAATAGCACAGAAATGAAGAAAACTGGGGCTACTTCCTTTCACTATGGAATCAGCAAACAATGAATTGCAGCAGTCTGTAGAGGCGTTAGGCTTACCAACCAATCTGAAATGGGAGAATTGAGAGATGGGGTTGAATACCTCAAATCAAACAAAGTTCTATCAGATGTGCAAAACACAAACAGAAGAAAGCAGCCAGTATACAGGGCCTTTAATTAAACTTAGTAAGAAAGGGTGTAATATATATCCATCCATGTGTGTGGAAAACGTTTACTCTAATAGGGCTGCCTGAACATAATAGACTGACGGAAACTGTTTTCTTAAAGGCTGGCGACCAAGATCATTATACCAACATATAAACTGGAACATTATATCACATAGCAACGAGAATATTATACCATATAGAACGGGAACATTATACCACATAACAACTAGAATATTATACCACATAGAACGGGGACATTATACCACATAACAACTAGAATATTATACCATATAGAACGGGAACATTATACCACATAACAACTAGAATATTATACCACATAGAACGGGGACATTATACCACATAACAACTAGAATATTATACCACATAGAACGGGAACATTATACCACATAACAACTAGAATATTATACCATATAGAACGGGAACATTATACCACATAACAACTAGAATATTATACCATATAGAACGGGAACATTATACCACATAACAACTAGAATATTATACCACATAGAACGGGGGCATTATACCACATAACAACTAGAATATTATACCATATAGAACGGGGACATTATACCACATAACAACTAGAATATTATACCATATAGAACGGGAACATTATACCACATAACAACTAGAATATTATACCATATAGAACGGGGACATTATACCACATAACAACTAGAATATTATACCATATAGAACGGGGACATTATACCACATAACAACTAGAATATTATACCATATAGAACGGGAACATTATACCACATAACAACTAGAATATTATACCACATAGAACGGGAACATTATACCACATAACAACTAGAATATTATACCATATAGAACGGGAACATTATACCACATAACAACTAGAATATTATACCACATAGAACGGGGACATTATACCACATAACAACTAGAATATTATACCACATAGAACGGGGACATTATACCACATAACAACTAGAATATTATACCACATAGAACGGGGACATTATACCACATAACAACTAGAATATTATACCATATAGAACGGGAACATTATACCACATAACAACTAGAATATTATACCACATAGAACGGGGACATTATACCACATAAATAAGAAAACTGCAGGTCTAATAATCTATGATTCTGACTGTGAGACTCTCGCCAGTAGGAGGCAAAGGGTGCTTTTCTTGCAGGACCTTCAGGACAGAGAGCTGAATAAACTAGTCAGTGGACTGCTCAAAATTATTGAGGAACCATTCAAACGAAGTAATACTTAATATCTATAATTCCGCAATAGACCAGTCGGGTGCCAGAGGCTATCAAACTTCTAAATATCTAAGTATTTAGATATATTAAACAAATATGACAGAAACGTTAACAAAATCTGATGAACGAAATTTAATAAAATACGGTTTTCTATTTGCTTACAATTACCGAGCAGTATAATTCAGCTTATTTTGATAAAACCTGAGTACAAATAGCTAAATATTTTTCAAGGAAAATTAAAACACTAATATAATTTCGTAAGATTCTTTTATTTAGTGATAAATGTTTTACGGTGAGGTATCTTCAGGATTAGCTATTTCTGAAGATGTCTTACTGCGAAACGTGTTACTAAATAAAAGAACTTTGTGAAACTATACAAGTGTTCTAATTTTATTTGATATGGAGTTTAATGAAGTACCGACTGTGTGTTAAGTAACTAAACATTTTTGTTAAAAACCTATATATATATATATATATATATATATATATATATATATATATATATATATATATATATATATATATACGAACTAACCACATACATGTTAAATTATGTCAACATCAAGGGGGTGACGTTACCGTATTCTTCCTCATGTTAACGTAGATACATTTTTTTTACTAAGTAAGAAGTATTATAGTATTAGTATTATAGTTTTGTTTTTTCTTTAAAAAAATCATGGTTTCCTGCATTTTTTGAAATTAAAAAAAAATATTTGAAAAAAATAACATTTTGCTGATTTTTTTTCTAAATGCTTACAACATAGGCATATATTTAAAAGAATTCTTTTAAACATTTGAAAAATTTGAATTTCCAGTATTAGAGCATAGCATGATCTAATACTGATGTTCCTGAGAAAATGTAGGCCTTCCTTACTGCTAAACAACTCAACTTTCGGAAAATTATTAAAAAAAACAAAAAAATATGCAAGAAAACTGTCTTACTTTTAGTTGAATACAGGTTAGCCAATACATAAAACTGAAATATTAAAACAATCTGTTTTATTCATCATAAGTAATAGTATGATTAATTATACTATATAGGCCTAACGTGTACAAGTTTCAATGACGAGTATGAAAATTACTCCGCTATAACACTGTGAAAATTACATTCACGTTGTTGAAATTACAACAGGAAATATTTTTGTTTATATATTGATTTAATAAAAATGCATACAAATAAAGTATCTTTGTGAGCTACAATGACTCCCTAACTCTCTAGTGCCAGCGATACCTACACACACACACACACACACACACACACACACACACACACACACACACACACACACACACACACACACACACACACACACACACACACACACACACACACACACACACACACACACACACACACACACACACACACACACACACACACACACACACACACACACACACACACACACACACACACACACACACACACACACACACACACACACACACACACACACACACACACACACACACACACACACACACACACACACACACACACACACACACACACACACACACACACACACACACACAACAGAGGTTAACACACACAGAGGTTTCTTTTGACGTCTCAGGGGAAAAGAAATAATGATTTGGAACCAATCAAAATCTCAAGATCGATAATTTATGATTTCCGAAGAAAAAACGACTGATCTAAGATAAAAAGTGTTGACAATGCATTTGTAATTAATTAAAATTAATTATTACTTAATGATGGAAATGTTTGTGTTATTATTACTTTTTATTTGGCCATTTGTCATCATTTGTGTACACGGATAAACGATTCGAAAGTAAAGCTAGCAACTACACGAAACGTCGTGTATTGTTTCTATGTACAAACGATAACAAATTCCCAAATAAACTATAAAAATAACGTAGTAATGTTGGTTATTTCTTATCCGAAAATCAGTTTTATGACATTAAAAACAGTTCTCTGAGAAAAAACACAGAAAATGTACAATTTGCCTGTACAAATTTGCATGCGCATCCTTTATTTAATAACATAACCTAGACTTTAATGTCATTAGAAAACTTTGAAACAGATTAACATTTTACGAGACTTCGGGTCGTGTTCGGAGGGTGAAGGGCTAGGTTAACCAAATTAGTGACAGTGTAACATTAAAGGGTTACGGCTTACTTAATCATTCACACATTACTGTGGATGTATGCAAATTGAGATGGCTTGACTGCGTTGCCGGTAAAATTTTATTACACGTGTTGAATTAAGCGGTAAAATAAAATTTTGAGTTGTGATTAACGTTTTTCTTGAACACGTGCAGACATTTTTTTTGAAAAACGAAAAATCAATTATTAAAAAAAATAATATTACCAATATCAAAAATTAATTTGTCTCGCTAACGTGATGAAAGTGAATTCCCGTCAATATCTTTTAAGAATATCTGAGTTCACGAACGCTATCAGCGTTTTTAAATTAAAATTAAAAATTCTGATTTATGCAAATCTAAACGCTCATTACGATGGTAACACTATGTATTTGCAAAGTATAAAATAAAAGAGATTATGATTTTTTAAAATTTTGTAATAGTTATCATTTTAAAAATGGTTGAACAGATTTTACTGGAAAACAAACTTGTGCAAGCTGTTACAAAAATGAAAATAACCTCGATACTCAACTGTCTGGCTTAAGTGATGGAAGCAAATTTCCAAAAGTATTTTTCATTATTTTGCATTTTTTAAAATCTGCTTTCACTATCAAAGTTAGCATTAAAATGTGCATATATTAGCATTTTAAATTTCAAAATTACATTGAAAATACGAAAATGAACCATGACCGTCGTAAAAAACGTTTCTTAATTTCAAAGGATTTTAAAAATTATAAAATCTAATGTATGGAGTTTTTAACGTAAGCTGCGATGGTAAAAATCAGATTTTCTAAAATGTAATCGTGAAAGTGTTGGGCGAATTTCTCTGCTTAACGAACTTAACCAAAGTCGTTATGTTATGCTAAGCAATTTTGCTAAAGCTATTATCAAAATAGATATTCGTATTAAGTTTAAATTAAACCAAAATTTGCGAATGTTACGTGTTAAAACACACACACACAGACAGACAGACAGACAGACAGACACACACACACACACACACACATATATATATATATATATATATATATATATATATATATATATACTTTGATGCCCCTTAAAAGTTATCTAGAGGAGCTCATTTTGGTCGGATCTGGATTGGATATTATCATGATGACTGCTCTGTAGCTGATTCTCCAATGGAAATTCACTTATAGCATAAAACGATAACGATTTACTAACACTTCAAGAGGTCAGGATTGGTGTCCATTTCATGCACACATCCATGGTGACAGATTTCACATGAAAAATCACTTTAAAATCTAATGTCGGACAGCCACCAAATGAGGAGCAGAGCTGAGCAGAACGGAGCTTAATGAAGACGAATGGCAACAGAAAAGCGGAGCTAGTTTAAAGAACGCTTCTGTATCTTTTAAATATAAATATTGAGGCCTACTGTAACGGATTCTAGGAAACTACTGTTTAAAGCCGTAACATAGCAATGGTAACCTAGGTAACGCAAAATAAAAAGTTTGAAGGCGTGGTGAGTGTGGTGGGGGAAGTGGAGTCAGCTTCAAAACCAAACCTAAATAGTCAAAGCTACACAGCGACGCCGTTCGACTCCTCTCAACTCCGTTGCGCTTTCAGTGGCCGCACTTTCATTAAAAACCAAAGGTAGGTTTTGAATGCGTAGTCCGCTCCACTCAGTACCACTCCGCTCCGCTCAGTACCACTCCGCTCCACTCAGTACCACTCCGCTCCGCATTTGGTGGCCGCCCGGCCTAACTGTTATTATATCTGAAACTGAATTGAATATCGTATTTCACCATCATAATCAGCTTTAAATTCTAAAAAAATTTACATTTTACATTGAAAATATGAAAAGAAAACCAAATGCAGTAAAAGTTAATATTATATTTTATTTATAATTATAGAAAATATTTGTGCTGATTTTAACGTAAATTATTAAGAACATTCTTGTTTTAAAACAAAGTAAGGTAAGATAACGTGTGGTTAGTTTTGATTTTTTATTATAAAAAAGAAAAAAATTAGTCATGTAAAAGTGTTTGTTAACGCGGTGTTTACAATTTTGATTTGGAAACTTCTTGAACGAGATGGCTAAGTGTTGCGTTTATTTTGTAATGTGGTGTTCAAAGAACAGTAGACCTTGCAGTATGTTCTTAATTACTTGTCTGGTCACAGCTCCATGACAGATCTCAAACGTATTTTGGACATTATACAAGGTACCTTCGTTCCAAATTTTAAAAACTATCAGTCAGTGCGTTTGGCCAAAACTGCGTACACTTGTAATCGTAAATCAGAGGCCGCCATCTTGAAAGGAAGTGAATGGGAACAAATCTTACGTACATGTCGTCGGCTTTATAAAAGGTATCTTTACAAGAAATTTCAAAACAATAGGTCATTTCGTTTTGCCAAAACTGAGTAAAAAAACACAAACAAACAAAAAAGAACCACAAGCCAAATGTCGAACGATCTAGTAGAAAGAGAGAACTCGCTTCGCTCGGTCATTTGCAAATGTGAAGGCACCGCCAGCGCGAAACTGCTAGACTTATGCAGGAAAACTGAAATTTTACTGTTTCCGTAAGTTGCCAACCTCAAGTTAGTTCGGAAGTTAAAGGCATTCTATACTCACTTTCTTAATACAAGTTATTAAAGCCGCTCAGCTATAAGATACTGCCTTATAGATCGATAAATCCTGAACCATTGAGTTATCAGTGTTGTGACTCGGAATCAATATATTTAATGGGTTTCTTACATACAACATACAAACAGATCTGTTTTAATTAATGATGGACAAAGTTTCTACTGTAAGGACAGTTTGGAAACTAAAGTTAACGTTCGATGTAACGAAGCCTTTAGTTCTGTAAAGGGATAAGGTACACGCTTGGCTAAACAAATTACTGTGATTATCTCCTTAAGGTTTCATACGACCAAGTAGTAGACGTTCAACTAGTAATTTTACTTTCACAGAATTAGAACTTCAGAACAATTTCGTTTCTACTGAAACTTCAAAACTGTATGAGAAAATAATGACAGTAAAAACGTGTTGATTGTTTAAATGTTATGGGGTTTGGTTGCCACTGGCAAAGCAATCAAAGAACCTATTGTGCAAGTAAGCCTTTTAGATTTTAGTTCAGTAGACATTCAGTGAACAAAACAAAAATCATGGGCTGTACAACTTACAAGTATTTGGGAATAATTTGGGGACACAGTGATAAAAGAACGGAACACCTTGGAAAGAAGAGCAATAAGGACATGGTACAGCATCATATGGGATCAGCAAATATCAAAAATAAATAATCATATAATATGCAATACAATAATAAAAAGTATAATCTCATATGGAAGAGAAGTATGTCTACTGAAAGAAAAAACAGCATAATGCCTTGAAGCTACAGAAATGGCCTATGGACGACAAGCTGCAGGTCGGTCTAAACGGGAAAAGCTAAAAAAAATGTAAGAATCCATGAAATCATGGATGTGAAGCACACCCTTGTAAGCATCAAGAAAAAACGACTTTGATGGCTTTTGGACATGTCCAAATAATGGACGAAAATCAACTTGATAAAATTTTAAAAACGGAAAACATTAAAAAAATGGTCGTAAAAAACCTAGACTTGGAGAGAAGGAATTAATGAGGAAGTGTGTGTGTGTGTGTGTGTGTGTGTGTGTGTGTGTGTGTGTGTGTGTGTGTGTGTGTGTGTGTGTGTGTGTGTGTGTGTGTGTGTGTGTGTGTGTGTGTGTGTGTGTGTGTGTGTGTGTGTGTGTGTGTGTGTGTGTGTGTGTGTGTGTGTGTGTGTGTGTGTGTGTGTGTGTGTGTGTGTGTGTGTGTGAGAGAGAGAGAGAGAGTGAGAGGATTAGATGAAGATCTTTGGAATGTCAGAAAAAAATAGAATCGGAAGATGTTGGAGAACGTTTTAAGCCGAAAAGAAGAAAAGGACATTCAATGACTTTAACGGTCATTGCAGGGGTCCTCGGTATCAGAGAACAGCGTCCAACACAGCCTATCCTTGGTTTATGGACCAAGGTTTATCCTTGGTATAATGTTCCTGGCTGACAGCCCTCCAGTATTGAAGTACGATTCCCGTGAGCGCCTAAAGAATTAAATTTTAGGAAGTCTTCTGCTTGTAGTTTTAATTGGAAGTCCCTTTTACAAACTCCACTCAGTTTGTGATTTTCTATTCTCGATAGAAGTTTGATAACTTGAGATATTCGATTCCATCTTTCACTTGTTCAATTGCATGTTGTGTAGGTCAGCCTAGACCAAAACAGTCTGTTGAAGTTTACTGTTTGTGGGATCAATAGGCTTTGATACAGCTGCAGTGTATGCCGTCTTGTTGTTATATTTGCTCCATTTTTTCCAGTTTTCTAGAATATTGTTGGTTTGTTTCCAGTCATCCAAATTCCAGCCATGAAAGTAAAATGTCTTCCCATACAGAATCTCATATGCATAAATTGGATATGCAGACTATGTTAAAATTGGTGGTCGCTTATTATTCAAGAGTCGGCATACTTAAGTTGAACTCCTTCTTAGCTATCTGGCTTCGGCTTCATCTTAGCTTGAGATAAAGTGATATAAACAAAGAGTAGGTAGATGAAGAGAGGTTAGGTCCAGCTAGGGCAATTTGGGATTCAAAACCTTTCTCACAATTTGTAAGACCCTGATGGAAATAAGACGACAAAAGCCACTGATATTTCACCATGCTACGTAAGAAATTATTGACTAACCAAGTGATAAGGAAACACCTATTTAATACTTCAATAATTTAATTATTTATTGATATAATTAATTCAATCAATTATTGATTGATAATTACTCTCCAATATTACATACTCTGTCTAATATTACCAGTATCAGCCTCCGTGGTGTACACGTGTAATTTCAAAATGCAAAATTTCGTAAAAAACGTATTGTGATATGATATTTTTACTCCCAAAACTATTTTATTACATAAATAATAAACTGAAAAAATACAGTAACAAAAGTTTCGCTTTTCAAGGCTAATCTTAAGGGTGTATAATTTTTATCAGGTTCTTTATAATCGGTGATACGTTGAAAATGCTTCAGGTTGAAAATGATCTTCAGGTTTGTGAAATGAAAAAGCAGTTTTAATCTACTGTAAATACTAGCTGCCAGTTCCAACCTTTACAGGTCATTGAGAAGTGATATAATAAGCTACAAAGATATAAACATATCTATATCTATGTTTATGTCTATGTTTATAACTATGTTTATATCTATATAAACATAGTTTATATCTATAAACTATGTAAGATATAAGAGATACAAACTAAGCAAACTGGAATAGAGGAGAAGGGGATATAAAAGAAGGTTATAAACTGTTTACACTGGGGCAAGTAGAAAACAAGATTAAGGAGCTAAAGTTAACCCCCTGCGGGGTACAATATTATAATAGAGATATAATAGATAAAAAACTATACTCGTATATAAATTGTTTATTAAATTTCTATAACTTGCTGAATACTACTTTTGATATTTTTTTTTTCGGCGAAAAACCGTTAAGGTTATAATCGCCGATTTTGATACTTCAAGTCAAATTACACAGAGTTACTGTTATTTTATTCCGATACTAGTATCTAGTAAAAGTATCGAGTTTTTATTTAAATTATTACCTTCACATCGTTATGTCTCAGTTTGAGTAAGTTTTGTAATATTACAGATGATTTTTGTAAAATTGCTTTGAAATATTTTTATTAAACTGTTTCAAACAATTTTCCACCAAGTGTTCAAATATTAACTTCTTACAGGTAAAATTGTTATGTTACCGTTTAAAGATCAACCTTTCGAAGTTTCTTGTTATATAATATTAAAGCTTAATAATTTTAAAAGAATTATACCTTGTTCCAGGTATTATGAAATGCACAAACGAGAGTAGTTTATAGAACGTTTTGTAGTGCAAGTTGCCTAACCTGTTTCTTTTATCTGTTTAACACAACTGATTTTTTATTATGATATAACTAGCTTTAAACAACCTAACTTATAGCCTATCAGCTGATCGTTACGAATTAATACAGAAACAACTGATCTTCCAGTTTAACTACGAGGGTTGATCAAATATAAACGAGACTGACTTTCTAAAAACTTTTCCGTTGGACATTGAACTCTAAAGGGTGGGGTTTCAGGTAGCCTGGGAGGTTTGGGACGAGCGTAGACGGGCAACATTTCCGTTCGGACCCTTCAGTATAAAACTATACAATGAGTGAGATTGAAGTGCACGTTTCCGTGGAGCAGAGAATTAGTATTAAGTTTTTGGCCCAGGAGGGGGTCAATCCGACTGAAATCTTTCGTAGATTCACGGCTCAATACGGGGACAGGACCCTGTCAAGAGCTCGCGTTTTTGCTTGGCACAAGGAATTCGCCGAAGGACGGGAAGCAGTAGAAAACCTGAAGGCAAATCACGATCGTCGGCCGGGAGGTAATGACCACTGTATTTTTCGACAATCAAGGCGCCTTTCACGTCGATTTCCTCCATCAACGACGCACAATAAATGCACAATATTATTGCGATGTTTTAGAGGCCGCAAAACAGTCTTTTCGTAGGAAAAGGAAATCTAAACCGGCGAGAAACGTCATTCTTCTTCACGATAATGCCCGACCACATTCGGCGAACGCTACGAGGCTTAAACTCGATCAAATTGGCTGGGAACCAATGGAACATCCCCCATACAGTCCAGACTTATCATCCTGCGACTATCACCTGTTTGGGCCACTCAAAGAGGCGCTTGGAGGCCAGCGTTTCGAAGACGATTCTGCGGTGGAGACCTTCGTGCTCCAATGGCTCAATGCACGCCCGAGAACTTTTTACGAAAATGGAATTTAAAAACTTCCAATCCGGTGGGAAAAACGTGTTACTCGTGCGGGAGACTATGTAGAAAAATAAGATGTATCAAGAATAATTTGTAAGTAAGCAATAAATTTTTAAAAAAATCAGTCTCCTTTATATTTGATCAACCCTCGTACTAATATGTGCACTCGCATCACGTAAAATTCATCTTCCCATTAAGCCCTTAAACATGATACATGTTGATGAATCATACGTGATGCATTATTATTGTTATCATTATTATTATCATACGTGATGCATGATAATCGTAAATACGTTGAAAAAGAAAAATTTATCTTGTGGTTTGTGACATTAAAGAAAATTTAATCTCTTGTAAAGCTTTATTACTCACTGACAGTTCCAAACTTTACAGGCCATTGCGAAATGATATAATATACTATATAGATATAAACATAACTAGGCAAACTGGAATAGAGGAGAAGGGGACTTAAAAGACGGGTATAAGCTGTTTACACTGGGGCAAGTAGAAAGCATTTTAAGGAGCTAAAGTTAACCAGTTTGTGCTGGTATTAATGCTCCTATATTATGTAATACGTTAACCTTTGAGCCTATCTACTTAGATTTTAAACCTTATATTTGCCACATGTTCTAGTGTAAACAGTTCCATCACAGTCGTACTTCCCCCTCTCCCAGATGACTTGATTATGTTCGTATATATCTGTAGCTTATAGTGAAATTTGTCAGTGCCTGTAAAGGTCGAAACCGGCAGCGAGTAATAAAGCTATACAATGGATTGAGCAGGATTTTCATTTCATAAACCTTATTACGTTTGATTTCTTTATAAAAGCTACGTGTCTAAAATATCCTTAAATTTGTTTGAAAATGAAAAATGCTAACCGTGATCATTATTTCGTACCGAATAACAACTGTTCATATTTGTATGCACTTCGAAATACATGAAGCTTCTTCTTTGCTAATAGTATATCATTTTAGTCACATTTCGTAGAACTATTTCAAAGGAGAAAATTTATATCCTAGATTCAACAATTGTTTTTTTAATGTCGAGGGAGTTCTGTTTATTACTGAGTTGGAACTACGTTATTGTGTAATCTTAAACTTATCATTGGAGACAGAAACGTTAATCTTCACCGTCAATTTGGCTTAAGTCAAACACTTTTTTGAACTATGTAAAACTTAAATCAAATATATTCCTTTACGTAGCATGAATCTCATTTAATCGCCTTACACAGTGTTAAAATAAATTAAAAAATGTCGTATCCTTATTAGTGACAAAAATATGAATTTTAAAATTTAATATTGACTTTTAAAAATAAATGACCGAGAAAATCTAGGTCTTTGATTAGAAGAGAGCGTTAATATGGAGTGAGAAATTGATTAGTTCATATGCCCTGAGAGCTGTTCTGCTCGAAGGTTTACTGCACACTGATTAAACTGTGGTTCTAACATAATTGCATTGAAAAAAATGTGACGACTTAATACGCTACCTAATACTACTGTAGTCATCACAGCAATATATATATATATATATATATATATATATATATATATATATATATATATATATATATATATATATATATATATATATATATATATATATAGTTTTAAGTAACTTTCATATATAAATAAATTAAATGTTCTCACAGGAAGCGATCTATAGGTCAGAATTAGCGGTCAATTCAAGTTCCCGAGTCTGGGTCTTAATATGATGCGGGAATTATTTCGTTAATCAAATTCTTTATGGCACTAAAAAAGTAGATTAAATTTGATTTCTATGGATTGTGTTAGTAAGGCAGAAACGATTGACTGCATAAAATTGACACCCGTTAATTTCAGGCATGTTTGTACTTGACGGAAATGATCTTGTAGCATCTGGCATTCTTTAAACGTTTATTGCGAAATTTGATCAGGATATTTGGAAAGCGATTCTTCACTCTGCTGGACACATGCAATTTTCCAGTTTTGTTTTAGATGCCCTCATATGTTTTTCTACATTTCTTCAAACCAACGGGTTATAGTAGTTCAAAGAACAATAGACCTCGCAGTAATCCTTAATTAGTTGACTGGCCACCGGTTCAAAACAGCGTTCCGATGTGCTTTTAAGTTTTCCGCCAATTTAACCGGTAGCTGTAATATTCAGACATAATTTGCGGGATTAAGGTTAGGAAATTATATGCTCATTCTACATAAAGCGACTAAACTATGATACATCTTACTGTTCAGCCAGTATTATTCGAAATAGACGTGAACTACACTTGTCATCGTTAAAAGTGACGTAGTCATCTTGAAACGGAAGTGATTGGGAAAAATCACACACATACGTCGTTCGGTCTTTGTACACGTACCTTCGAACCAAATTCTACCGTAATCGGTATGTGCTTTGGCCAAAACTGTTTAACACACAGACAAACTTCCAAACGCTCGATTTTAAACAAAGACCCAGGTTGCTCGGTCGGTTATTTTTAGAAGTCAATTCTAAATTTCAAATGTAATATTTTGGTCACTATTATAGAACCGACATTTTGGATTTTTACTTTAACATTTTACGAAGCGGTTAAATGAGATGGTGATCGAATTCATGCTGCGTAAATAAATCTATTCACTTTCAGTTTAGTCAATGGCCCCATGGTATATTCGTAACAATGATTTACATCGGGACTTGAACATCAGGCTTGTCACAGATGAAGTTAAAAAATGTACAAGTAGTCATAATCTACGGCAGTTTACGCATGAAAATTGTGAGATGGAGGCAGTACTTGAAGTGGCCGGCAACGTTCGCCGCCTCAAGAGGACTAAACCTTTTGAACTGCTCCACTGATGTGAAGGAGGTTATTAATGTAATAGCTATCCTACAAATGTGATTTTGTTGTAGATGTGAACCATTAGTCGATATTGTAAGGATTGGTTATGAGTATTAAATAAATAAATATTAAAAAAAACTTTCAGTTCTCCAAAGTTCAAAAAAAGTGTTTGACTTAAGCCAAATTGACTGTCCGGATTAAGGTTTCCGTCTTCAATGATACGTTTAAGAATAAACGTTAACTTATTTCGAACTTAGCACTAAACAGAACCCTTTGACATTCAAGGAAATAAAAGATTATTTAAAATGTATATTTTCTCCTTTATCATAGTTCTAAAAAGTTGACCAAAATCATGTAGTATTGGCAAAGAATAGACTTAATGTATTTGAAAGTACATACAAATGTAAACAGTTGTTATTCGGGATGAAATACATAATCCAAAAATTAATCGTGTTTAACAGATTTCATCTTCAGAATAATGTATAGTTATTTTAAACATTTAGGCTTTAACAAAGTGGAAGTGAAACATACTAATGTTTATAAAATGAAAGCCAAATTTAATCCACTACTTTATTACTCACTACCGGTTTCAACCTTTACAGGTCATTGACAAATTATACATTAAACTACAGAGACACAAACATAACCTTGCTTTCTGGAGAGAGAGAGAGAGAGAGAGAGAGAGAGAGAGAGAGAGAGAGAGAGAGAGAGAGAGAGAGAGAGAGAGAGAGAGAGAGAGAGAGAGAGAGAGAGAGAGAGAGAGAGAGAGAGAGAGAGAGAGAGAGAGAGAGAGAGAGAGAGAGAGAGAGAGAGAGAGAGAGAGAGAGAGAGAGAGAGAGAGAGAGAGAGAGAGAGAGAGAGAGAGAGAGAGAGAGAGAGAGAGAGAGAGAGAGAGAGAGAGAGAGAGAGAGAGAGAGAGAGAGAGAGAGAGAGAGAGAGAGAGAGAGAGAGAGAGAGAGAGAGAGAGAGAGAGAGAGAGAGAGAGAGAGAGAGAGAGAGAGAGAGAGAGAGAGAGAGAGAGAGAGAGAGAGAGAGAGAGAGAGAGAGAGAGAGAGAGAGAGAGAGAGAGAGAGAGAGAGAGAGAGAGAGAGAGAGAGAGAGAGAGAGAGAGAGAGAGAGAGAGAGAGAGAGAGAGAGAGAGAGAGAGAGAGAGAGAGAGAGAGAGAGAGAGAGAGAGAGAGAGAGAGAGAGAGAGAGAGAGAGAGAGAGAGAGAGAGAGAGAGAGAGAGAGAGAGAGAGAGAGAGAGAGAGAGAGAGAGAGAGAGAGAGAGAGAGAGAGAGAGAGAGAGAGAGAGAGAGAGAGAGAGAGAGAGAGAGAGAGAGAGAGAGAGAGAGAGAGAGAGAGAGAGAGAGAGAGAGAGAGAGAGAGAGAGAGAGAGAGAGAGAGAGAGAGAGAGAGAGAGAGAGAGAGAGAGAGAGAGAGAGAGAGAGAGAGAGAGAGAGAGAGAGAGAGAGAGAGAGAGAGAGAGAGAGAGAGAGAGAGAGAGAGAGAGAGAGAGAGAGAGAGAGAGAGAGAGAGAGAGAGAGAGAGAGAGAGAGAGAGAGAGAGAGAGAGAGAGAGAGAGAGAGAGAGAGAGAGAGAGAGAGAGAGAGAGAGAGAGAGAGAGAGAGAGAGAGAGAGAGAGAGAGAGAGAGAGAGAGAGAGAGAGAGAGAGAGAGAGAGAGAGAGAGAGAGAGAGAGAGAGAGAGAGAGAGAGAGAGAGAGAGAGAGAGAGAGAGAGAGAGAGAGAGAGAGAGAGAGAGAGAGAGAGAGAGAGAGAGAGAGAGAGAGAGAGAGAGAGAGAGAGAGAGAGAGAGAGAGGAGAGAGAGAGAGAGAGAGAGAGAGAGAGAGAGAGCTAGGCAACTTGGTGCACAGCAAAATTTTACATGAACTCTCTCATTATTGTATTTCATTCTATCTTTAGTTAGACTTGTCCAGTCACAAGTATTGAGAAGTTATTAATTACTTATAAATATTGTAATTTAAAACAGCAGGAAACTAATTGTGGTTTTGGCATATATATTTATGGACAGACTGTCTTTAAACAGTTCAGCCCTACGTTCTTGCAACCGGGCATAATTATCGCCTTCACTATTGCATTGCAGCTTTATGTTAGCAAGGCTGACAGAAGCTTTCAGTGCACTCTAATTACTACGTTATCAATCGATCTGTGGTATTCATAGATCATTCGATTATGTATTGCTTGTTCGAACCTCATCATTGTTCAGTGACACTAATGATACATGTTAAAAAGTAACTTTTATATTTATTTTGATAAAATACTGTAGCAAAGCAGGGGTATTCAACTAATGTTTCACAAAACTATTCATTAAAAACATCTGTAATTAATTATTGTACACCACATGTTTTCAAAGATGAGAAATGTATGCAAAACTCCATTTCACTGAATGGCGACGAACAAAAAGTCAATTGCTTTTTAACGATGGCACATTCAAATCGCATTAAATCTACAAGGTAATTTCAATGAATATTTTTTGTTACTTTGTAAAATCAATTTTAAATAACGTGCTTTTCCATACAAAAATATTACGGAATCGAACACAATGCGGTACAGTACACTGGTAGGCAAGTTTGTTTTATGTATTTTGTGGCATTAATTTTCGATTTTATTGACATTCTCTTTAATAGTGTTTTCAGCGTACAGAACGCACTTATTGGAAATGAATATAGTCTGGGCCACCAACTATATCGCTGATGCGATAGAAGCGCATTTACAAAAACGTAACACAATTTAATAATATCTGTTGAACAAAATATTTATTTAATTAACAATAAAATTACTGAAACAAAGACAGACCGCTGTATAAATCGTTACTTTTATTTTAATCTTCTTGAAAGGCACAAAAAGATGTTGACATCTCTGAAAGCAATTAAATTTAAGAAAGTACGAGATATAATTTGTTTGCTGCGTAAGTTTATCTAAATGTGTTGTGTGTGTGTGTGTGTGTGTGTGTGTGTGTGTGTGTGTGTGTGTGTGTGCGTGCGTGCGCTCGCGCGAGTCACCTGCTGTATTGCTGATGCGATTGAAGTGGATTTACAATAATGTAACACAATTTAATAATATCTGTTGAACAAATATTTATTTAATTAACAATAAAACTACTGAAACAAATCGTTACCTCTGTATAAATCGTTACTTTTATTTTAATCTTCTTGAAAGGCACAAAAAGATGTTGACATCTCTGAAAAAAATTAAATTTAAAAAAGTACGAGATGAAATTTGTTTGCTACGTAAGTTTATCTAAATGTGTTGTGTGTGTGTGTGTGTGTGTGTGTGTGTGTGCGCGTGCGTGCGCTCGCGCGAGTCACCTGCTGTATTGCTGATGCGATTGAAGTGGATTTACAAAAATGTAACACAATTTAATAATATCTGTTGAACAAATATTTATTTAATTAACAATAAAACTACTGAAACAAATCGTTACCTCTGTATAAATCGTTACTTTTATTTTAATCTTCTTGAAAGGCACAAAAAGATGTTGACATCTCTGAAAGCAATTAAATTTAAGAAAGTACGAGATGAAATTTGTTTGCTACGTAAGTTTATCTAAAAATATGTGTTCGTGTGCGCATGCGCTAAAGTATATGTGTGCAAACTTGATATAAAAATAGATTTTCGTAATATCTTGGAAGTTTCTTAACCAATATTCGTTTAACAGTTTAAAAATGTCGGCTATTACAAATCTTTTAAAATGCCTAAATTTTTTTGACTTTTTTTTGAAAAAAAGTATTTTTTTAAAATCCCATTTCAGTGTAATCAGCGTTTAAAATTACACAAATTAATAAAGCGTATTTTCAAAATCTGTTTTAATAGGAATTTTAATTTTAAAGTTTGAAGTACTAGTACAAGAAAATCTGAATGGTGATATATAATGGGGAAATCAAAATAAAAAAGATTTAAAGAAAACAATTATTTCTGAAATTCGCTTCCATCTAATTAGATAGACTGCTGCTTACGGTGATTATTTCGAGTTATACTGAATTTACGTCTTTATGTACGTTAAAATTGTCAGAAAAATCTATTGAATTTAAAGTGACAAAGTATGTGAGCCGTTTTACGGAGAACTCAAGGTCACAAGAACCTTTCCAAATCGAATTTCTTAAACGAATCCAACTGAATCACGAATGTCATAAGACAATAACAAAAACTTAATTAAACATTTATACCGTCTCAACTTGTATTTTAAAAGTATGCAGAGGACCGTAAAATATTAAATTACTTCTTTTTATCTCGTAGAAAACCTTCCCCAAAATTGAGAAGAAAACATCGCATTAAACGACAAACAATAAAAGCAACGCAAAAGAAATCGGATGAAAGATTTAAGATCTATTATTTTTACGACGTTGTAAAAGGGAAAGGAAATAACACTATTGGACAAAGTATTGCATCAGACAGTCGGACTTAAGGGTGGCGGCGGCGGGTAGGGACGGGGTGCAGACAAAATGGGATGAAATGAAAAAGAAAATCGTAAAATCCTGAAAGTACTTAACTGCGGTTATCAGTAAGAAAAGTGCTGATGATTGTATTTTATGATTTTAACAAACCATACATTAGAAGGGGAAACTTCATCTAGAAAAACCGCCATTTTGTTTTTCTTATGTAAATAATGTATATGTGTAAAACGTTATTACAGATTGAGTTGAAATTGCACACCATATTCACTAAGTTGAAGAGAAAGTTTGAAAAAAACCAAATTTTGCTACAATCCGTTTTAAAATGATGTATAATTATATTTTTTTTAAATACACAGAAAAATATAATTTTTTTGTATGTTTATGTGTATTTTGCATATATTTTTTTTATAAGAAAAAAATTAAGCGTACATTTTTGTAGATCATTTAATTTTTTACGGAATGCTATGTTTTTTACCAAAGAAATGTTGTTCCTCACAGGCTCACATGTTGTGAGTATGGCAATCCCGAGGTTAGGTTAGGTTAGTTGGGCATTGTGGTCTCAGGGTTTACATGAACAGGGTAGGTATAGGATAGGTACTATGCAGGAATCGTGTGCAGGTTGGGCAGGAAGGAAGAGGAAACTGCAGGACACATATTTAATGATGTAGGTGGCTAGACATTTTTTGTTTCCAGGACTCTAGGGATCTTCAACAGGATGAGCTAGTCAGTGGATTGTTGGAACTTACTAAGGTCATCACTCTGCTATAACTATTACTCAAGAGGATTACTTGCACAATAGGCACAAGAGGTTTAGTTGACCGCAGTGCTTGCGGTTGTATTATCCCTTCCTCTATTTTGAATCTAATATAATGTAACGATTAATCATAGCACGCAGATGTCTGGCTAACTTGAGAACCAAAATTATGTTTATTTATTTTAACCGTTTTGAAATTCTGATTTCACTGTCATAAGCAGCTTTAAAATCTGCATGTTTTAAGCTTTTAAATTACATGAAAAACAATAATGAACCCTGACCGCCGTCAGAATAAATATTCCAATTTCAACGGACTTACAAAATTTAAAATGCTAATTAATGCAGTTCTTATCGTTAATTACGACTGTGAAATTAGATTAAAAAAAATTAATAACAAAATGTTAAAATATTTGTAATGACCATTTTGAAACTGTTGAACGGGTTTTTTTGTTAACGAATTGTTTACAATTTTCGATTTTTGTGCCAAGTCTTAAACAAATCTGACAAAAATTGCGAACATGAGATTGCTAAAAACACACACTCACACAAAACGTCTTCTCAAGAGTGATCTAGAGGACGGGATCGGTGCTCATTTCAAGGTCCCGTGATGGTGGTGGGTCTCACCGTAATGGCCACTCCAATAACTCATTTTTCCAATGAAAATTTTCTAACAAAGGATAAAAGTAAAACATCATTCATTAGTGTGTTGTTGACAGCTGTGGCTGTATCACGTGACCATTGATACACAGCCGCAACAATGGACAGTTATGGACACTGTTGCAGTGCTATCCTCTGTTCGTTAGTGTTAGTGCTAAGAGTTTTAGCCCTGATAGAAAATTAAATGAGCTACAAAAATTAAGTGATTACCAATAAAAAATTCCAGATTACGCCATTTTGAAATCGGTTGTTAGAACAAGTGAGTGCGTTGTTACGTTACAAAATTTTAATTCAATCGGTCAAGCAGTTTTGGAAATATTTATTAATTAGAAAACATTTTTGTTTAACGTGTATGCAATTTAGACTAATGAGGACGTGGTATTTGGCTTTAATAGAGAGGGTAAAGCTTACGGCAGTAATTTCAATTTTAAACTAAGAATTTGAGGTGCGTAGACACCTCGACCACCGAGCGCTTTTTGAAAACAACCGATTGCTGGTAAAAAAAACGTTTTACAACAATGTTTGCAGAAACAACCTGTATACTTGAATTTTAGAAGATTTATTTTCTTGGAGCTAAAAATACAAAGTTTTTGGTACGTGAGCATAAATTCATTTCACTGCCTAAGTTGCAAAATTACGTGTTGGTAAATAATAAATTAATATTTTTTTATTTCTTTGATATAGACCCTAACCTTTTGCCATTAAAATAAAATATATTAATGTTTTTCAGTAATACGATTTTAAAATTTTGTATTAAAAAAAACGTTCGATAAATTTTTAATGATCTAAAGCTCAAACAAGATAAAAACAAGCTTACTGATTTTGTATAAAAAGAAGACTTATATTTTTAATGAAGCCAATGGATCCACTAATACGGTCTAGATGTCGTGATTGCTTTCAAATTTAATTGCTCACAAGAGCAATAAAACGTGAAGGACTCTTCTTTCCGTCAAGGATTTACAGGATTTATCTTGTAGAACGATTTCAGTAGGACTGTGTAATTGCCTTTTGTTTGGAATCAGTTGGCCAGCCGTTCGTACAGATTGTAAGGCTTTTCTAAAGTAAAAATAATCACGGCACGCAGCTGTCTCGCTGACGTGATAGAAGCGAATTTCTCTAGAAGTGTTTCCTTCATCTTACCAATTTTGAAATTCTGATTTTACCGACATAATCAACCTCAGAATCTGCATATATTAGCATTTTAAAATTTCAAATTACATGAAAAGTTCAAACATGAACTCCGAATGCTGGGAAAAAATTAAAAATGTTAATTTATGCAGTTTTTATTAATGATTGCAATGGTGACATCAGATTTTAAAAACGTCTGTGACAAAAACGTTATTAATTTTCAAGGATTTCAAATGGTCGCCATTTTGAAAATTTAAATTTATTCCTTAAATTTATTCAAAATTTGTTAAACAAATTTTGCTGGCTAACGAAGACGTCCAAGTTAGTATTACAATCGATTTTTTTGCCAATATTGAATTACTGGAGCCAAAATTGTAAACCTGTGCGTGCTAAAACCCACACACATGCGGACGCACACCACAAATTTCACTACCCACTCAAAAAGTGATCGGTTAGGATCGGTAATCATTTCATTGTCCCGGATTAGGCCACCGCCATTACCATGATGGTGGCCACTCCAATTAAGATTTTTTAAATGAAAATTCGTTAAAAAACATGTATTAGCGGATCAAATATGTTTTTTTAGTAATACACCTGTTCGGATTTAAGTTACTAGCTAACTTACATTGGAAAATGAGCTATTGGAACTTGTCAAAGCTAATTGTAGTTAGGTAATCTCTCTCCCCCATCCCTCCCTATCTTTCTCTATTTAAAATGTATTCTCTCTCTCTCTCTCTCTCTCTCTCTCTCTCTCTCTCTCTCTCTCTCTCTGTATTTATTTGTGTGAATGTGATTTGTAACATTCGTATACATTTTTTTTATGAAATCGATTTGATAACTTATTTCTGAAAAGATTTCAAACGAATATTACTCAACAAAAAAAACTTTTCCACTATTCCCAAACAGCTGTCACCGATAGCTTTAAACAAATCATATTGTCTCAACTAATTTTTAAAAATCTGTTCAGCGGATGTAATTGTTGTCATGTTAGTATTTTCGATCCGATTTGATTAACGACATGAAAATCGATTCTGATAGTGGATTGGTTCGTTACTTATCAAAATCCTTTCATTAGTTTCAAAATGGCGGCTATTAAAAATCTGAAAAATATCATAACTGTGTGATATCACATTTTTTTCTTAAAACCTGAATTTACTATCGTAATACCCGTTATGACTAAATTAGTATTTCAAAATTTGTAGAAATCACTGCATTTAATCTGACGGCTGTCAGGGTTCACTTTCGTATTTTCATTGCATTTTAGTCGTTAAAAAAGTTAATTGAAGCAAACTTTACCCGCAAACGTTACGTTTAGGAAAGTCGCTTCCAAGAAGTTTTGCGAGAAACTGTGTACGCTATTATTTTAGAATACAAATTATAGTTACTGAAAATAAATGGGAAGTTTGACTATTAAAATTTTGTTGGAAACAGCTTACAGAACCGTTTTAACTTCAAAGCTTGTTAATAAAATATAAATGGATTCCTCAGGCATTTAATCAGCTTTGCAATTGATGGAACAATTCAAATTTATAGCGTTTACGATTTGCCTTCAAAGCCTCTGGAGATGAAATAATCGCCTTTACTAATTAAATCCAGCTTTACAGGAAATATATAAATTGAATTACGTGAATTGCAGAACCCAAGTATTGGCATGAGTTGTTCAGCATTTGGTATTTCTGAAAATTCTTTTTCTTGTTGAATTAGACTTCATTAACTGCTTACCAGGGAATGGTCCAGATTTTATTTTACATTTTTACTTTAGAAATCGACATAAAATATTATATTTATGAAAATAATCGATCTTAAGATTTCAGTAGATCTTGACGGTTTCAGATCTTCTGAGTTCTTAAAGAAATATTTTTACTGGAATGTCTTTCTAAAGATGAAACCAATGTCCCTATTTTTGCATAACGTGTTTGCTCATATCTCGGGATTATTTTTAATTTTTGAAAAAAAATAATTTTTAAGAAGAAAATGATTAAAATCGAATTTGTTATAAGTTTTCTTTTCTTAGTCTGAATAAAAAAGAAAATAGTATACTTAAGTGAAAGTAATTTAAGAACAAAAAAAAAAAAAAAATTTTTTCAATAGTAATAAACCATGGAAACACTGCACAGACTATGTTTACACAATTACGTTTATACAATGCTTACAATTTTAAAGGTTACATTTTGATTTAAATACAATATTTATTATTTTATTATTAAAATAAAGGAATTGAAATTCAGCCAAGTGGGTTTTACATCCACTTCTGTACCATTGAAACTTATATATTCAGATTATTCCTTTTTAATTGATCTAATTTTAAAAAAGCCACTGGGAGACTGGGGGCCTAAAATTTGCTAAGCTACTCCACCTTTTTTTCAGTATTCGCCGGCGGTTACCAGACTTCAGTATTTACTTTTTTGTATATATATATATATATATATATAAACAAAAAAAATTATATATATATATATATATATATAAAAGCCGCCTCGGTGGTCTAGTGGATAGCGCACTAGGCTTTCACTCCGAGGACCCGGGTTCGATCCCCGGCGAGGGCTTGGCATTTTCATACGCTATAAATCATCCCATCGTCTGCTTTAGCCCAAGTGTGCACAACAGTCGGACGTTAAACATATATATATATATATATATATATATATATATATATATATATATATATATATATATATATATAGCTAAAGTTTTATTTTCTTTTCTTTAAACAGTTGCTTGTAGAAACTTCGTAGACCATTCTTGCACCAGTTTGTAACTGGATTGTGGGTGCAGATTACATCTCGAACTCCATCTTTGGTCCGCGGAGCGGTGATTCCATGTATGCTCGGATTGAATTAAATTCTTCCTTTTTTCTACTTCATTTGCAACAGTCTTTTGCTTGGACGCCGGTCGCAGAAAGAGAAAGGTTTCGTTTTCCTGATTTGCGCACCGGCCTCCCCTCCTACTTTACTTACATTTCCTATCGCGGCGCTAGATGGCGTGTTCGGGGACTATTTAGAAGATTTTATTTTATTACTTTGGTTGCGTCAGTATGAAATTAACAAAACAAATTCTTCCTTTTTCTTTCTGTCTCTTACTGCGACACTGTAGTTAATGTCATGCTATTGAACTTGTTAACAATTTACAACGTGTACAAAATTAGTGCAGCTCTTATTACAAGAAATTATATCTTTTAAAATAAAATTATTTTCGATCTTATAATATTTTAACTACGCTGTTTTCAAACTGGAGCGCTGACTTAGTTATCAAATAATTTTGTTTTTGTCTCAGATATAAGTACTAGGGATACAAGAAAGTAGTCGAAAATACTGATTATACCTAAGCACAGAAGTGTAATGTACGACGAATGCTTTACGTATCGGCGTGCCGTTTGTGGAACTCGTTACCAGGTTCCCTAAAGTCGATTAATGGTTGAGCTCAGTTTTCAAGGTCGCCTAAACGATATTATATCACTAGTATGAACTGTGTATATTCATGAAGCAGGTTTATTCATATTTTTTTTACAAAACTTATTGTATGAGTGTGAGAGTGATTGCTTTTATTAAATTGCATATTTTAGTTTTAAGTGATGAGTCGTAAATTTGGTTTTCTTAATATGCAAACCTGTTTTGTTTTATTTTAAAAATAATTATTACTTTGTTTTGTTTTCCTTCTTTTTCCAAATAATTACTGAACAATTGTAATTACCTTGTTTTATTTTTTAATATTAATAATCATAATATTCAATTTGTAGATTTATTCTATTTTTATTATTCGATTTTTTGTTATTATTCGCAGTATGCTTTTGTTATAAGTTAAATGGAGGGAAAACAGAATGGTTCTAACTTCACCTCAAATAAATAAACGGCTATTAATAAGTGTGTGTGTGTGTGTGTGTGTGTGTGTGTGTGTGTGTGTGTGTGTGTGTGTGTGTGTGTGTGTGTGTGTGTGTGTGTGTGTGTGTGTGTGTGTGTGTGTGTGTGTGTGTGTGTGTGTGTGTGTGTGTGTGTGTGTGTGTGTGTGTGTGTGTGTGTGTGTGTGTGTGTGTGTGTGTGTGTGTGTGTGTGTGTGTGTGTGTGTGTGTGTGTGTGTGTGTGTGTGTGATACAGAAATAAAACAAACCAAACGGATTGTTGTTCGTAATCGTTCTTTTTCTGTTAACCGGAAAATTGTATTTTTTTAAAATTAAAAATTCAGTGCACTGAAATAAATGATAACTATTCTTGAAATATGTCAAACATTTAAAAAAATCCAAAAGCTCATTTTGACAAATAAACTAGGTTTAAATATGTTCTTTGAGGTCAATTAAATAAACTATGTATTTTGTTTCACTGTTTAAGGGTTACATTAATTATTTTGAAGTTTGGGTGATTTAACGATGCAGAAATCAAACATAGTGAAGATTATAAATGACAAACACAAATTTTTAATCCGAAGAGTAGAAATTTGAAGCAGTTCACGTTAAGCTTTGATTGATTTTTAATTCAGTTTTTGAAAATCAGAATTATGTAAATTTTGCTGGAAAATGTTTTAAAACCGAAGCTTTTTTGAAAACGTTAAACCAGTTTTGAGATAATGATATATAGCTCACATACAAGATAAATTTTGTCGAAAATCAGTCGATTTGTTTAGGCCTCTAGTGAAACATTAATGTACAGTAACAAGGGAAATTGCCTTTGATCTTCGATCATGTGTAACTTACAAAACAAACACTAATTAAAAAAAAGTAATTAAACTGGAAGGTGCTTTGAAGATGCCTCGGAGTACGTGATTTGCAGCATCAATATAAGCGGAAAAAATTAAAAAAATATTTTCACTTCACTTTATCTAATATTAATTATTCTATTAATTCACTTTGGAAAATAAAAGTAATTAAAAGCGTTTTATGTAAAATTAATAAATAATTCGGTTTTTCTGAACACTCACTTCATAAAAACTGGAACTGAATCGTATGTTGAAGTGTATCGAAATTACTTTTCGAATATCAAATGAAATATAACAAAGAAAATTTGTTTGAAAAATGAAAAATTGTCAGGTCCGATTACGGAAAGAATAATGTTCAACGGACAATAATCCTGGATTCGTTGAGCACAGATTAGCTGCGAAAACATTTCAAATGTAAACCTGAAAGAGCATTAAAATAAACTGAAAAAAATTTGGCACGCAGATATCTAGCTGATGCGATGTGAAAGAGTTTCCTGAAAGGTAGCAATAGTTCTAAGAGAAACATTTTTTCATCTTACACTTTTTTTTTAAATTCACCATTATAAGCAGCTTAAATTATCGTTTTTAATGATATTTAAAATGATTGTTTAGGTAGATTTTAAAGGTATTTACGATAATATTATAATTGCTTTAATTTAATTAAACGTTAAAAAAATATAACAACAAAATATGATTTTCATAATGTTTGTAATGACCGCCATTTTGTAATTGTTTACCGGACTCTCGTTGCTAACAAACTTGTCTTGTTATTGCCAAAAACAAAGTAAAATAAGATTTACGTTGTCTTACTTTCGTCTTTAAACTGTAACCTATAAAATTAATGATTGAATTCTTCATAAGAATGAAATATTTAAAAATGAAACCTACAATAGCTTTATGTTGATTACATACCTAAGTCAGGCTACAGTATTTACTGTTTATTAAAAACAGAGGATTTTTATTTACGTATTGAAACAGGCCTAGATTGTCTTACCGATCTACTTTAAACACTGATTCGGACAGTAATTATTCAAGTCTTGTATACAGTAACAATTTAAATATTAGTTTCAACAAAGTTTTTTTAGCAATCAGCTGTTTTGGTACATACAGAATTGCCTGCGTTGTGCTGTACTCTTATGGTGACACTTCATACTTCTAACGAAATTTTGTTTACAGACTTTTTTGTAATATTTAAGTCGATTTTTGTTTTACTGTGAAGTCTTAAAATGAGAAAGTATGAGGCATGAGAGTTCAGACAAACTTCACTATATATAGTTTTAATAACACAGATCCTTATTGTTGATACAAAACCGAACGGAATGTTTAGCGTAGTTGATGCAAATATTCTAAACTTGGCAATCTTGTGCCATGCCATTGTCTAGTTCACAAGAGAAGTTTGATTCCAATAACTGAAAATATTTTTAATAAAACTATTAATTTTAATGATGAAGGCTATTTTTAAGTAATTTCACAGCGTGTACAAATTTTCTTGAAGCAATTTTCCTTCTTCAAACAAACATACATTTACTCCTAAATCGCTTCGAGGCGCTCGAAATGTTTTATTAGGTTTTGTTCTTATTGCGTTCCATCTCTTCAGACTATACACTTTCGTAGAAAGTCTATGCTCTCGGAATGTGAGGAATTTAATCTGGAAGGAATGCTCAGTGGAAACGTGAATTTTTTTTACGTCAAGGCTTGTAAAAAGATATGCAAAATAATCCTGGACCTGACTTCGAATATTTATATGTTAATTGCAGAATATTTGTGGAATTTATTCGTTTTGTATCTGCCCTACAAATATAAATATATATGTAACGAAACAATGTAACGTTATTGTTAGCAATTTAGAACCTCTCCTTACCTTGAGGAGGGGGTCTTGAAAGTACCGACTATTGGTCGTTCAAAAATGTCTTTTAATTATTTTTACCGTTTAATTTTATCCATTCGGCTACTTCTGCAATTGATAGCAACCCAACAATGAACACTATTTTATTACCAGATTCTAAAAGTTACCCTGAAATAATGTTTAAAGTCCTTATCGAAAACTCGTGCCCCAAATTATTTAACCCAAAAAGAAAAGGGGAAGAAGTGTACGCAAATCTATGTACTTACCCCTTAGATTGCCGACCCATTGCTCCCCAGCACCGCCTGTCTGAAATGTCTTCCTAGAGCACTTCCCGTCGTAGTTGGCCCTCAAACGGTCCTCCGGTTCTTTTCCTAGATCACCAGTCACTTCGTGTCGTACTTGGCCCTCAAACGGTCCTCCGGTTCTCTTCCTAGATCACCAGTCACTTCCTGTCGTACTTGGCCCTCAAAAGGTCCTCCAGAACTCCTTCTAGATCACCAGTCACTTCCCGTCGTACTTGGCCCCCAAACGGTCCTCCGGTTCTCTTCCTAGAACACAAGTCACTTCCTGTCGTACTTGGCCCTCAAACGGTCCTCCGGTTCTCTTCCTAGATCACCAGTCACTTCCTGTCGTAATTGGCCCTCAAACGGTCCTCCGGTTCTCTTCCTAGATCACCAGTCACTTCCTGTCGTAATTGGCCCTCAAACGGTCCTCCGGTTCTCTTCCTAGATCACCAGTCACGTCCTGTCGTACTTGGCCCTCAAAAAGTCCTCCAGTTCTCCTTCTAGATCACCAGTCACTTCCCGTCGTACTTGGCCCTCAAACGGTCTTCCGGTTTTCTCCCTAGAATACAAGTCACTTTTCGACTTACTTGGTCCTGAAACGGCTCTACCTCCCTCCCAAATCGACTGACCGCAATCTACTTCTTCCCCAAACTTTTATCTAAGTTGTTCTAACATACCTTGTTGTTGTCATCAGGCAGTATGTCAGCAGTTTCATAATTTTCCTCAGTTTTTTGTCAATAGTGCTCGCTTTTTAGCCGTACCCACTTTACAATCATAATTAAAATTATAATTTCAATGCCTGAAATTATTTTAATGTTGGGAGGTTGAGGTAATGTTCACATGAACAGCTGATTTAGCATTACATACAGCGGTTTCTTCGTTAGTACTGTTTTAACTGTTATTATCACTAAATAATTTCAAACAGTAATATTTTCAAAGGTAAAAATGCTGAATTAGATTTATGTAGTCTAAAACAGACGCCTGAAAATAAAAACGTTGGCATTGGAAGAGTTAAGATTCAACACTGAAATTATATCCGGCAGAGGCCCTACCGTACCTCCAGATAATACTACTCTCACTCTCACTCATTTACTTAACACACACACACACACACACACACACACACACACACACACAAAACACCAGTGCTGATTGAGTGAATGAAACCGGCCTAATGGTGTATCAAAGGCTCTGGGAGACCGACAACCTTTCGGTATACCTAAGTATATTACCTTACTCGTACATGACACGTCCATTAATGTATGAATGGACTTCATTTCCTTATTTACTCGTGGGAACAACGTAAATCACGGCAACGTAAATTACTGGATAATCACGGCACGCAGCTGTCTCGCTGACGAATTTCTGAAAGCATTTTCATCTTATTCTTTTTTAAGTCTGATTTTACCATCATAATGAGCATTAAAATACGCAGACATTAGCATTTTAAAGTTTCAAATTAAATTGAAAAGTCGAAAATTAACACAGACCATAGTCAAATATTTTAAAATTTAAACGGCTTTTATTCAGAACACTAATTAATGCAGTTTTTCACGCTGATTACGATGGTGAAATTGAATTTCCAGAAACATTTACGTCAAAAAATTACGACTTTTCAAAGATTTAAAATGACCGCAATTGAATAAAACGAACTAATTTCGCTGGTTAACGATTTTTTCCAAGATATTACCAAAATCAATTTAGGATCGAAACAAATCAATTAAAATTGCAAACATGAGCGAACTATAACGCATGTGCGGTTGCCTCCCCACAAACACTCACACACACACGCACACATACACACTCATACACTCACATACACATACATACACAAACACACACTCTCACATACACATACATACACAAACACACACTCTCACATACACATACGCGCGCACACACACACACACACACACACACACACACACACACACACACACACACACACACACACACACACACACACACACACACACACACACACACACACACACACACCCTTGCAGATGAAAACAGTTAATTTCTACAAAATACTGTCTGTTCAATGAACTTTATGGAAACCATGTATTATAAACCACGTCCATATTTGCTTCCACGTTGTACACTTTTGTTTTTCTGAATTTTTTTGTCAGTGGTAGAAAAAATAACCTTTTTTTACTTACTTAAAACAACTTTTTGAAAAAAAATGGTTATTTCTCACACCACCACTCCAAATTGTAAATTCTTTCCCTGATTATAGCTTGAGTGTTGGTTTTAATGCGGCGAATCCTTTTTTGTTTAAAGTAACACAAATTACAAACTTTACGGTTGGTTCACTAATCTGCCATTCATATATTCAGTGTAATAATAACACAAAGAACCCTTTGAAAGGCTTCGTGGAAAAGTTTAAATAGTAATTACAAGACACAAGTAGTCACAGTTCGGTTATAATTCATTAATTGAAAGGCAACCGCTATTTATTACTTAATATAGCGGTGACACGCAGCTGTCTCGGTGAACCGAGTTAACAAAAGTAATGTTTTTACTAACAATTTTTTTGAAATATCGATTTTATTATCGTAATCAGCACTGAAATTTTCATAATCATCGTTCCCAATTACAGTGAAAACATGAACATGAATTTGGCCGCGGTTAAATTCAATTTTTGTAATTTTAATTGATTTTGAAAATTCAAATTCAAACTTTTGCAGTTGTTAACGCCGATTATGACAATGGAATCAGATATTCAGAAACTTTAAATATAAAAAAGTACTAATTTATTACATTTAAACTGTTATTTATGGGTAACAAACATGTTCAAGTTACAAAATCAAAATGACTAAGAAATAGAGAATCAAACTTAATGAGGTCAAGTCTGTGCATGTTGATTTCACCAATAGACATACCGAGTACAGAACTGTCTTTATTAATCAAGTGGTCTCATACGGGAATACAGCTAAATATCTTGGCATGACATTAGATGCCAAACTTAGGTGGAAGTCACATGTGAAGAAAAAACTAGAGGAGTTAAAACTAAAATTCAGAAAATGTATTGGTTATTGGGTCGATGTTCTTCCCTATCAGTGTACAATAAGCTGTTGCTGTATCAGCAAGTCCTTAAACCAGTATGAACTTACGGCATTCAACTTCGGGGTTGTGCCAGTCAAAGTAACAGAAATTTTATTAAAAGATTTCAAAAAAGGGTGCTTCGGGGTATCGTTAATGCTCCTTGGTACATCCGAAATGACAACTTGCATAAAGACTTAGCAGTTCCAACTATCGATAGTGAAGTTAGAAAATTTGCTCAAAGTCACAAACTACATCAGCACATTAATGTCGAGGCCCTCCAGCTACGCAACAACGACGGCATGGTTAGAAGATTGAAAAGAGTAAAACCATTTGAACTGTGCAGTTTTTAAGTCTCACTATTTAAGAGACTATTAGTTCTGAACTAGGTTACTGTCAGTGGATGGAACTTAGTGTAACTTTTATGTATTAATTTAGGTCAAAACAAATAGCTTATTGGTGTTGCATTAGATTGCTACAAAAAAATCCAAAATAATAATAAACAGAGTACAGTGTTATTTTCACCGATCGCCGGAAGTACGTGTTCTATTTCTGTTATCCGTCTGTTCTGTCAACCGTTACCCAACGGTCCCGAGAAAGACGGTTAATCGAGACTACTGCATTAAAAAGACAATATGCAAAAATAATAAAATCTTATATTCCCGAAAGATATTTTATGGTCAAGCAAGAAGACACCTATTCTGATCTGAAGATAATTCAAGCAGATGTGCCTCAGGGCAGTGTATTGGGGCCAATCCTGTATGAACAAGTCCTTAAACCAGTATAGACTTACGGCATTCAACTTCGGGGTTGTGCCAGTTAAAGTAACAGAAATTTTATTCAAAGTTTCAAAATAGGGTGCTTCGGGGTATCTTTCATGCCCCTTGGTACATCCGAAAAGACAACGTGCATAAAGACCTAGCAGTTCCAACTATCGACAGTGAAGTTAGAAAATTTGCTCAAAGTCACAAACAAAGACTACATCAGCACATTAATGTCGAGGCCCTTCAGTTACTCAACAACGATGGCGTGGTTAGAAGATTGAATAAAGAACCGTGATATTTTTTGCAGTTAACGGGAAAAAGAAACAAATAATATACAGCATGTACAGCGTTAAAGCAACTTTTTGTAAACAATACATATGACCTATGAAATAAGTGGCAATCATAACTTTCCTTGCTGGTAAATAAATGAAAAGGAAAAGAGGGTAGGGTATTTTTTCAATTAAACCGCTAGCCGTAATTGAACGAACGTAAAAAAGCACGCATTCTGTAAATAAAATAATACAAATTATACCATAAGCTGATATTTAATTACTATAATAGACTAATCTTTAATTCAATACTTTTATTTTGAGATTATTTTACATATTGATTTTACTAAGTAAAATTTTTGCAAACCTTAAAATTACTTACTATTAAATTTTAATATGAACTTCTGCTAAAATAGAAGTTATAGATATACTTAATGTTTGTATAACCTATTAATAAGACAGTGTAATTCATATATTTATGTTACTTAAGTCAATAGGCCTTACTTTGCTCTACTTTCGTCCTTAAACAACTATAATTTATACAATTAATGACTGAATTCTAACATTGTACCTTACTAAAATATGTACAAATGAAACCTACTATAACCGGATTTTACATTACATACCTAAATTAGGCTACAGTATTTGATATTTATTAAAAACAAAGTCTTTTATTTAATAGTATTTATATAATAGAACTGACCTATATTGTCTTACCGGTTCTACCATTCAAAACTTATTTTGTCAATAATTATTTGACTTAGATACAATAGTAATATTAGCTATGTTGAACAATGTTTCTTAGCAAACAGCTATTTTCTTATACTATTAATTATTTTTAGCATATATGCCTATATTGTGGTGCATTCTCATAGGGGACATTTTAATAGTGAACATGGAATTTTTCGTACGAATATTTTATCGGTTTTAAGTCGGTTTTATTTTTTTAAAGTCTTAAAATGGAAAAGTGTGAGGCGCGAGAGGTTCTTGGTGTTCCGATAAAACTGTAGGTGCCACACATATGTAGTTTCAATAAAGCAGATTCTTATTTTTTGTACAAAATCGATCGAGATACTTAGCGTAATATATGATAGATGTGAAAATATATTCGCAACAATTTTGCATACGTTAGAAATGATAACAACTCTATTGAGAACTGATGATGGAAAACTTTTAAGGTGTTAAAGTCACAAACATGGTATCATCAATCTATTCGTGTGATAATATACAAGTCCTTAGAAGAGGCATGTTCAGCACCTTATCCGTTGAAGTGTTAAAAACATTCAGGTTTTGTGGATCAAGAAAGATTAATGTATTGGTTGGATAGGAACTGTATAAAAAACCAATAACCCGCCTCTAGCGCCATAAATCACAATATTTCCCTTATAACCGAACAGCTCTCTATAAGTAGTGTAAGTTGAATTTAAGAAATATTTCATAAACGTAGCCTACTATTAACATGTGACATGTTTTAGGGGTGGTAGTGATGTATTTTAAGCGTCGCGTGATGTGAAGAACAAGTATATTGAATAGTATATTTTACGCGTCGCAAGTCTCATATTAAGTTAAAGTTGTAATTAAAATTTCCTTTGTTTCCACCCGGGATCGAACTGGGATCCTTGCGCGTTTGAGGCGCACGTCATAACCACTACACTACGGAAACTACGAAAACGTTTGACCGATGTAAATATATGAAACGAATCGTTAATTTATTTTTGGTTGATATATTAAAAGATCAGTTGATTTATATACATTCGTAACAGTCAGCTGATTTCATTGAACAGCTGATAAGTTATAATCAGTTTTAGGTTATGTTGTTAAAAACTAGCTATGTTAATTTGTCGCTTATATTAATTCATAACGATCAGATAATTTAATTGAACAGCTGATAAACTATAATAAGTTTTAGGTTATGTTATTAATAACTAGCCTATTTTTGATCGTGTTTTCGAACAAATTATTCTACTTAAATAAAAAGGAAAAGAAGAAGAAAACGTGATACGGGATTTTATTTTGGTTTAATAACATAATTTTTGTATAATAAAATGACGACACAACATTCAATTATTAAAATATCATTATTATATAATGATTTAATATAATCCATAATTAAACTATCATAGAAATATCAAAGATTTTTGGTAAAATAAGTGTGACGGCTCTTTGTTGAACTAACTCTTTCATCAAACTATGACGAATCATAGACATATTGTAATCTTTGACAAATATTTTCAAAAATATGTAAGTATAACCTCAAAATTACGTAATTTTCTACTTGTGTTGCATTATTCCTCCCGTTCCTTTCGTTTCATACAATTTAAACGTTGGTAAAATTGTCTTGGACTTTTGAAACAATAAAAACATTAATTCTACAACATGAAAAAGAAGGATTTTTGTGGAACATCCAAACTAATGCTTAAAAATCGAGATTTAAAATATGCTCATTCTTAAAAATCGTCTATTTTGAATCACGATTTTCCAAGCTAAGTTCTTTAATAATAGTGGCATTTAAACGCAGTATCTTTCTCCTTTGTGTCCGTGGTCGGATCAAAACTTGTTTTTTTCTTTTGTAGCGCCATAGCTTGATAAGCGCCTAATACAGCAGTACAACGAGTCAACATTATTCGATCCACTACAGCTACTACACTTTACTAACCTCCAAGTAAAACTAGTTAATAACCCAACTGATTAAACACATTTGACGAATATAATATGTTTTCTTTGATACAACTTTAACAAATTTTTGAATAAGATATTTGGTTTCATCAAATATTTGACAAATATCTTTGATAGTGTTATATGCCAAATAGTTCATCAAAGAACCGTCAAATTTATTCCATCAGAGATCTAAGAAATTTGACGTTTCTACGATAGTGTAATATGCTCTTAAAGAAACTTTAGATGTTTTAATAAACTTGTTTTCGCTCGGTAATTCACAAAGCTACAAAAATAATAAATGTCTCAACTAGACCATTACACGGTTACTATAAGCAATTCCGTTTTATTTCCTCCATTAACTAAGCCGTCTTCCTCTATTTACAAGTTATACCATAAGTTTTGGACGATGTTAGTGTACTTTAATTTAGTTTAATATTTACAGTTATTAATTCTATATTACATTCTACTCCGGGTAACTTTATAGGCCGGTTTGAAATGACGCATTTTAAGACCGTTACTAAAAAAGGGTGTAAAACAGCTTGATTAAAATTTAACGGGCTTTTATAGTTTTATTACTAACATAAAAGTAATATAAAATGAAAAGAGAATGTCTGCTTTTTGTAGATGCTGAAAGAGGAAGATTTCAGTGTAATGAAATGTACAGGGTGATCATTTTTCAAATCAAGTATTAATATTTTACAGTTTTTATAATAAGACGACGTCATTTTGAATTTAAATCTAAGTTTAGAGTAACTTCGCGCTAAAATGACTCAGGTTCAATTACATTTTTTTATATTCAAATAATATTTTCAAACACTGCAATAAAACTTACTGTTTGTTCAGAAAATTTTGGAAGTGAGAAGTTTTTATTTAATACTTGATACACTAATTTAAGTCTTGACAATATGAAAGATATTATAAATGTATGTTTTATTTGGGTACTTTTAAATGTAAGATAAATTTCATTAAAAGAAACTGTTATCGAATGTCTATTTTAACGGCCATCATGGTAAGCTCCAGAAATGAAATGACCCGGGACTTAGCAATGATCGCCGACCGTGATCTCTAGTTATTTTTAGAAGGGTTGTTAAAACTTGTTTCCAGTGTGTTTTAACACGCCCAGTTTTTCAATTTTAGTCTTATTCCATTAAAACTTGTCACAGAATCGATTTTGGTAATAGCTTGGACAAGTTCATTTAGCAGTGAAATTCGTTCATAACGTTCTTCATCTTAAATATTTTTGAAAGACGCCGTCGTAATCAGCGTTAAGAATTTCGTGAATTAATTTTTTTCGAAAGTCCGTCGAAATTAAGAAATTTAATTTAACGGCTGACAGCGTTCATTTTCGTATTTTCATTGCAAATTAAAAAATGTTGATATGTAAATTTTAGTGAAGAACAACGGCTTACTTGTTTGTTTTCTCAAGCAGTCCTAACTATTCTTGTTCATTCTCGTAACAACGAGATTTACGTTGATTCTAAACCTCATATACCCTTTTTCCTCCATCACTTGGATAACGTCGTATTTTATCCTAACTCAAACGTTACTGCACTAAACCGATTATTTTGATAGACTGAAGTTAAACGTCTTCGCTAGTCTTTCCTTTAATCTTTGCATATTTTTCCTAATGAATATTAAAATGAGAAACTTATTTTAAATCTGAATCTTTCAACTTTATTAATTTATGAAAATCTTATAGTTTTTAAGCGAGTAGATTCTGCTCTTTGGGTGGAACGGTTTTAATAATTTTTATTACTTGACAGAAATATTTTATTTAAAATAAAATGGAATTAAACAAACGGGATCTGGGCAAATTTATGAGCGAATATTAAATGCAAAATTAGTTATTTAGTGCGACTTATATTTCTGGTGCAATTACAACTATTATTAACAATTACGCGCTCGCGTGTATGTAGGCCTACATGTGTTTGTTTCTGTGCGTGCGTGCGTGTGCGTGTGTTTGCGCATTTGCAATTTTAGTTTGATTTTGTTTCAAACTCACACTAAAATCTGATCTGATAATACTGTAGCTTAGTGTTGGTGCAGATTATGTAACTTTTATTTCGGGTGTCCATCAAAGGCTGAACGGAGTTGCGCTCAGCAGGGCAGCGGACTACGCATTAAAAACCTAACCTTTAGTTTTTAATGCCTTTTGTTTAATTCGCCACTGAAAGCGAAACTGAGCTGAGCCGAGTCAAGCGGCGTCGCTGGACTTCACTCAGTGTAGCTTCGACTAAGTCTAGGTTCGGTTTTGAAGATGATTTCGCTTCCTCCACCACTCTGACCATGCCTCCAAACGTATTATTTCTTGTTACTTAGGTTACGGTTTTTAAACATAGTAGTTCCTAGAATCGGTTACAATAGGCCTAAATATTTAGATTTAAATGGTACAAACACTTTCTTTAAACTAACTCGGCTTCCGGTTGCCTTTCAACTTCACTGCCGCTCCGTTACGCACTTGGTGGCCGCCCTACCTTAGCTTCAGCTACAAGCGAACCATTCGTACAACAGTAAAACTAGGACACAATTATTCAACGTTTGTTTTTATGTACATAAACGAAACATTATTACCACAATTTTCAAAAAAATTTAAGGCTGACGTAAAGAATGAATACTGTTTTTCATTCATCTTTAGTGAAATACAACTTTAAAACGAACACAATATTACACGACTTTTCAATTAAATCTTAAATTTAACATTTTGACATTATTTGATTTTTACAGCAAGTTTATCTCAGAATTCTTTCATACGATCGATCTGATTTTTAAGTTTGTTTCCAAGAATAATAACTAGAAAATTTCAATTTATGCGAAGCAGTTTGTGCATGACGTTAAATGTCTTTCTTTATTGACCCCGCAGGGGGTGCAGACTAGCTGCACCTATTGAGAGGATTTAGACGTCCCTCCCGGTACCTAAGTCTAACACACACTTACACTTACGACTTACATTTAGGGAGGCGAATGTGAGTATAATCACATTAGAATCAGCATAAAATAACAATTTAAACTTTAAAATTAAATTTTAAGTACGAAAACGAACTCTGCCGACGTTGAATTATTTATTTTGGTTTAAAAGGAATTTGTAGAACATTTAAAATATATTGTTTACGTAAATTTTAAACACTAATTATTACAGCGAAATGAAATTTTCAAAAGATATAAGAAGAAAATTTTTGACGATATAAATGACCGCCATTTTAAAACTTTTGAATGGATTTTTCTGGGTTATAAAGTTGTGCAAGCTTTACCAGAATCAATGTATTTGCCAAGTTTGAATGAAATCGTAAGAAAATTAACTTGAGAGTGTTAATTTAAACACACACACACACACACACACACACACACACACACACACACACACACACACACACACACACACACACACACACACACACACACACACACACACACACACACACACACACACACACACACACATATATATATATATATATATATATATATATATCACCCCCTGAGCCGCAAGGGGTGCAGACTAGCTGCACCTATTGAAAGGAATTAAATGTCCTTCGCTGTACCCGAGTCTATCAAACACTTACACTTACAACTTTAACACTTTATACTCATACTTACATTTATGGAGGCTATAATAGCCTCAATGTGCTTTTCACCTTAAAATAAAAAAAAATCTTATTGAATTTTACTTGATACAACGAACATTAGTTATTAATAGACCAGTTTAATAAACAGTTACTTTCATTAAATAGTTCCAAATTGGGGTTATTTTAATTCTTTAAAAATTACAAATTTTTCAGTTAAACAATTTTGAATAAGTGATTCGACAAATCGTAATCAGATTAACAGCATGTACTGCATAAAATTAGAATTTCGTATTTTGAAATCCCGTTAAAACTAAAAACATCAATTCGGCAGCGGTCAGGGTTCATGTTCTTATTTTAAATGTAATTTAAAAGCTTCAAATATTGCCAGTATTTGATTTTAATGATGTTTATGATTGTGATGTCAACATTTTAAACAAATGTTAAGATCAAAAATTACTATCTAAAATTAATTCCCATCACGTCAGCGGCTGCATTCCACGATTACGTTCGATTTTCTTGCCTGATTGTAGTCAGTATGTTCTAATGTAAGTTGTATGTTGATTAACACTGCTAACTTAACTTTTGAGTGAGTGTTAAGAGATAAACAATTTTAATTTTAGAGTCTTCTAGTAATAAATTTTGTAGCATAGTTTCATTGAAAAATGAGCTATTGTAGCGGCCATCATGGTGAGATCCAGACAGACTCTCAGCCCTGACATGAGCGCCAATTTCTGACCTTTAGAACCCTTTTTGAGATTTCCATAAAAACTGTATAAATATAGGTCAGTTTTAATTTAAACTTTATACGAAATCCATTTTGTTTCCTGTAAAATCTGAACAGTTTCAAAAGGGCGGCCATTTCAAATCGTTAAAAAATTATACATTTTTCTTACACATTCAAAATGTGATTTTATTATCGCAGTGTTCAAAGCATTAGCATTTTAATGTTCCAAAATCGATTGAAATTATTACAAAAATTGATAGCGGTCAGGGTTCATTTTTTACGTTTTTGTAATTTGAAGTTTTAAAATGCTAATACAGATCGCAATGCTGATTATAATTGATAAATATACGATATAAATATAATTGATAAATAAATAATCGATAAATAAAATATGCTCGTACAATTGATAATACATCACAAGTGTGTCGTATAGTCTTTAGTAATATTCTTAAGCGCACTTCATCCGCCTTTCAGAGAATTCTAAGCGAATTTATATGTATATACAAATAAATAAATCATAAAATAATATTGAAAGGTATCAATAAAATATAAAACAAGCTTGACAGTAAATCCGGTTTATTGCCTGCCGATATTCATAGCACGTCCAAACTCGACAATATTGTCGAGCCAACTTCCTGTGTTTGTATTGGTTGTTATTCCGGCCACGAGAGTTCTTATAATTGGTTATCAATTCTACCAATCTTCATTCTTCTTGTGATACGCCAAAACTTTAACCGTATTTGACTTATCGAAATTAAAATACTGAAAATTTACGGTCGTTTTATTGTTAACAATAACACGGAGTATATCTTTGTGTTTAATCAACAGTCAAATGTAGCATGATTTCTTGTTGTAAAAACTGTACAGTTACCAAAATAAGCTTTGTCCGCTTCGCGGGATAAACTTTCTCTTGCGGCTTTACCATTAATCTACTTCAAAGTATAGCCTACTGATTCATTTAAGTCTCTATGTGTATCAATTATGTACTAATTATCCTTAGTACCTAAACGTGTACTAATTATGCCCTGATTCATTTTTAGCGAATTTCCATAGGAAAATGGAGCTGCCATCTTGGTAAGACGTGGGTAAGCTTAACTTTAGCACCTATCCAGATCTTTTGATCATTGTCTTATGGATCGTTAAAAGTTATAGATAGATACATGGGTTTTTGTAGTAACCCAATTTAACAATACACACACACACACACACACACACACACACATATATATATATATATATATATATATATATATATATATATAAAATAAAAGATAAAAAGACACCCATACATAGCATATAGTGTCGAGGGGGTCGTCTTTCAAAATTTAATTCATTATAGGTCTACTGTAAAAAAACATATCTTCTTTTTCTCTTTTTTTACACAAAAATACTAAACCTGTCATAAAAACATTATACAAAATTTAACAAATAATAATTTTTTATAAAGTTTATATCTTAAATATTATGAACAACAATCCCTTATTGTTTTATTGTTTTTAAATTAAACAATAATTGCATTCGCTCACTACACCAGATCTGTACTGTCACCCATGTCTCAAGCCGCTTCGGTGGCCTAGTTGATAGCGTAGGCCTACTAGTCTTTCACCCCGAAGACTCGGGTTCGATTCGCGGCGAGGGCTTAGCTTTTTCATACGCTATAAATCATCCCATCGTCTGCATTAGCCCAAGTGTGCAATAGTTAAACACAAAAAAAAGGTCACGCATGTCTGCAGTATTTAACGAGTGAAGTCCATTCTGTCCCTTACAAGTCGGTAACTTTACTTCACCACCATTTCTTCTGACTCCAGCCACCGTCTTCACAACTCAGTTAAAACAGGACACACCACAAGATAATGAAACAGATCTATTTTCACTAAATTGCACAGAGAGTGTTGTAAATCAGTACTTTTAAAGGGTCTGAAGTTAAGTTTCAATAAGGTACCTCTTATTTTCATTAACCACCTGTTCCAAAACGTCCGCATGCAGATAATGTTTAGTTACCTAATCTAATTTTAATTCCCTGTATTGTTCGTTCTTGATACTATTATGAAACATTTCTTTCTCACGCTGCTCAACTCTAACAAGTAATTTCACAAAAATACGCTCCAAAATATCAGCTTCAACAGTATCCTCTGGGATTTCTAACCCCAAACTGAACTCATTGATTAAATTCTTCACTTCTATCAAGCAGTATATTTTTTCAGTTAAAAATTATATATCGATGACTAAGAAGTTCATTTACCAGCCAATTTCATTAAACACTTTCAAAATAGCGGCTATTTCGAATCTTTGAAAATTCATAACTTTTTGTTTGAAATATTTTTGAAAATTGGACGTGCTTCATGCATTTTGAGTTTTCAAAATGCGTAGAAAATTATTAATATTTTTGACGGCGGTCAGGGTTTGTTTTGTGTTAAAAATGCAATTTGAATGTTCAAAATGTTAATATATGCAGTTTTTAATGAGGTTTATGATGGTATCATCATAGTTTAAAAAATTTCACTAAAGTGAGACAGCATTTTGGTGCAGCGATTATTTGAATTTGTTTCTTTTGTTAAATTGCAGAGCTACTACCACATTTCGCCGTGGTATTTGGACGACCTGTTTCACAAACACTCTGTCTAGAGATAATTAATGCAAAACAATGGTTAGTTTAGAACAAAAAAATTACGCGACAGATGCCGTTAAACTCCAAAACCAAATTAGGCTGAGTGACAAAAGTCAACCACGTGACATGTGACACTAACTGGAGGAGGGGGATGAAATATGCGGTACGCTTCCTCACGGTGACTTGAGGCTTACTGTGACAGCCGGTGTAGTTTTAAACCAAATGCGCTTCGTTTTAAACTTGAACTTTGTTCGTTTCTAAACAGAACAGCTGGCGTGTGTGATCTAGTTTAAAGGTTAAAATTGATGCAAACATGTTACACAAAATTATTTATGTTCAATCATTTTCTGGTTCTGAAACTACTGTTAACAAAACGTTAATTCAGCTGGTTTTTTCAAAATCATTTAAACAGATTTTATATATTTGGACTGTATAAAGTAAAATATCTGAAGTTACTGTACAAAATTAAAGAAAAGGAATTTATTTTACATAAGAAAACCGAAAAAAACAAGTTTTCTTTAGGGTTTTATTACTTAATACCGGTAAAACAATGTCTTTTACTAACTAAATGTCATTAGACAAAATGAGCAGCCATCATAGCTAACCATGATCTGGGGTCTAAACCCATAATCTGTACCTTGAGATGAGCTCCTATCCATTCCCCTAGATTACTTTTTGAGCAGTAGTTAAAATTATATATATAAGTTATGGTATGATTTCGGGGACGTATATTTAAATAAACAACTATATTTTAATAATTAAAATAAGACTTTAATATCCACTTAAAACTTATAATAATTATTTTAACATTATTTTCCTTCAAAATACTCTCATTTAGAATATACACACACATGCCACCGTTCATACAGTTGTTGGAAACACTACTGAAAGCAATTTTGAAAGAGCCGCTTGTCGCATTTTGCAGCGGTGTCCCTTCAATGTTATTTTCAGTCGCAGGTTTCCATCCGGTTCAAGGTCGAGTGTGTTTCAGAGTGGTAACATTGTGCTTGGCAAGGTATTGTTTCCCATCAGCGATCGATGTGATGGGGCATTTTCATGCAACAAAAACCAATAGTTCCCTGACCATTTTGAGGTGGTTTTTGTCTAACTACATATCGTAGCCGTTACAGAATCTCCTTGTTCAGTTCTTTGTTAATTCTTTTCATTTGTTTGAACAGTGGAAGAAGTTTGTACATGTAGGAGGAAAATATGGTGAAAATATTATACATACTTTCAATAAGTTTTTATTTACCAATTTGCGACAGACTTTATCGTTGGAAACCATGTAGGCCTACTATTTCTTGTCAATGTGAACCTCTGTTAAAGTAGACGTTATAGTTATATATGTAATACTTGCATCATATCTTAATAAAGCAGTGGAATTCATTATTTTTTGGTTATTTAAAACAATAAGACTTACTTGGATCTACTTTCGTCTGTAAACTATAACATATAAAATTAATGACTGAATTCTTCAAATGAATGAGATATTTACAAATGAAACTTATAGGAAAGGTTGATTACATACCTAAATCAGGCCACAGTATTTACTGTTTGTTAAAAACAGAGTATTGTTATTTAATAATAGTGACATGTTAGAACTGGCCAAGATTGTCTTACTATGTCTATTTTCAAAACAGATTCGGTCAGTAATTATTATAGTCTTGGAAATATTTCCAACATTTCAATATTAGTTTCAACAATGTTTTTTAGCAATCATATGTTTTTGCACACACACGCGCGCGCACACACACACACACACGCACGCACACATACACACAATTGCCTGCATTGTGCAGCACTTACACGCGGACACTTTACACTGCTCTTGGAATTTTGTTTACATATTTTATCTCGGTTCAAAGTCAGTTTTATGTTATTGTAAAGTCGTAAAAAGAAAAAGTATGTTACTTTAGAGCTCCCTAATGTTCTGACGAATCCCTGTAAAAAAAATTTAAACTACGAATATATGTAAATTCAATAATAACGTAGGTCCTTATTTTTGGTACTCAAACCGATCAGAATTGTAGCATAATAATTTTATGAAAAATGATAAGACCAAAGCAAATTAATAATATTCAACTACCTGATAATTACTGTTTATATTTAATCATCTGGTGTAATAATACTAAATATATTTGTTAATTTTCTTGAAATTGAAATCCTTTTTTTAGTGCAGATTTATTTGTTATTATTTCATTGCTCCTACATATATTATGCCACGAAATAAAAATAAGAAATCTACATCTTTAAAAATATTCTTTTCTGGTAAAACGGCTCAACGATTGTAATATAATATTTCATAAAAAAACATCTTTAAAAACCCTTTTTAGTTAGAAAAAAAGTATACGTTTGGAACTTGGGCAGTTACAGATAGGAGGAAAGTTTTTCTAATGATACCGTTATTGAATATATAATTAGTTTGAAGATATATTTACAAATATGTTGCTTTGTTTAAATAAATAAATACGGTATCCTAACGTAGATATTATTGACAAAGTTATGAGTAAAAGATCAGTTGGTAATGTTGGAACGGTTTGTTTGGAATAATTTGTTGTTTTAAACTGAAAATCGTTTGTAAGCATACTGAGTGCTTCTTCAAGTGAGGTGGGGTTTTTGGTTCTCTGATGAGGACCCTAGCGGTTCCTGAAGTCCCTTAACAGAACACGTAATGCTAATTTGTGTGCATACTTGCATAGAACATCCCTAGTGGATGGTTCTCTGTTTACAAAAAAATGCTATCTGTAACTTTAATAGCTTTTGAATCTTTTCATAAAATTTGAAAGGTGATTCCCCGTTTTCTTGCTTTAATTCTGCCATTTCAAGATTCAAAGTAAAACAATCCTTCTTATCAAAATAACTAGTCAGCAAAATTATTTTTACATCTGCCCAAGCATAAGTATTAGAATTAACTACCATTTCAAGAGCTTGCCCCTTTAATTTTGATAATATGGACGATAACAAATATTAATTTTGGAAATCTTCTAAGTTATCAGCTACAAAGAATTTATTGACCATTTTATCACATATTGTGATGAATCTATTAAGCATGGTTGGTTCTCCGCTAAACTCTGGAATCATGTCCAGGTATTCTTTCTTCAGTGTTGGGATAGACATTGTAATATTTAGTTATTACTACACACAAAAATAAATCAAAATTAAAATTAAAAATCAAATTATAAAATATAATACTTATAAAATAATGCTACAAATTATTTATGATAACCTATGTTTGGTTTATCTTTAAAAATATTCAATTGATTCAATTAACAAATTGATCTTTGATATTTAATTATTTTGTTTGTTAATTATTTAATAAAATTGATGTAACATACATTCGTAGGTATATAGTATACAAAACTATTTTGTGGGATCTACTTACAATAAGATCCAAAATACTTTGCTCATTTTACGCGCACTTGCCACGAAAAATTCGCACAAACACTTCACTTCTGTTCGGATGTAGATGTTCACTCTACGATTGCAAATATTCACTTTGCCGGTTGGTTGTGTTCAATTTAGTAATATGCACTTATTAAATTAAACGGTTGGTCTTTTGTTCGACACTTCGGTTAACAGTTGAAACTGAAGAAAAATTATATGCACTAATTTTCCCGAAGTGTCCTACCGACTGCGCCAGTTATGGTATGGTTTCGAGGATGTCGCTTTTTAAAAAAACAACTTTTTATTAATAATTAAAATAAGACTTTAATATTCACTTAAAACTTATTATAATTATTTAAGTTCGTCTCATATGCATTGAGATGCGAACTGAGTGAAACCTCGATTAACACTGAGCTCCCGCTCTTTCTTCTCTAGGTACATGAAAATGCTTACCGTGACAAAAGCCAAACTGTCAGCATTAAATATAGCTAAGACTGAGCTCCTGCTCTTTCTTCTCTAGGTACATGAAAATGCTTAATGTGTTAAAAGCTAAACTGTCAGCATTAAAAAAAGCTAAGTCTAACACTAAATCTAGCAAAGTTTACAATAATTGTTTATATAATATATATATATATATATATATATATATATATATATATATATATATATATATAACACTTTATATATATATAAATATATATCTATATATTTATGAAACACTTGAATTGATCAATGAAAATTTCTCGAAAGTACTTATAATATTTTAACATTATTTTCCTTCAAAATACTCTCCTTTAGAATAAACACACACATTCCACCGTTCATACAGTTGTTGGAGACACTCCTGAAAGCAATTTTTGGAAATTTCGTTTAGCCGCTTCGTCGCATTTTGCAGCGGTGTCCCTTCAATGTTATTTTCAGTCGCGGGTTTCCATCCGGTGCAAGGTCGGGAAAATAAGGAGTGTGTTTCAGAGTGGTAACATTGTGCTTGGCAAGGTATTGTTTCCCATCAGCGATCGATGTGATGGGGCATTTTCATGCAACAAAAACCAATCGTTCCCTGATCATTTTGAGGTGGTTTTTGTCTAACTACATATCGTAGCCGTTACAGAATCTCCTTGTTCAGTTCTTTGTTAATTCTTTTCATTTGTTTGAACAGTGGAAGAAGTTTGTACATGCAGGAGGAAAATATGGTGAAAATATTATACATACTTTCAATAAGTTTTTATTGACCAATTTGCGACAGACTTTATCGTTGGAAACCATGTAGGCCTACTATTTCTTGTCAATGTGAACCTCTGTTAAAATAGAAGTTATAGTTATATATGTAATACTTGCATCATATCTTAATAAAGCAGTGGTATTCATTATTTTTTGGTTATTTAAAACAATAAGACTTACTTGGATCTACTTTCGTCTGTAAACTATAACATATAAAATTAATGACTGAATTCTTCAAATGAATGAGATATTTACAAATGAAACTTATAGGAAAGGTTGATTACATACCTAAATCAGGCTGCAGTATTTACTGTTTGTTAAAAACAGAGTATTGTTATTTAATAATAGTGACATGTTAGAACTGGCCAAGATTGTCTTACTATGTCTATTTTCAAAACAGATTCGGTCAGTAATTATTATAACCTTGGAAATATTTCAATATTTCCAACATTTCAATATTACGAGGGTTGATCAAATATAAACGAGACTGATTTTTTAAAAAAATTATTGCTTACTTACAAATTATTCTTGATACAACTTATTTTTCTACATAGTCTCCCGCACGAGTAACACATTTTTCCCACCGGATTGGAAGTTTTTTAATTCCATCTTCGTAAAAAGTTCTCGGGCGTTCATTGAGCCATTGGAGCACGAAGGTCTCCACCGCAGAATCGTCTTCGAAACGCTGGCCTCCAAGCGCCTCTTTGAGTGGCCCAAACAGGTGATAGTCGCAGGGTGATAAGTCTGGACTGTATGGGGGATGTTCCATTGGTTCCCAGCCAATTTGATCGAGTTTAAGCCTCGTAGCGTTCGCCGAATGTGGTCAGGCATTATCGTGAAGAAGAATGACGTTTCTCGCCGGTTTAGATTTCCTTTTCCTACTAAAAGACTGTTTTGCGGCCTCTAAAACATCGCAATAATATTGTGCATTTATTGTGCGTCGTTGATGGAGGAAATCGACGTGAAAGGCACCTTGATTGTCGAAAAATACAGTGGCCATTACCTTCCCTGCCGACGATCGTGATTTGGCCTTCAGGTTTTCTACTGCTTCCCGTCCTTCGGCGAATTCCTTGTGCCAAGCAAAAACGCGAGCTCTTGACAGGGTCCTGTCCCCGTATTGAGCCGTCAATCTACGAAAGATTTCAGTCAGATTGACCCCCTCCTTGGCCAAAAACTTAATAATAATTCTCTGCTCCACGGAAACGTGCACTTCACTCTCACTCATTGTATAGTTTTATACTGAAGGGTCCGAACGGAAATGTTGCCCGTCTACGCCCGTCCCAAACCTCCCAGGCTACCTAAAACCCCACCCTTTAGAGTTCAATGTCCAACGGAAAAGTTTTTAGAAAGTCAGTCTCGTTTATATTTGATCAACCCTCGTAGTTTCAACAATGTTTTTTAGCAATCATATGTTTTTGCACACACACGCGCGCGCACACACACACACACACGCACGCACACATACACACAATTGCCTGCATTGTGCAGCACTTACACGCGGACACTTTACACTGCTCTTGGAATTTTGTTTACAGATTTTATCTCGGTTCAAAGTCAGTTTTATGTTATTGTAAAGTCGTAAAAAGAAAAAGTATGTTACTTTAGAGCTCCCTAATGTTCTGACGAATCCCTGTAAAAAAAATTGAAACTACGAATATATGTAAATTCAATAATAACGTAGGTCCTTATTTTTGGTACAAAACCGATCAGAATTCGTAGCATAATAATTTTATGAAAAATGATAAGACCAAAGCAAATTAATAATATTCAACTACCTGATAATTACTGTTTATATTTAATCATCTGGTGTAATAATACTAAATATATTTGTTAATTTTCTTGAAATTGAAATCCTTTTTTTAGTGCATATTTATTTGTTATTATTTCATTGCTCCTACATATATTATGCCACGAAATAAAAATAAGCAATCTACATCTTTAAAAATATTCTTTTCTGGTAAAACGGCTCAACGATTGTAATATAATATTTCATAAAAAAACATCTTTAAAAACCCTTTTTAGTTAGAAAAAAAGTATACGTTTGGAACTTGGGCAGTTACAGATAGGAGGAAAGTTTTTCTAATGATACCGTTATTGAATATATAATTAGTTTGAAGATATATTTACAAATATGTTGCTTTGTTTAAATAAATATATACGGTATCCTAACGTAGATATTATTGACTGTAGTTATAGTAAAAGATCAGTTGTTTTATATTGATTGGCCCCGCAGGGGGTGCAGACTAGCTGCACCTTTTGAAAGGATTTAGACGTTCCTCGTGGTACCCGAGTCTAACACACATTTACACTTACGACTTTAACACTTTCAATTCACACTTACATTTAGGGTGGCAATAATAGCCTCAATGTGCTTTTCGCCTTAAAATAACAATATATTGTAACGGTAAATTTACGTTTTCGTTACGACTAACGCCGGACAGCCGTCCGCATTCATAGGCTTCGTCCAGGGTTCAACTGTAGGTAATGTTTTTGGCTCAGTTATAAATTGGGCTCATTGACAACAATCAGTATTTCATGATTTTGATCACCCATGTTCAAGTCATCATCGCCAAAAGGGGCATTGAGTTTTAAAATTGATTAGCTGCGCAAATTTATGGGAGCAAGGATTTAGGTACTCAATATTCTCGAGCTTAAGGAAGTTTTAGGTGCTCAATATTCTCGAGCGTAAGGAAGTTTAGGTGCTTAATATTCTCGAGCCTAAGGAAGTTTTAGGTGCTCAATATTCTCGAGGTTAAGGAAGTTTTAGGTGCTCAATATTCTCGAGCGTAAGGAAGTTTAGGTGCTCAATATTCTCGAGCGTAAGGAAGTTTTAGGTGCTCAATATTCTTAAGCGTAAGGAAGTTTAGGTGCTCAATATTCTCGAGCCTAAGGAAGTTTTAGGTGCTCAATATTCTCGAGGTTAAGGAAGTTTTAGGTGCTCAATATTCTCGAGCGTAAGAAAGTTTAGGTGCTCAATATTCTCGAGCGTAAGGAAGTTTAGTTGCTCAATATTCTCGAGCGTAAGGAAAGTTTAGGTGCTCAATATTCTCTAGCGTAAGGAATGTTTAGGTGCTCAATATTCTCGAGTCTAAGGAAGTTTTAGGTGCTCAATATTCTCAAGCGTAAGGAAGTTTAGGTGCTCAATATTCTCGAGCGTAAGGAAGTTTTAGGTGCTCAATATTCTCGAGCGTAAGGCAGTTTTAGGTGCTCAATATTCTCGAGCGTAAGGAAGAGTTAGGTGCTCAATATTCTCGAGCGTAAGGAAGTTTTAGGCGCTCAATATTCTCGAGCGTAGGGAAAGTTTAGGTGCTCAATATTCTCGAGCGTAAGGAAGTTTTAGGTGCTCAATATTCTCGAGCGTAAGGAAGTTTTAGGTGCTCAATATTCTCGAGCGTAAGGAAGAGTTAGGTGCTCAATATTCTCGAGCGTAAGGAAGTTTTAGGCGCTCAATATTCTCGAGCGTAGGGAAAGTTTAGGTGCTCAATATTCTCGAGCCTAAGGAAGTTTAGGTGCTCAAATATTCTCGAGCGTAAGGACGTTTTAGGTTTCCAGGTGTTTGCTATTCTCGAGCTCTCGGAATCCTAACTGCTCCAAGGATTCGGAATGCCCAATTTCTACGCTATTCTCTAGCTCTCGGAATCTTACATACGCCAAGGATTCGGAATGCCCAATTTCTAAGATTTATAAATGCTTCTATGATTTAATTCCTACCTCGGTATACGACACCTGTTTCCTGCCGGTATGCGTTTTCGTTCGATGATTTGTCGTATACTGCCCAGAGTTATCGAGTGGTCGATGCAAGCCTGACCAAGTTATCTGGGGCGGTCGACGAAAGGCTGCACCAAGGTTATCGAGTTGTCGGCGAAAGACTGCCCCAGTTATCGCGGTCGGTCGGCGAAAGACTGACCCCTTGGCCAGTGGAAGGAGATATAATTATCCCCTTATAGCGATATTGTTTCTGTTGAAAAACATTTACAATGGATGTTATGCAAGTGGCTTTATTACGTCTTGTTTAGGTGAGAAATGAAGATGTGGGTTGGGTTTGGATTTTATTGAGAATCAACATCTTCAGACCCCTTGGCAGCCACAGCGGCCTCCTTTTATACTGTTGAGAGCCGCGCATGCGCAGAAACCCGTTCTTGGTCAGTCGGGTCTTAGAGCTCGGATCGAGCGGTTCTTCCCCCGCGTAGCTAATGGGAGCCCTTGCATACTGACCTTTGCATTGGTTGCTCTCTTGCTTTAGGCTACAAGCGCGGCGTACCCTCTCAACTGACCTTTGCACTGTACCTACCTACAACCGCCACCTGACCTTTGTACGGTTTGCTACCTGATCACAGGCTACGTAAGGCCAGCCCTGCGTTTTAGTAATAGGGTTAATTTTTAACCCGTTACAATATATATATATATATATATATATATATATATATATATATATATATATATATATATATATATATTGATTGGTAACAATCAGCTGATTTCATTGAACAGCTATAGTTGAACGACTATATTTAGTTTCAGGTTATGCTGTTAAAACCTAGCATTATTAACAACAATTATTATAAACGGTTACAACGTGCACATGTTCTTACTCTAAAGAAAAATAAAGCAACGCAATGTTTTCGTTTAACAAGCGTGTACTTTATTGAAAAGGAAGAAGAAAAAGAAAGAGCCAGAAACAGAGAGACGTAAGTCGTTTACTGTTTCGTTCCATGTATCTGTTACATTCTTCCGTTCGGCAGATGTTTTTTCTATTCACTCTTCTCGCCAAAGCTAACATTAAAAGCTTCGCGTCAATACAACGAATCTTAGCAATTACGAGTATCGAACTAAAGTAATGGAAAATGTCAATGGAAAGAAAGTCGGTCACCAGTTAAATAAAGAATTTCTATTAATTAACTAAAAAGATTCTATCACTCGTGGTAATTAAATTAACAACGCCTTATGAAACACAAGAGCTAATTAACCGCTTTGCAATCTAAGTTTATACTGTCTCCGGTTTAATTAGTTTTATGTGCTGTGAGGGTAATTAAATAAACACGAAACCTGACAAACAAAGTAATGACTGCATTTTCACCAACGGTATAACGAGACCCTTTAGTGCCTGTATTACATGGCTGTTGAATGACAATTACATGCGCGATTATTAGAGAATTTCGATTGAAAAATGAACAACTGGAATATATATATATATATATATATATATATATATATATAAACTAAAAATAATAAAAATAAATAAATAAATAAAAATTATATATATATATATTGTAATTATATTTATATTCCCCGCAGAGGGTTGCAGACTAGCTACACCTATTGAGAGGATTTAGACGTCCCTCGCGGTACCCGAGTTTAACACACACTTACACTTACAACACTACACTTACGACTTTAACACTTTCCACTCACACTTACATTTAGGGAGGTGATAATTGCCTCAATGTGCTTTTCGCCATAAAATAAAAAAAAAAATAAAAATAATTTTTTTGTAAATGTGTGCATGTCTAAATCCTCTCAATAAGTGCAGAATAATAATATATTTATGGCCTTACCTATTACAGAGATTGAGGTTATGTTTGTAAATAGTTTATTCATTTATTTTGTTTAAAGTTATAAAATAATAAATTTGGATAGTAATTTAGAATATTTAAAAAAAACTTAGAATTATGACTGTAACAGATGACTAGTAAGTTGAATTAATAATTTACAAGAAAAGTAAAGGCTTTAGATTAGTCATTGAAATTGTGATTTATAAAAGTACCAATGGAACTTAGAAGGCCGATGATATTCTTACATTCGAAAAAAGACAAGTGTCGTAAAAAATATAGTTGAGCTTGAAACGGGCTACTAAAGGTGTAACTAAGAACCAATCAAACAACTCGTTTTTAAAACTTTGCTAATAAACATTGTTATTATAGCTATGCGAGTATTACGTAAAGGTGTAAAATAGTAGTGAAGTATATAGCCTATTTATAAATGTTGAATCAGTGTTTGTAATTATTGCTTTATTCCTATTAAATCAAATTATGATTAAATAAAAATCAAAAATTGCAATTATATAGCCTATACTGATCTCTGTGATTATTAAAACTTGCAACATCTAAAACCTGTCATGGAAAAGTAATTTACGCTTAAAAAGCTTAAAATGTGAATTGTTTTCAAAAGGCACATGTCAGATACGATTTTGAAAAATATCGGAGCAAGGTTTTGTCGAACGGACGTACATAGGTTTAATGTGTAAAGGAATTGATTTGAAAAAACACGCACGCGTATACGCTTAAAAAAAAAAAAAATGGAATTTCTCAAAATCTGTTCTAACTATTTTGATCAAGCTTTGCTCCAAAATGTGTAGCCCACGTATAACCTCCATATAAAATGACGCTATCAAAACAGATAATTAATTAATTTCTTAAAATCGTTTAAGTAGATGGTGTTTAATTTTTTAGGACGATTAATATCAGTTTGTGTACCAAGTATCATGTAGAAAATGCGACGATAGTAACAATCAGAGAAAACTAAAATAAACCAAGACTGCCATCGGTTTATTTATCTGTAAAACTTCTCTTTAAAATTTGTTTGCTGTTGAAATGAAAAAGTTTATAAGCGCGACTGATTCTCCAGAGAAATTAGCTTTTTTTGAAGGCTAACATGTAAAATTGAGCCGACATGTAAAATTTTGGTCGTAACGGTTAAGGAGACTGTTTTTACATTAAATATTTGTTTGTATATATAACCAGCACGAAATTGCTTACAGCGTTTAGAGGTAAGTATATCTTACATAGAGTATTTACATTTAATGTTTAAATGGTAATGTAAATGTTATTACGTAGACTACATAAATACGTTTAATAATAAATATTTAAATTACAATTAACGCTGTTGTACGTAAACTGTTAGAACGCTTACAGTTAAATATAACTTGCATATACTTTGTACAATATTGTTCTTTAATATTACGTATAGGAATAAATTCAATATTTAAATTATTAATGGACGCCATTAAAGTACGTGCCGAACTCAGCTTTATTTATATTTCCACTGGTAGTAGAGAATGCTACATTTTTTTGTTTAATTGAAATGTTTCAATAAATTGGTCTCACCCTGTATTATTCACATTCACACTCACATTCGCGTGAAGTTAAAATTCACGTTCACATATAAAACAGTTCCTGTTAATCCACTAATCCTATTGCATTTTGTTTTGACTGAGCCGAGTATAGGCCGACTGTTCCATGCAAATAGGATTCGTGCTTGTTTGTTCTCTCGAGGATTACGTGGATTTGATTTGAATATCTGCAAACACTGACCGAAGCGCGGCGATAAAATAAAAACCAATCAATTCAAAATCCTTCTCGTTCTGTCGGGAATAGCGAAACTTTGTCGACGGATATTTTCAAATTATTAATAAAAACTGTTCTTGAAATTGTCATTATTTGTTAAAAAGATAATTTTAATTAAAAAGATAATAATTAAAAAGCCATTTAGCCTATTAAAAAGTTTAAAATTACCTAAAACAATTTAATGTGTCTTTTAAATGTTCAGTAGAACCAAATTTCTGTTTTAATGCGCGCGTGTTTGTTCGTCTGCCTGTCTGTTGGTGAAGCACCTCTCACTCGTAAACTATGCGACCGATAATTATAAAATTTATCAAAAATGTTTTCCAGGAAAATTACAATTAACATAGTTTCACAAACATTTATTTTTTGTATTACGTTTTTTTTTTTTTTTTTTTTTTTATATTTGTTTATTGCATTGTATCTGTTGTTACAAATAAAATTACAAATAACAAATAACAAACAAAACAAATTAATCATCTTGACCAATCCCAATAAGATCGACTAAAGATATATCTCTCTTTTGAATCACATTTGTAGGGTTGACACTAGTATCTAGTCCCTTCACTTTTAAACACCGGATCTCTATAGCATCAAATCATGAGGTTTGATTCTCTTGAGGCGGCGTATCTCGTTATTAAATGTGCCAGTCATGTCCTTCATGTCCTGATTAGCATGAACTAGGAGACGTTGTTTATGCCTCAAAGCCACCTTCCTCACTTCTTCTTTTACTGAATTCACTTTTAAATCCCGGTGTAAATCGCTATTACGAATATACCATGGAGCTTGTACTAATCCTCGAAGGACTTTATTTTGAAACTTCTGAATAACCATCATGTTAGTTTCTTTCGTACAGCCCCAGATTTGGATGCCATAGGTCCATACAGGCTTCAGCACCTGCTTGTAAATTAATAGCTTGTTATGAATGGACAACTCAGAGTTTCGTCCAAGCAACCAGTAAAGTTGCCTGTATTTTATATTGAGTTCTTCTTTCTTTTTCTTTACATGCTCCTTCCACTTCAGCTTTGTATCAAGTGTCATGCCAAGATACTTGGCTGTATTCCCATGAGACAATGTTTTGGCGTTTATTGTCAAGGGTATTGGTACTAACTTTTTATTGTGTATTACGTGACATATGTTTCTTTGTGAGGCATCTTCAAACATAGTGAAGCTAAATATTATAAAATGTACTTGTATAATACAGTTGAGGTTAAAACTGGAAGGGAGAAGGTAAAGCAAGTAAGACTTGTAAGAAGGTCGGTGAGTAGCAGGTCGGGGAAACTCCTGAACAATAGCCTTGAGTAAGCGAGATTGGTTGAAGTTAGTATGTTCATTTAAAATTAAAGTTTTTATGACTGATTCTGTATATTTCAAGAATTTCTGAATTATTTAGTTTTATACCTTTTTGGTTTTTATGGATTACACTAATATTGTTCGAATTAAAGGAATGATCAAATTTTAATAAATAATTTGCAAAATTAAGTCAATTTTGCATACTTCCATCAGTTAAATTTTCATTAACACTAGTTTTTGTAGCTCTTCCAGGTTGTTCACGATATTCACAAGGGCGCTCTTCACAGAGAACTTTTATATACATCACTGTGAACTTGTGAATCCCTAGGACAATCTTTAAGAGCTACAAAAACTCGTGTTTAAAAACATTTAACTGTTGGAAGTATGAACAAAAATTATTTAAATTTTGTAAATTATTTATTACAATCTGGTCATTTCTTTAATTCGAATAATATCAGTATAATCCATAAAAACCAAAAAAGGTATAGAATTAAATAATTTAGAAATGCTTGTAATATACAGAATTAGTTGTAAAATCTTAATTTTAAATGACTATATTAACTTCAACCTCTCTTCCTAACTCAAGCCTATTGTTTAGGGGTTTTCCTAACCTGCTGCTCTCTGACTTTCTTATTATTTCAAGCCTTCCTTTTTTAACATTAACTGTATTAGTATATATCACACTTTATAATTTTCAACTTCATTTTGTCTAAATATGCTTCACGACGATACATATGTTGTTGAATAAAAAATAATTGTTGTAAACCTATTACAAGTGCATTACTAGTAAATAATGCAAAAATGGTCTCCGTAGCAATCAAAACTTAATAAAACTAAGAGGGATGACGACAAAAATATTTAGGGATAGTTAAAACGTAAAATCTTAAGATAAAATGTTATTTTTTATTTATATAGTGAAAGATATTTTGATATCAAGAGAGAGTCATCACTTCAAGGAGTAATATTTATTGAGGCAATCTCAAAACCTTTTACTCACTTATAAAATGGTCAGAAACGTTGTTAGCGAATATCCTGTGGAAAAATGAGCTATTTAAAAAACCATCATAGACCCATTCCTGGAAACTTGAAATTAGTTCCGATCCTAATAGTCACTTCGTGAGGAGTCTTTTTGTGTGTGTGTGTGTGTGTGTGTGTGTGTGTGTGTGTGTGTGTGTGTGTGTGTGTGTGTGTGTGTGTGTGTGTGGGTGGGTGTGTGTTTGAGTGTGTGCGTGCGCGCGCGTGCGGGTTTGTGTGTTTTAGTAGGCTTACGTTCGAAATTTTCGTCTGATTTGATTTGTACAAAATATTACTGTACTCGTAGGTTGTACAAGTTCGTTAACCAGCAAAATTCGTTCAACATTTCAAAATGGCAGCTATTTCAGATCTTTAAAAACTTTTTGTAATAAATACTTTTGAAAATCTAATTTCACCACTGTAATCAGCGTTAAAAATTGCAAAATTGGTATTTTGGATTTTCAAAGCCGTTGAATTTAAGAAATTTAATTTTTGACGGTACCAGTGTTTATTTTCGTATTTTCATTGCAATTTCGAAAATTACAGTGCTGATATACGCAGATTTTAATGCTGATTATGATGGTGAAATCGGAATTTGAAAAGATAAAGAAAAATATTTTTGAAATTTGGTTCAATTACAAACGAGCTAGCTGCGTGCTAAGATTATTTTATTATATGGAGAGTAGGTAGGCGTTTTGTTTGTTGTTCTTGGAAATTAGTACCGATCGTTCAGATTTAAACTTGTGTTTTTTTTAAGAATTACGGTATAAAGTTGACTCTTAAATGTAACACCTGACTGTATCTGCACTGCCAAAGCGTATAACTTGTAAACAAAGTATAAGTTCTCTTTTTGAAATTTAATTGAGGACCAAACGGAAAAAGACCTTAAGAGACTATTCTATTTACTTTTACCCACACTACAAAGGGTCGAGTGGCGTAAAAAAGCGCTTCTAAAGTTGATGGATTTTTTTAAGAACACTCTTTGTTGAGCTCCATAAATAAAAATTAATTTCTATTACCGAACCAAAAATATAAATCGTGTATTATGTTTTTTTCGAGTCCTCGTTATGGTTATTAATTAGTTGACGTTGCTCTTCAGTTATAACTCTTTTATCAATTGTAACATTTTCAGTGTTAATTTTATTTTTTCGCTTTAGTTTATTTTCTAACCGTCGTAGTCTTTCTGGTTCATTTTTTCTTAATCATTGTTCTTCACTTAAAACATATTTTTTTAAATAATTTTATTGTCCATTTTACTGAGAAACTGTATTTTTAACATAACCTCAATTGAAATAATATTGCAGCAACAGCTTTTGTGCGAAATCAGCTGTTTAGTAGTCACAATTACATTTTTATATACAATAAAGTGCAACTGGGCTAAATATACTATTATATGCAATATGACATGGGCCTAAATATACTATTATATGCAATATGACATGGGCTAAATATACTATTATGTGCAATATGACATGGGCTAAATATACTATTATGTGCAATATGACATGGGCTAAATATACTATTATATGCAATATGACATGGGCTAAATATACTATTATATGCAATATGACATGGGCTAAATATACTATTATATGCAATATGACATGGGCTAAATATACTATTATGTGCAATATGACATGGGCTAAATATACTATTATATGCAATATGACATGGACTAAATATACTATTATATACAATATGACATGGGCTAAATATACTAAATATACATATATGCAATATGACATAGGCTAAATATATTATATGACATGGGCTAAATATACTATATATATGCAATATGACATGGGCTAAATATACTATATATATGCAATATGACATGGACTAAATATACTATTATATGCAATATGACATGGGCTAAATATACTATTATATGCAATATGACATGGGCTAAATATACTATTATATGCAATATGACATGGGCTAAATATACTATTATATGCAATATGACATGGGCTAAATATACTATTATATGCAATATGACATGGGCTAAATATACTATTATATGCAATATGACATGGACTAAATATACTATTATATGCAATTTGACATAGGCTGAATATACTATTATATGCAATATGACATAGGCTAAATATACTATTATATGCAATATGACATAGGCTAAATATACTATTATATGCAATATGACATAGGCTAAATATACTATTATATGCAATATGACATGGGCTAAATATACTATTATATGCAATATGACATGGGCTAAATATACTATTATATGCAATATGACATGGGCTAAATATACTATTATATGCAATATGACATGGGCTAAATATACTATTATATATGACATAGGCTAATATACTATTATATGACATATAATATACTAAATATACTATTATATACAATATGACATGGGCTAAATATACTATTATATGCAATAATATGGCTAAATACTAAATATATGACATGGGCTAAATATACTATTATATGCAATGTAACATAGGCTAAATATACTATTATATGCAATATGACATGGGCTAAATATACTATTATATGCAATATGACATGGGCTAAATATACTATTATATGCAATATGACATAGGCTAAATATACTATTATATGCAATATGACATAGGCTAAATATACTATTATATGCAATATGACATGGGCTAAATATACTATTATATGCAATATGACATAGGCTAAATATACTATTATATGCAATATGGGCTATATATATATGCTAATATATACTATTATATATGCAATATGACATGGGCTAAATATACTATTATGTGCAATATGACATGGGCTAAATATACTATTATGTGCAATATGACATGGGCTAAATATACTATTATGTGCAATATGACATGGGCTAAATATACTATTATGTGCAATATGACATGGGCTAAATATACTATTATATGCAATATGACATGGGCTAAATATACTATTATATGCAATATGACATGGGCTAAATATACTATTATATGCAATATGACATAGGCTAAATATACTATTATATGCAATATGACATAGGCTAAATATACTATTATATGCAATATGACATGGGCACGCCTCGCGCAAGTAGCCCTAAAACATGATACATGTGAAAAATATTTAAGGTGCCGAGGAATTCTGGAAAATCAAATTTTCTGTCAAAAATAAGTTTTGAAATTTGTTAATCAAATTCAAGAAGCGAGAAATAAAAACGTAAAGTTTCTTAAGCGATATGGCGGCTTTATATAAAATATTTAAGTGCAAAAACTGTGCATATTGGGAAGCAGTTTCAGTTTCAAATGAACCTTACATTAAGTAAAACAAATATTCTTTAAAATTATTATCACTCATCAAAAAAATATTTTTTATTTCCAACAGATATATTTTTCGTAAGTTCGGCAGTTTGAAGGCTATTTTTGTCAAATTGTATTGCAATCTGTCACATTGTTTACTAATAGTATTTGTGTTACTACAGACAGACACGAGTGCGTTCTTGATTTTGCCTATATACTGTAAGAAACGTTAAACAATTTTGTAAACTTTTATAAATTATAGGCCGCTGTGCAGACTGTTGTATGTACACTAACGAGGCCATTCATTATGCACAGATTTATGCAGGGAATAACAGATTGAACTGTAGTTAGCAACACCACCAAATTGCAATATAACAAGATGGCGCTTGTTTGTTTTGCATAACGTCCTAATCCTTTACTAATGAACTTTGTTCTTGTTTCCCTAAAGCTGAAAAAATATAATCGCATCTATCTCGCTGACGTGATAGAAGCGATTTTCCGATTTTACATTACCCTTTTTGAAATTCAGATAGCCTATCATCTTAATCAGCGTCCACATACATCCTATACTTACACATACATTATTACTGTAAACTTTCAAATTACTTGGAAAATACTAAAATTAACTGTGGACGCTGTTATATTAAATTTCGCATTTTAACTGATTCTGATAATTCAAATTGTTGATTTATGCTATTCTTAACGCTGATTACGGTGGAAAATCAGTTAAGAAAATGAAAATCAAAAAAGTTACTATTTTTTGAAAAAAATAGAAATGACTGCCATTTTAAAACTGTTAAACGAATTTTGCTGGTTAACGAACTCTCCTAGGGTATTTTTGTGCTTAAGTTGATCCAAATTGAACTAAATTAAGCGTAACACACATACTTTTTAACTACACCACTCAAAATGTTATCTAGAATATTGACACTCATTTCGAAATGATCAGATCTGGATAGTACCGTGATAGCCGCTCCAATAGCTCATTATCCAATGGAAATTCGCTAAAAATTGTTTTTATAAGGACGCCTGCCTGTAAACCAAAAAGTATAATTCAGATTTGATTAATCTGCACTTCAGAAGTGCATGTTGCTCCCCACCCCTCCCGCCTCTCCTAAAAACTCTCCCAATTTACCGTATTATTTATTTTAAACTCCGTTTTCCTCCATAAAAAACACAATCTTACCTTGTTTTCGCAATCTAGTTAAAATGTTTACATAAAACATTTCTCTTATCTTTATTTTCCATTAACTTCATGGCATATAATAAATCCAAAATGGGCTGTTAACTTTGTACTTACGTTCTTTACTCATTCACTAACGGGTATTAAAATACGCCATTTTGAAAACGTTATAACGCCAGTGGGCTTAAACAGAGTTGAAAAATAAAACAAGAACAACATAAAACCACTTTTATCTCACTTAGGTTCAGCCTAATCAAAGTTGTAGATTCTTTGAAATCAGATCAAAACACCGGATTTGCTGGTTTGTTGATATTTTAGGGAAACATCATTCCTGTGCTCGTTTTTTAAAATATTATTTTTACTTAAAAAAATATTTTATTTTTTAAAAAATCAGCTATTTTTTCTCATTAAAAAAGTTTTTCTGGTTCTAGCAAGAAAATTATTTTAAAATATTTATAGGTTTATCCACTTGTAAGCCTCTGAATCCAAAATAGTGGCTCGTAGTATGTCTGTGCACATTGCTGGTGACGTAATGAAACGGCCGATTCTTATGAAATTCGGAGGTGTTGTTGGTCGACATTGCCTGTCCTTTATAAGATCAAAAACCTTTTAAGGTTTTCAAAATAATATTTTCATAAATAAACAATAATCCTCGGCACGCTGCTGTCTCGCATATGTGGTAGAAAATTTCAAAAAGTATTTTTCTTTAAATTACTTTTTTTTAAAATTATTTCAACATTATAATCAGCATTACAGTCTGCGTATATTGGTATTTTCAATATTTAAATTATACTGAAAATACGAAAATAAAACCCTGACCGACATAAAATTAAATTTTATAATTGCAACATTTTGAAAAATCAAAAAGCTAATTTTGCATTTTATATCGCTGATTCAAAATGACAAAATTATATTTTAATAAAATTATACAAATTTAGAAGTTTTTATGGATTTAAAATGACCGACATTTTGAAACTGTTGAAAGAATGATTAACGAACTTGTGCAAGCTATTACTAAAATTGTTTTTTCTGTCCAGTTCTAGACAAATTGGATAAAAATTGCGAACGAGAGCGTGCCAAACAGACAAACACACATACAAAAACATTTTAATTATCCGTCAAAACAAAAATAGTTCTAGACGTTATGATTGACGCTCATTTCAATGTTCCGAGTCGGGCTATTACCATGATAGATCTTCTAGTAGCTCATTTTCAAATGGAAATTTGCTAAAAATTGAAATATTATATCAAAATTACACATTTAGATTTTGCTCAAATTACGGTTATACCCTAAACATTCATTACTATTGCAGTGTACCAAATTCCAAATAAAAAACAACATTCTTTGTTCATTCTTCGCCTTTAGTGTATATTTCAGTGAATTTTAATTTTTATCCTTGTCTCCAAACACAGTTTCGAAGTGTGAAAACATTTTAACTCTAATTTAACCAATATGTAGTATTTCTTGATTTGTGAACTGCTAAATTTCACATTGATTTCGTTTATTATTTAATCGACTATTATTTGATAGATAATTTTAATACAACTACATAGAACACTGTTGTAAAAGTTTAAACTTTAACATTTTTTTACTCGGGAAGTAGGCTCAAATTGCTTTACAACTTTGCACCCCGTGTCTGCCCTCCCTTGACCCTAATACTTGTCGACTCAGCCGCGTTACTTCTGCACAATTTAACAACGAAAAGCTGACCACAAGCATAATCACATTCTTCATGTAAGCGCAATAGTCACGATAACAGCTGTAATGTCACATGTCATTATGTAATGTAACGTAAAAAGCATAATTAGAGAGTTCTCGTTGAATCATGAACTATCAGAGCGGCCATTTTGTTAGACCGACATTTGTGACAAGTATAGAAATGTGTGACTCATATTGAAAACCTGTGTTCGACAGAATTGTTTCTAGAAAAACACTGTTTCGATGTTTCGCCAAAGTCGAGCTGGCAGGTGAAAGTTTCCTTCAGTTCGACTTCAGTCTTGGAGTGAAAATAATTTTCGAAGATAATGGTTTGGCGAAACGTCAGAACAATGTTTCTTCTAGAAAGAATTTTGTCTAACGGATGTACACCGGTTTTCAATCTGATACATATTTTTGCATCAATGAAGAATATATATATATATATATATATATATATATATATATATATATATATATATATTTTCACTCAGGAGGTGCAAACTAGCTGCACCTATTGAGAGGATTTAGACATCCCTCGCGGTACCCGAGTCTAACACACACTACACTTACGACTTTAACACTTTACATTCACAATTACATTTAGGGAGGCGATAATAACCTCAATGTGGTTTTTGTCTTAAAATTATATATATATATATATATATATATATATATATATATATATCGGTTACAACACTGGTAAAAAAATCGAGTTCGGTTTATCTTTGAAAACGGTCGTTCACTAGTAAAATCTCTATGCTATTTTCAAATGTTTAAAAAATGTATGGTTTTTTGTGTTTATGAGATTGCTACTTACCAGTGTGAAAATCTACTTAATTAGAGTTTAACATTTTGTAACTTTGGACGGGTGTTCATTTTCATATTTTTCAAGGTTTTGAAAATTTATATTGCTAAATGTAAAGTTTTAAAGGCGATTACAACCGGCGACATATTGTTTTCAAAAAGTTGTAAAAAATGTATTTGGAAATTCGCTTCCATCACGTATCTTGATAAGTCATGAAACTTTAGTTCTATTCACGTAAACATACTTGGTTAATAATTCGGAACGCAATGATAACAAAAGTTTGCAGTTTTTATTTTCGGGCAGTAGGGCCAAATTGCCTTACAATTTTGCACCCCGTGTCTGCCCTCCCTTGCCTTTACTTGTCGACTCAGCCGCGTTATTTCTGCACAATTTAACAACGAAAAGCTGACCTCGGGCATAATCACTCTCTTCCTATACTTACACGTCTCGTTCCTTCTATACTGATAACGATCACGCCAACAGCCGTAATGTAGTTAAATAGCACATAACTTGATAATATAATGTAACAACTGATAACAATTTTGGTAAATAAAACGAACGTCAAACGATCAATAAATATTCTGTGCAATAAAGTTCGTTGCGCAATATTGTCTTCAATATTGAAGCAAAAATATTTATGGTGTAAGATTTAAACTTGAGATAACGGCCTAAGTGGAATCACGTGCAAAGCGAGTGTCTGTCTCGTATCAGGATCATGACAGTGCGACCTAATTAATTCCAAAATGTCACGGAATCACTTGCCTTACATTAGACTCTGCGAAAACTACGGTTGTGTTTTACCTCGAAGCTTTCAGTCCCTTGTGTTTACTTCTTTAAAATGATATACACAAGGTGGGGTCAAATAATTTCCGGAATTGTTCAATGCAAATTCATTGAAAGTATGTACGAGGTGTGTTCAGAAAGTAACGATAATTTTAATTTTTTGAACAAAATATTTATTTATTCTTCTATATTGATGTTGTCGCCTTCAAAATAGTCCCACACTTCTCAAACTCGATCTTTGAGATAGCCTTTAGTTCTTTCATCGATGCGCTTTTAATGTCATCTACGGCTGTAAAACGACGGCCTTTTAAGGTTCTCTTTATTTTTCGAAATAGGAAAAAGTCACTCGGAGCCATGTATGGTGAATGTGGAGGCTGGAGCATCGTTACAGTACTGTTTTAGACCAAAAACAGTGTCAGCTGGTGCTTTTTCGTGGTGCAAAAGCCATGAATTGTTTTTCCACAGATCCGGGCGTTTTTTCGGATTGCTTCACGCAAACGGCATTGAACGTGTAGGTAGTACTCCTTATTGACCGTTTCATCTGGTGGCAAGAATTCATGATGCACTATGCCATTAATATCGAAGAACACAGTGAGCATAACCTTCACGTTCGACCGCACTTGTCGAGCCATTTTCGGTCTTGGCGAGCCAGAATGCCTCCACTGGGATGATTGAGCCTTAGTTTCGACGTCATATCCGTAAACCCATGTTTCGTCACCTGTTATAATACGTTTCAGTAATTCTGCATCGTCGCTGAATTCATTTAGTGACTCCTGAGCAACTTACATTCGTCGTTGTTTTTGTTCAAAATTTAACAATTTTGGAACGAATTTTGCTGCCACGTGTTTCATACACAAAACACTGGAAACAATGTCATGACATGATCCGATCGATATGCCAACATTATCAGCGACCTCTCTAATTGTGATTCGACGATTGTTCATAACCATTTCTTTCACTTTTTCCACGTTTCCATCGGTTGTTGATGTACTGGGGCGTCTAGGGCGTTCGTCATCTTCAACGTCTTCACGGCCTTCTTGGATACGCTTATACCACTCGTAAACTCTTGCTTTACCCATATCAGACTCACCATAGGCCTTTGTTAACATATCACACACTTTGTTACATTTTATTCCATTTTTTACGCAAAATTTAATACAAATTCTTTGATCCATTTCTTTTAACAAACGAAAATTGCCTGTCTCATAAAACGTCTAACCTTAGTGGCTGTCACAGACAAAGTCAACAATGAAAACAGCTGAAAGTTTTATCATACTTCAAGGGCATGTATACCAACACAGACTAATAAAAAAAATGTTTGACAATCGGACTCTCCAAGCCCGCGAAATTTAAAAATTCTCGTTACTTTCTGAACACACCTCGAATAATATTTAAATCTTACTGTCCTTCAAAATACTCTCCTCCTTCATGTATACTTCTTCCGCCGTTCAGAGGTCTCGGTGTCGATATGGCTAAAGCGCCAGTCAGTCTGCTGCATCTCTGAACTGCGCACCTTAAAGTTTCATATTTCTAGCCGCAGTTACTTCCGTTTTTTTCACTTCCTGTTAACGCTGATCGCTCGACCTCATGGACGTAAAAAAAAAAACTTTCAACGTTCACACAATTGTTGGAAACACTCATGAAGCCATTTTTGGAAATTTCATTTAGGTAATTTGTCGCATTTTCCACCACCTCTGCGAATAAGCAAAAAGATATCTCTTTTATGTCATCTTCAGGTGAAACAGGTAAAATCTTGCTTATGCAAGATCGGAAGAATAGGGAGGGTGTTCCAAAATGGTATCCTTGTGATTGGCAAGGTACTGTTCACCATTAGAGTGGGCATTGTCACTCAATAAAAACCAGTCGTTCCCTGCCAATTTTCAGGTTATTTTCGTGTTATTTATTTGCACCTCGTAGCCGTTTCACGATTTTCTTGTACGGTTCTTTGTTAACGGTTTTCCCTTCAGGAATAAATTCAAGTTAATCAAGCCTGACAATAAATAAAGCACCTCCATTATCACTTTACCCCAGCTTCTGTTCAAGCAAAAGTTTTCTTTTCGTGGTGATTGTTTTGATTTCCATTCATGAGACTGACGTTTATTCTCAGGGTAGTAAAAGAAGCACCATGCCTCATACCTGTCACGATTGTCTATAGAAAGCTGTTCTCTGTATCATCAATGTCCCTGGGCGTGGTCTCATTTCTTTTTAATATGTATCATATTTTACGGTTAGGTGCGATTTGGATTTGGCTGGACGTGTGATGCTAGGAACATGTTTATATAGATATATAATATTTTGCGCGCCGCAAGTCTCACATTAAATTAATTATAATTAGAAGTTACTGATCAAATTTGCGCTTGTGAGGCTACACTACGGAAACTTCGACGAAGTTGATTTAATGACATGAAATGAATCGTTAATTAATTTGGCAGTTATATTAAAAAATCAGGTGTTTTTTATTAATTAATAAAGATCAGCTGATTTTATTAAACAGCTGTTATAATACGTTTTATGTTATGTTGTTAAAATCTAGCTACGTTAATTTGTCGTGTTTTTGAACAAATTATCGTAATTAAAATAAAAAAGGAAGAGAAAACATGATACATGATTTTTATTTTTGGTTCAATAAAAAAAATTGCTCGGGGGATATTATTTTTGGAACTTTTGTAAGCAAACACGATGCTTGTTCAAATCATTATAAAGAATGTTTTTAATATTCCCATGTCAAATGCTAAGTTCAGAGGCACAAGTTGTTGATGGTCCACACGCACAGGTTGTCAAACGAACTCGACATTTTCATCTGTGGTGGAAGAGGTAGGGCGCCCTGTCCAAACGGCATTTTCAGGTGTTATGCAACCTTCACGAAAATGCTTGTGCACTTGTCCACCGCTGCTTTCTTCATTGAATTGGTTCTGTATGCCTTCTTCATCATCCGAGAATGATTTCTCCAGCAACAAGAAAAATTTGATGTTGACACGCTGATCCGACGAGAACATTTCAAATTTCGACTAACGAAAAAAACTATGTTTAAAACAACTTATACCCTGGACCAGCTAAATGGTACAGTGTAAACTAGTAGCCAAACCTCACAGACAAAAATTTATCTTCCTGCGAAAAAAAGAAATGTTTGACTGTACGCGACCATTTTGAACCTACCTTGTGTATTGAAACTAGCCGAATACCCATGCTTTTATAAGGTATTTTATCGGTGAAAATGATAAATCAAATAAAATCATTATTATATACGAATATGTATTTTTAACATGTTAATGCCAGTGAACATTTTTGAGGTTATGTTAGATCGATAAGTAATGGAATGATCATAAATACCATAAATCGATTGATAAAATAGTAAATCGCAAAGCTTCTGTTGGCCTTTCTACGTGTAGAGCTGCGATAGTTAAGCAATGACTTCTATTTCACACAAGGGTGCTATTTAATATCAGTGATCATACGACATTTGCTCACTGAGAATTGTTTTTCGGGAGTGTATTTTTCGGATGTTTTAAGCAGTTGAGACTATTTTTGGGGAATTTAAAAAAACGTTATAACATTGAAGTTTACTGAATATTCTATGGAACTTCGAAAATATGTTAGGCTGAATTTTTTAAAATATATTATTAACGTCACTGTATAATAAGAAAAAATAGCAGCGTATAATTTCCAGTCTATCGTTCACACCCTGTGTTGAACGCAAGTGAAGCCATCTCATCCTGAATGTCCAATCCTAATCTGTAGCCTACACTGCACTGAATACCTAACAATTTTATTTGATGGGCTAAAATATGTAAAAAAAAGCACAAAAGTTCAATAAACTGCTCTTAATTATTTAAACCGTAGTTTTAAGAGCAGTAAACGCATAAAATGCAAGTTTTGGATATACTCATTTTATAAATTCTCACTTTGCTTGCCCCCAGACCCTCTCGATATGTAAGCCATATCAAAGTACATAAATTTCGTTCATTGAGTCGGAGTGTTGGGCTGATTTGACGACTAAAACTTTTAAAAAATTTACTCAGTATCTAAAGATTATATATGCAATATTTCATGACTATCCACACAGTGGTTTAGATTCTTAAGCCAGAAAAATATAAATAAGCCTTTTGAATTTTCAAAATCCGTTGAAATTATAAAATTTTTCAAACGCGGTCAGGGTTATTTTTCGTATTTTCAGTATAATTCGGAAGTTGAAAATGCTAAAACACGCAGATTTTAATGTTGATTATTATGGTCAAATCAAACTTTCAAAAAGAGTAAAGTAAATAAACATATTTTTAGAAATTAGCTTCTATCATGCCAACAAGAAATCCTTAATCCGTAAAAGTTTTGCAGTTGTTAAATTCGCAATTTTTTCATTTTGAACAAATAGTATCATTACTGAAAGTATCATTTTGTGCAGCACTTGAACAATTCTGGCAAAATCGAAGACATACCGATGCGATGTGTAAACACCAAAACTTCTCACGTAATTAAGAACTCCATATTTCTCCATTATTATTCTGAAATTTCTGATACCTTTAAAAATAATAGATAATTCTTACAGCATTTTGTCAAGGGTTATATGCAGAACATTCTCCTAACAGATGTGTTTCTGTTATTGATTTATATTAATTTTTATTTATTATTAAAACTTTGTTTAAATATAAATCTGCATTTTCAAATACGTCCTGGTTAGGTTAGGTTAGAATATAGTTAGTTTTGGGCGGAGTAATTCTTAATCAAACAAATCCAACGTTGATGTTATGTAAAATTCTATTTATTTTGTATTACGTAGCAGCTGTTCAACGTATATAAATAGTTTATTGTTATCTTTTATTAAATGTCTTATTCTTAATAATAATATAAATATTTTTAATAGTAAAATGATACGAATACTGAAAGAAACGTTTTAGAGTTTTAATATTGTTATATCAATTGTTTTTAATTTGTTCCTAGTGATATAAGGTGTAAGGAGCATATTTAAATACTTATACTTAAATAAAGTAATGTATTAAATTCACTCAAA
>CM040188.1:79306302-79361302 GCA_022606455.1 Callitettix versicolor | reverse complement strand
AATATTTCATGAAACAGAAATTTCATTAAACATTTTAAAATCGGGAGTTGAGTTGTTCTCCTCGAACGTACATATAACACAAACACACAAATATTATATTATCTATTATTAATAAGGTATAGATAGTGTTTGAATTTGGGACTTCCTAAATGGAGTTCTTCAATGAAACGATCAATCTGTGGTTCAAATCTACTTTAATGCCTACAAATATGTTTACAGTTAATTATATACGTTTCGTGACTTCTACACTTGTGATAACTCAAGAGTGAACAGTGCTATATTAAATATACTCTAAATTTTTTCCGAAAAATGTTTTAATACCGTTATTCGAAACTTATGCATCAAAAATAAAAAGAAGTGAACACAAAAACTGTCTAATCGCGACTTTACGTTACCCCTAAGCGCCTCCTGGCTGAAAACCCCCCGACGTCAAGTTAGCCAAAATACTGTATTATATATACCCCCCGTCAACCCTCGACTGTTTGACTCACTTTTTCCCCAAGCTTTCCATGCTGCTGTCTATATACCTCGTTACGTATCACAATAAGCAGTATAACAGCTGTCCAATAATTTATCTCAGTCTTTGTCAACAGTGTTTACTCTTGACCGAATTCTATAATTCTTCGAATGAACAAATAAAACGTTTGATCAATAACAATAGAAGACTATATAAATAGAAGTGGAGAGTGTAGAATAATCTTCGCCTTGTTTTGTAACCAGATTGCCTGACCCGCGCCTGCAAGTTTGTATTCGTTTCTGTCCTGCTGTGTTAATCAGTTTCACAGGCAATTAATAATTGAGACCAAGCTTCCAAAATACGACTTCAGTCTGAAGTAAATGCAACTATATTTTCGTGAGGACGCCTTGCATGTTTGTCAGTATAACTAAGAACTAGTTAACATCCCACTACACCAAAGTACAAATAAAGTAGATAGTGAAAAAAACTCGATATCAAATGCATTTGTTTTTATATCTCCAGATTTAAAAAATGGACTAAATTTGTAATCTGGCCACGTAGTTGTCTGTAGAAAATTTCTATTAGAGATGACATCTTGGTAATACCCAGACCAGAAATCAACTGCAATCCTGAACCATGGTACACGTTTTTAAAAATCGTGTACATATATACTTAACCGTAAAAATTAATTTCCGTATTTTCTTTGTAATTTAAAAATGTAGGACACCGTTTGCAGATTTTAACGTTGTAGGCCTATATGATGGCGAAATCAGATTTTCAAAAAAAAACCTAGGTTGAATATTTTTTAAATATAACCGTATATTAATAATATAATTTAAACATTTCTTTCATAATTTACATAAAATTTTATCGTTTTATCTTCTATAAAAATATTCATCTTTTAGGAGACATTTTAATACTATCAGATTAAAATAACTAATTAAATTAAAATAAAACTTACTACATCACGACCACTAAAATAACAATAGTAACTTATTTACACTGTTTACAACAGCCTATTTACCACACTATTTATCTATATAGGCCTACACTCTGAAATCCCAAAATCATACCACTATATTACAAGAAAACTTTATAAAATCTTAATCTGTTAATAAAATTATCAGTTTAATAGCAATTAAAAACTGATAATTTACAAATTAACAGTATTAAAGATTACTGAATAATTAAATAATACTTCTACTGGACTTCCTTTACTATCAATTCCAGAAATTGTGCAGACATTTTCGTGTGTTTCTGGAAGAGTGAACTGAATACGAATCCAATGATCCGTAAGTTAGACAACGAATTAAAACTAATCGCCTAGTTTATTCGATGTGTCAATCTAGTCGAGTAGTCAGTAGTCGGTTGTGTGAAGTCGATATTCCCATCGCTACGTTATCGTATGATTCAATTTGAAAGTCGATATTCCCATCGCTACGTTATCGTATGATTCAATTTGAAAATTTTGAGGCTCACCTTTTAAGAGCAAGCCTGTCCAAAAACAACAATTTAATGTGATTTAAACATATGTGCATTTAACCTAGGGAATTAAGTTACTAAATGGCCTTGGTCAGTGGCAGGAGAATCAATCTCCCCAGATAGCGATCTTGTTTACTGTTAAAAACATTTACAATATATGATTATGCGAGTGGCTTTATTGCGTCTTGTCTAGGTGAGGAATGAAGATGTGGGTTGGGCTTGGATTTTATTGAGAATTTATAATTTGAAGAAAGTGACTATGTGAGTGTGAGTGTCACTCACTAAATGGCAATGCCCGGACATTGTTATACCAGATGTTATAAAATGTGGCCGCGAGAGTTATTTCGTTTTGAAAATTGCCTAACCTGATCGCTGTAAATCTTACTTACTCAGAATTAAAAGCAGCTAACAGAATTTTATCCATAAACTGCTTCTAGGTAAAATTACAGGCCTGTGTTTCGATTTATGTATTGCGATACACACACACACACACACACATACATACATATATATATATATATATATATATATATATATATATATATATAATAACATATATATATGTATATATATATAATATTATATATGTATATTAATACTAATATACATATTATTAGTATATTATTATTATATATTATATATATATATATATATATATATATATATATATATATATATATATATATATATATATATATATATATATATATATATATATATATATATATATTGTTTTCTTAAACTTGTTCATCTGATTATGGTTAGAGTCCCAGAAACGAGTCGTAAAAAAGAAGTCACGTGACGAACATCAGGTAAATGAAAGAATTACTGTATTAAATCTGTAAATTGATTACGTAAAATTAACTTCGTGGAACATTTATTCCGACATAATGTAAGCAAACGTTTATATAGTTCTAATTAAAAAAGTCTAATTAAGTTAGAAAGGATACAAGTACAGTTCCTTAGACCTAATTATATTAATAAATTCGGATCTATAGTTTATATTATTTGACTTTAAACTAACTTGTATTTAAATGCTTATTTCTATTACTGACATGGGGTATTAGACGAAACCTTTACTGCATCAATTTTACATAATCAGTGATGGAAGCAAAATTTTAATACTTTTATATCAATTTAAAAATCCGATTTGGGATTAGAATATCGTTAAAATTTGCATTCATTTAATTTAATTTTTTCAATTAAATTTTTGATTGCCTTTAGTTTACTTTTCTTATTTGCAACAGGTAATTAACATTTCAAATGCTAATTTCTACGGATTTTAACGCTAATTGCGATAACTGAAACTGATTGACTAAAAGTATTTGTTAAATAATTATACGGCCATATTGAAAATTACTGACGCTCTCATCTGTGTGTGTGTGTGTGTGTGTGTGTGTGTGTGTGTGTGTGTGTGTGTGTGTGTGTGTGTGTGTGTGTGTGTTTGTATGTATGTAAAAAAATTATTAGAAACTGACAGCGTTAAAAGTCATAAAAAATTATGCATCTTGTAGTATTTTTTTTATAAATAAGGAAAAAAATTTTGAAACTTAAATCGTCACTTAAGGAAAAGTTTTAAAACTTTAAAACGTACCTTTAAGTAGTTCTATGCTTTAAATCACTGGATTACTAAAACCCTTGTTGTCGAGCCAAAATTAAAAGTTTTGAATTTACTTTGTGAAATTAATTACTTTATGTCAGCTGGTTTCTAAGTAAAATGTAAATATTTATTGTACAATTCGTCTCTCCTCTAGGTTCTTTTGTTATAAAACAAACTGTTTTATGAGTAGCGTTCTCTTTGCTTTTACATTACACGTTTTCCTTCTTTTCTTTTGCATTTATTATTAATCCAGACTTTCGTTGTTTATTTTATCCAAATAAAATTTTGGGGTGAAATAAAAAGCACCCAGCAGAATCTAATGATGTGGAAGAACATTTCCAAAAATATATTTTTAAGGGAAAACGTTTACGGTCGCGGTTGACAAAAAATGAGTAATAAACATTTACTTTTGCGTCACCCTTGATTCCGTAACGTGTACCTCAAAACATATATTATTGTTCTTGTATATTTGTAAACTTGAAGTGACTACGTCTAAACAGCTGATTTTGTAAAACAGCTGTTGCTTCAATATCATTTTGATTGAGGTTAAATTTATTGTTTTTGGTAATTTTAAAATGTGAATGTTCTAAATTCGTGTAGTTAAATTATTTAATGAATATAACCTATACCAATTTTTGAATCCCAGAAGCACAAAATATATATATATATATATATATATATATATATATATATATATATATATATATATATATATTATACGTAGAATATCAAACCACTTCCTGCATGCATATAAATTTTATAAAAATAATTAAATCATAAAAAGTACACTGTCAGGCATACTAAATGATGTAGTAATATCTGTCAGACAGTCCCACGACTGCCTACGTTTTGTATAATTAAATTATTAATAATTAAGATCAGGTATTAAAAAAATAATAAATTATATATTTGAATTTTGTAGTTTTTAAGAACATCAATTCAAATATTATTCTCTATTGAATAATTATTTTTTTAACGCGAACATATACACTTTTTAACTTTTGTCTTTACCACTCCAAGTACCACAAGTAATTTTGGCCTTTCTGAAAATACGTTTGACATTAAAATTTTAATACATTAGCATTTTATTTACCAAACTGAACAGAAAAAATCCTGAGCGATGTAAAACTCATTTTCTCAATTTATTGGGTTTTGAGAATTCAAATTGCTTCTTGTGCATTTTGTATCGTATATTAAGATGGTAATATAGAACTTTAAAAAAAAGAGAGAAAAATTTATGAGTTTTATAAAATTTGAAATAACTGCCGATCTGATATATTTGAAAGGATTTTGCTGGGTATCAAAATTACCCAAACCACTACCAAAATCTATATTCGTGGCAAATCTTTGTGAACGCGGCTTGTTCATTTTAAGGATATGGGTCTGGATCTTACCATAATGACTGCTGCAATAGTTAATATTTTATACTATTCACTTTTGCTTTGTACAGTAAGAAAATAAAATGCAGGGATCCTTAACTTTCATATTTGACTTAAAAGACTAGAACGTTGGGTTAGGAGAGGTGGATTTATTTGCAATCCTTTGTTCGGTTTAATTAGAGAGAGTAGTGTATCAGCAGAACCAGACAATGCGCTACCCGAGAACCCTGAACACGAATTGTCATTGGTCGAACGTTCGGTGGCATTGTAGATCTTGATTTATTAAAACTTTAAACCGTAAGGGGATAGATTTTAATTAGAGTAAGCACAAGTTTCCAAACTATTCAATCGAAATAAGGTAATTTTTTTTGTATAAATTGATAAAGAATAGTACAAAAACTGTTGTATCTTAATTTTGAGAAGTGTGTTAGAACACTCCTTAAGGATTTCAATAAAAGCTTGACACAAAAAACCTTTTGTTATTACTTATACAAATCTTTTCGTCCAACAGAGGGTTGCAGACGAGCTGCACCTATTGAGAGGATTTAGACGTCCCTCGTGGTACCCGAGTCTAAAACACACTTACACTTACAACGCTACACTTACGACTGTAACACGTTACACTCACACTTACATTTAGGGAGGCGATAATAGCCTCAATGTGTTTTTCGCCTTAAAATACAAAAAAAAAAAAATTCTTCGTTAACTAACAAAATTCAATAGTTATCATTTCATATAATTAATATAATCATTACTTTTTTGTTTTAAATATTTTTGAAATTTGATTTCACCATTTTAATCAGCGTTGAAAAATGCATAAATTAACTTTATGAATTTTCAAAATTCGCTGAAATCGTGAAATAATATTTTATATCGGTCTTGATTCATTTTTGTATTTTAAATGTTATGTTTTGATGATATGTAGCCATCATCATCATCCTTGGCGCTACAACTCATTTCTGAGTCCTGGCCTTCTTCAGAAGTCGTCGACAACTGTCTGGGTCCTCCGCAGCAATCCACCATCCCATGATATTAAGTGCTCTGGCATCTCGATTCACTCCATCGGCCCAACTTAAGTTTCGATCGTCCATTTGTTCTTTTCCCCTCCGGTGTCAGGGAATATAGTTTTTTGACGATGTTCTCATCCATTCTGACAATGCAGCCTGTCCAGCGCAGTCCTGCCAATTTTATACACATCACTACATTAGGCTATTCACACAGTGTTTCCAGTTCGTCACTGTACCTGATTCTCTATAAATCTCCGTCCATCACTGGACCATACATTTCTTTCAGTATTGCCGTTCTAACACCAGCAGTTGTGTTTCAATTGTCTTTGTCATTATAGTCCATGTTTCCGCACCAAAACAAGCACATGGCCTTTTCGTGTTTTGTACAATAGTAACTTAGTGGCTTTTGTTAATAAACGACTTTTGACATATCTCTGCAAGCCATAATAACAGCTATTTGCATTTATAGTTCTGTGCCTTACGTCCTCGCTTAAATCATTGCCTTGAGTCACTATTGATCCCAGATATTTAAATTGCTAGGCTGTTTCTATATTGTGTTCCCATACTTGATATATTGGTCCTTACACTTAATGCTGTCACCACATTTTCTTTTACTGATTTCAATGCTATTAGAATTCAATTTAGTGATAGTTAAATCAGAGTATCGAAAATAAAGTAAATTGTATTTTGGGGGGGGGGAATCCGCTTACATCACGTCAGTGTAACAGCTGCGTGGCACAATGACTATTGCTAATAGTTATTGCCAAACGATTTATGTGTAGTAAATTCTTGAAATTTAATTCAGTTTTGAAAAATACCTTTTCATATAAGTTAAAAACCAAATTTATGTATTAAAATGTGAGAGATTCAATGCAGCGTTTATGCAACATTTATTTAACACGATAATATTGTAGCTGGAAACGGATTACAATACATGCATAAATTATAAAGTAACAGCTACGTTGGCATGATTCGCCATTGTAAAGGATCATATTTTAGTTACACTTTGAACGTGTATTTTTATATTTACATAAATTAATAATCTCCGGACAGAAATGCTAGTTTATATTTTAATAGAATCACATCATGCAAATGTTCCTCTTCATCAAGTAAATGTTTTTGTATTTTTATGTATTCTTCAAAAGTATCAAAACTAGCGACTCTGGTAAAGCTGTCTTTACTTTTAAAAGGTAGCGCGGCGTAATTAGATTTTTAGCTGTTTCATTTGTCTTAAACAAGTATAGTCTTTATTTGATAAAATGGTTTGTACCAGTGAAAAGAACAAGTGGTTACTAGTTTAAGAAATATGCGCGGCACGCAGTTTCCTCGCTGACTGAATAGAAGCATATTTCCGAAATTATTTGCCTTTATTTTCTCCTTTTAGAAATTCTGATTGTACCATCGTAATCATAGTTAAAAATCGTTATGTCTTACCATTTTAAAAACTCAAAACAAATTGCGGAAAAATAAATTGTGCACGTCTCATAACATTTTTTTAATTTCAAATTAATTAAATTAAATTAATTAATTTTCAAATTTGCAAATGCAGCACTTTCAAAACTTTAGAGATAAAGAAAGTACGGATTTTGGAAGTTTAAAATGACCGCCAATTTTGAAACTGTTGAACGAATTTACGATCAAATCGATCCTTGCGGCAAGTTTGAATCAAATCGGAAAAAAATTGCAAACGTGAGTGTGCTAAACACACACACACACACACACACACACACACACACACACACACACACACACACACACACACACACACACACACACACACACACACACACACACACACACACACACACACAGAAACACACACACACACACACACACACACACACACACACACACACACACACACACACACACATATATATATATATATATATATATATATATATATATATATATATATATATATATATATATATATATATACAGTGTCCAACAAAGAGGTTTACGCATTTGATTTTTCATTATTTCTCATCCCTCCATTGATCATTTTGTAACTATATATACTTTTTTAAAATAGGTACCAGAAATAGTACGTGAGAATTGCATCTGGCTGATGTTTGTAGAAAAAAAAATGGTGGCAAAATAAACCTTAAATGCAGTATAGAACTGATTTTCTTATTTCTTTTAAACACAATTTTATTTGTTAATCATTGATTTTTTAAAAAACTTTATTAGATACAAAATACTTAAAAGAAAACTAAATACCAATGAACATTTCATAAAGCTGAACTATTCAAACTGGAAACCATCCACAAGTACACAGTAATAGCAACGCCGAACAAATTAATCGTACGCTCTTGAGAATAACTCCTGAGGTATCCGAAGTAATTCCTCTTCGATAACACGTTTCATAATTGAATCTTGTTTTTGTTCTATTAACAGCTGTTCAACAATCTGATTTAATACTGGAGTGCAGAGATTTTTAAGATGGATAGAATTTATTTATTTTGGCGCCATTTAATTTCTACAAAGATCGGCCATTCTCACATGCTATTTCTGGTCCCTTCTTTAAAAAGTACTAATATTTTCAAAATTATTAATGAAGAAATGAAAAAATAATGAAGCATCAAACGAACAACCTCTTTGCGGGACACATTTTGTGTATATACATATAATTACAAATTTTTAAGCATCACTCAATAAATGTTCTAGACGTACGAATTGGTGGTTTCAAAGCCCCGGGTCTGGGTATTACCATGATAGTACTCCAACAGATCGTTTTCCAATGGAAATTCGCTAGTATCAACTCACCGAAAGATTTAAATTCACTTCAAAAATAATAAGAAAGTATTTTAATAAAACTTTGAGGAAATTTGTGCAAGATTATTTTGCACCATTCATTTTGCCTGACGGATTAAATTACAAAAATCTCGTAATACCTTTTAATCTTATTATTACTACTAGTAGACCTTGAAAGGACATTCTGCAGGACATTGGGTTCAAACACTTTGCACAGCAACAATGGCAGGATCGCGATTACGCAGGATTAGGTTGATTGACGTTATCTGTGGATCCAGTCGCCGCGAGTTTAACTTGGATTAGTCAAAAATTGGGGTTCGTATAATTGGAATATAATTGTTGTGAAAATTCCCTTTAAGCGTTCGAGTTATTTTGGAGAAATAAACATGATAAGGCCTTAAATGATCTTAAAATTAGTTCATATATATATATATATATATATATATATATATATATATATATATATATATATATCAGAGTTCGTTACTGTGACGGTGCTAAAGACAAGTATACATTTTACTTTATTATGTACTTATTATATACGAAAACTGAGCCGCCTCGATAGCCTAGTTGATAGCGTACTGGGCTTTCACCCCGAGGACCCGGGTTCGATTCCCGGCTTGGCATTTTCATACGCTATAAATCATCCCAACATCTTCATTAGCCCAAGTGTGCACAATAGTCAGAAGTTAAACACACAAAAAAAACCGAAAACTGTACACATACACACTCATATTATGTATATATATTAAGAAATTTCCATTGAATTAAGATGAATTTCCATTGAAATTAAGAAATGTATTTTATGGTGGTCAGGGTTCAATATCACATTTTCAATGTATATACTTTCTGCAATTATATAATAAGTGTCGACGTTCCAATTAGTGAATTATAACCGAACTTGTGTCTTGTAATGGCAGTTTAAACGAAGCCCTTCAAAGGGTTCTTTGTGTTTTGCATACAATGAATATATGAATGCCATGTTAATGATCCCACGATAAAGTTTGTAATTCGTGTTACCTTAAACAAAAAATTATTCGCCTCATTAAAACCAATATTTGAGCTACAATCAGGGTAGGCATTTAAATTTCGTGTAAGAGTGATGGAGAGAAAATAAAACGAAAATTAGTTAAGTTTATATTGTTGTCATTGTCGCAATAACCGGAAATACGTAAGCCAGGAAGTGTATAGTGTGGAAACGTTTGTGGAATTATTAACGTATCTGAAAAATACGTTAAACTCATTTCTTCCATCTACAGGGAGTGGCGAAAATTATGCAATGCATGAATGTTCATACTAGGAAACTAAACAGACATTATTTCTAAAACTGTTATTTACGTTTTTATGCATTTATTTTAGTGTATATATTGTAGTTTAATTGAGAAAAAGCCATTATATTTTATCAAATATATGAAAAAATCGACATAATAAAAAATAGTAATAATTTTCCTTTTTATGTAAAAGTTGCTAAGTCATGACTTTCATATTTGTGGTATCTAATTCGAGAGTAAATAAAAAAACAACCGCGGTTCTTTAAAGTTTTTGCTCATTTACTTCCGAATCGCGTCTTTCAAGTAAAGTCTGATGAACTAGTTTTGGCAGATTAAATCTTTTAATTTTTTATGTGCAAGCGTCTTTAAACAGGCCTAACAAGAGTTGCCTGGTAGAACACACTTATGATAAACACTAGCATTATAACAGATATAAAAAAACAGTCATGATTGTCTTATACACATTATTATTATTCGTTATGTGAATTTAAGTCTACCAGTGAGTTGATAGTTTATATTTGAATTATTGAAACATTTTTTCTTTAATGGACATGAGTTCAAAACCCGCTACTGGCCATAACTTGTTTATGTATATACATAATTTTATTAATACATGTTTAAATAATAATTTACGCCTTTGTAAAAACATACCGACCAAATTAGCACAAAATTATTTAGGGCAGTTACAAACTTGAAAATTGTAATCTACATGAAAAAGTACATTATTTAATATTTTAGTTATTAATGAACAACATTGTACTAGATATCCATCCCAGCTGCACAATTGTTACAATACAAAAAAGATGGTTGTATTGTATAAGATTAAAGTTTTTTATTTGTATAATATGTAGATAATAGTTTATTTTCCTATCTTAAGAAATTGACACTGATTGCTTCAATTATTTAAAAGAGATTTTTTAAGATCACCATACACTAGTGTACTAACAGCATTGTATAGGCCTACTACAAACGTATTCCTGTTTGGTAAGACGTTAATTACATTTACTTACTTGATAAAATTTAATGTCGGCAAATTATTTGAAAATTAACAACACAAAATGTTTGTAGTAGCAATAATTATTGAGGGGTTTAATTTCAAAACGTCCTTTGTCCACCTGATGACGAAATCGAGGTTTTTATTTATACATATTCTTTTATACATAACCTATTGAAGATATAAGAATATTTTAAACCAAAACGGCTTATAAATAATAAATATAAGAGTTTAGTTATGTGGTTTGGAACCAAAATGTCTTTTGTCCAACCAACTTGGCGACTAGAATTAACTACTGAAGGATTCAGTTTTTCTTTTCAAAATGGCCTTTAATACTTTAGTACGTGAATGGTGTTTGTTCATTTTAGTTTCAAACTGTCTTTTGTCCACTGAGATATCAACATTACAACCTTTGGAAAAATACTAAAAATAATATTAATTTTGTTTGTATCTCTCTGTTTCATGTGTATTTTAAAGAGTGGTAACCCTGCTTGTAAGCAGGAAATTATTTATTTGTGATTCTTACGATAGGTTATGTTGACGTATTGTTTAGAAGTTACGCGTTTAAGGCATCCGAAATTTGTATGTTTTGATCCTGATTTTGTGTCACATATTAAGTATTTTTATTATTTTCATAGTACCGTGTATTGTTTTTTTTATCCCCTCAGGGGATGCAGACTAGTTTTCACTAGCTCTCAATAGAGAGGGTTTAGACGTCCCTCGCGTTACCCGAGTCTAACACACACTTACACTTACAACACTACACTTACGACTTTAACACTTTACACTCACGCTTACATTTAGGGAGGCGATAATATCCTCAATGTGCTTTTCGCTCAAAAAAAATTGTTTTTTTATATTTTAGTAATTTTACCACTGAAAAAGTTTTTTTCAGTTTATTATGACTTTCTATTATTATTATTTTTCCTAATAAATATAATATTGATTTTCCTATACAATGGTCTAAATTTTGACAATAATTAAATATTTTTGCTGATTCATTTCACTTAAATAAAAATTATTTTTTAAATTTTAATTTATATTTTTTTATTTTATTAGTGTTTAAATAATATTTGTTTAAATAAATGACATATCACTATGGTTTTTGCTGTACAGTGTCAAATGCTACCTTTTTTAAACAAACTGTCCTTTGTCCATTATTTTTATTTTCAAAACATCTCTTGTCCAATCTTCAGATTCAAAATGTCCCTTGTCCATAGAGATTTATTTATTTATTAATAAACTAAAAGTGTAAAAGCCTTTTCTTTCGGTATAAATTACCTAAAGACATAAAGTGTGATTATTTATTTAAAGTATACTCGTATTTAACGTTATATTCAAAAGGTTTCGACCTCAAAACGTTTTTTGTGATTCCTGAAAATTTTCAACAATTAAAGTAGTACGTTTTGAAAGTAGAGTCCTCATTTAAAACTTTACAATCTGTATAAATATGTCCAGGAATCCTGGTTACAGGTTTTCCGTACACTTTTAAACATTTCTGTCAGTAAATACCATAAAACAATGGACAAAGGTTTCAAGCTTTCAAATCAAATCCTCTTCGGAAAACAAACAATGTCCGATAGTATTTGCATTCAATCAAAACATTCAGTACAGTCTCTCTGTTTTTTCACGATAACTGGGAACAGTGTGACTGGATTGAGTCACAACATAGCGAAGATAGACGGTTAACTGAGCCTGCGCAGTAGGCTACTTAAATGAACAGCTGGTCGCTAGATAACTGGATAACTTTATTAAAGTAGTTGAAATAATCATATACGGTTAAGTTTTAATAACTGTACAGAAATAATAATAAAAATGATTATTACTATTTTAATGCTGTTAGATAATGATTGAGTATTCACTTTGTTTTTATATTATATTAATACATTTTCTATCATTTTTGTGTTTAACACACGATCTTTCAAAACTGAAAATCGATGAATAATGACAATGCCGAAACCTTAAATTATATTATTATTATATTATAAAATATTATTATTGATTAAAATTCTATGTTGTTAGGTGACCATGAATATTCACCCTGAAATATTTCACCATGAATATAAATATGAAATATTCACCATGAAATATATTAAACGTGTGATTGTGCTCAGTGTTTGTGTTGTATGTTTTAATGTTTTGTTTGACTTTGAGACGACCTCGACAGAGGGATTTAACATTTTGTATAACGGCCTGAAGATGAAACGATAGAGATTCGAAACCGCGGTAGTCTTTAAGAGGTGAGTGGATAGACCACTGACGGGAAGAATAGGTCATAATCCTAATTATTTGAATATGTGGTCCAGTGGCTATGTTACAATAATGAAACTTTTTTATTTTATTTAGTTGACTTTATTGTGTGTGTGTGTGTGTGTGTGTGTGTGTGTGTGTGTGTGTGTGTGTGTGTGTGTGTGTGTGTGTGTGTGTGTGTGTGTGTGTGTGTGTGTGTGTGTGTGTGTGTGTGTGTGTGTGTGTGTGTGTGTGTGTGTGTGTGTGTGTGTGTGTGTGTGTGTGTGTGTGTGTGTGTGTGTGTGTGTGTGTGTGTGTGTGTGTGTGTGTGTGTGTGTGTGTGTGTGTGTGTGTGTGTGTGTGTGTGTGTGTGTGTGTGTGTGTGTGTGTGTATACGCGGCGCTTAAGTTCGCTATTTCAGTTAGATTTCATTAAAATTTGGCACAAAATCAATTTTGATAGTAATTTTTGATAGTCAAAAAATTTTTATATCCAAAATAGCTGGCATATCAGATTTTCGGAAATTGAGTAGATAAAAATACTCTGGAAGTTTCTTTCCAACTCGTGAGTGTGACAGTTGCATGTTACAATTATTTTCCTTTTTTCCAAAAAATTGTAATATTGTAAAATAAAAAAAAAATATCGGTAAGTACGCAAACGTCTTATTAAAACATATTTTAGTATATGTACTGCCGAAGCAAATAAACCCCTGCAGATTGGGTGCAGATTAGCTGAACCTATTGAGAGGATTTAAACGTCTTTCGCGGTACCCAAGTCTTAACACACACTTACACTTACAACACTACACTTAAGAACATTACCACTTTACACTCATACTTACGTTTAAGGAGGCGATAATAGCCTCTATGTGCTTTTCGCCTTAAAATAACACACATACAAATTATTAATACAAAAGTTTTGATAATACACTTGTGGAACTTGAAGGTTACCGATAGAAACGAAGCTTTTGTTAATTATATCTTTGCTGAACATATAATTATTTGAAGATACGTTTACAAGTATCTTGTTTCGTTTAAATAAATAAATACGTGAACCTAGCTTGGATATTGTTCGTGTTGTTATAGAAAAGATCAATGGTTTTATATTTATTCGTAACGATCAGCTCATTTCATTGAACAGATGATATTCTATAATGAGTTTCAGGTTATGCTGTTTTATAACAATATGTTTTATATGTGTTTATATTAATTTCGAATGTATTATAAACGGTTACAAAGTGCACGTGTTCTTCAATTAAGGAAAAACTCCGAAACCAAAACAATACAACGTTTTCATATAATACGAGTATTATCGAAAAGGAGGAAGAAAAAGAGACAGAAATCGTTTGCTCGTTCGTTCCATATTTCCGTTACATTCTTCAGTTCGGCAGATTTTTTCTATTCACTTCTCTTGCCAAAGCTAACATTAAAAGCTTCGCTTCAATAAAATTTGTTGAAAAACAATTCATGTCAAAATCCGTTTGTACTTTTAGATATTATTAGTGTTGTTATACTAAAGGATCAATTGTTTTTTATTAGTTCGCAACGATCAGCTGATTTCATTGAGCAGTTGATAAGCTATAACAAGTTTCAGGTTATGTTGTTTAAAACTAGCAGTATTAAAAAATAGCAATATTGCAGTAATTCAAAATCCAATAATCATATGTTTTAATGTACATAAAAAAACAAATATTATTCAATCGAATTAAAAATATTAAGTATTAATTTGTGCAAGTATTAACTTTACTTGTGGTGGAATTAGAAATTATAATGTACGCATTTGAATTTTTAATTAAGTAAATTGAATAATAATTATAATGTAAGTTTTACAACAACAAAGGATTGAAAAATCCTTTTAATTATTTCAATAAGACATCTGTGAAGAAGCAAAAACGAATCTACGTTACACGCTTTGAAGGCATTAAGGATGCGTCACTACACTTGTCTTTGGACGGCTCATTCGTTTTAAAAGTCTCTTTTCGTTCGGAGAACGATCCTTACGTGCCGCTGCCTAAGAGGAAGAGGAAACCATTACAAGGCGTTTTAGTTCCTGACATTTGTCGGCATACACTTAAAAAAAATCCTTTACTGCCTCTAAAGGTAAATCTTTATGTCGAATCGTAACAAGACAGCTGTTCAGATATATCGAAAGAAATCAATCAAAAATATGATATTAAGAAATAATTGTGCACAAAATGTCTTGTAAAAGTGATGGGAGTAAATTCCCCAATTTTTTTAATCTTTCACTCTTTTTCAAACTCTAGTTATAAACTGCGATTAAAGTATATAACATGTAAACATTCAAGTTGTATTAAAATTTAAAAAAAGAAACCCTGTCCTCCGTCAAATTATATTTTCTTTAAACTTTAATTCCACCATCATAACCAGCAATAAAATATGCGTGTTTTACTATTTTTTTAATTTTTAAATTACTAGAATATTGAAAATACTAAGTGAATTTTGTCCAATTTAATTTAAAGATTTCAATGTATTTCCAAAAATTCAATATTGTACAATATGCCATTTTGAACGCTGATTGCAAAAGTAAAATCATATTTTCAGAATAATTAAAAAAATGTTCTGATTTTATAGATTTGAAATGGCCGCCATTTTGAAACTTTTATTCGCATTTTTGAAGCTACGAAACTTTTAAAAGTTCGATTTTTATGCCAAGTTTTGAAGGAATCTGACTAAAATTGCAAGCGCAAACGTGATAACTCGTGCGCGTGCGCAGAAACATATACATATTAACTGCCCTTCAACAAAGAAGATCCAAAGGTCATGATCGGCATTAAATTTTGGGCTGCGGGACCAAGATGGCCGTTAAAAGTTTCCAACGTAAAGTCGCTGAGAAAACCAGAATTGAATCTGCAAAGTACAGTATTAAAGTAGACGTATAAAACGAATGAGCAATTAATTTTTCATAGAACAACAAATTATAAATTTCTGCCCTAAAAGAAGCACAATTACGTCGGATATTGTGGAGAGGCTTGTTGCACGCTCATCTCGCCGGTATCTAAACAATTCACAACGAAGCCGTGAAATGTTTATAAAATAAGATAACATAGTGAGTAGAAATGTATTTATGCTTGAAGCAGTGAATTAAATTGCACTGAATAGTTCCCAGGGAGGCGCGCCTCTTCAAAATGCAATTTGTCCTTCATTTAGATTTATATGTGGAAATAAAATAAAATGTAGCCGAGATGGAAATTTAAGTTTCCATTGTCAACATGGCAGAAACCTACTTACGAATGTAATTTAATTTAATACGGTGCAAAACTGCAGAAAATATTGTATTATAAGAAATAAGTCTGTTCATTTGTATTTTAAATTGTTAAGAAATGTTGCGCAAACTGTGTTTAGTACTTTTGAATTTTTGTTTTGCACAAAACTCATCTCAGTGTACCAAATTTGGAATGTAAGATGCTGAAAGAGTGAATGAATGATGTTAAAGGGTTACTATAGCAGTGAGAGCTTCGTAGATCTATTGTACCCTCTTTAAGTATTCTTGAAATGCCCAGTTAAAGCGACTTCTTCAGCTATAGTCTCTCAATATAAAGTCTAAATTTAGAAGAATTCAAGGTAGGCAATTTTCCCAATTCTAATTTGTTGCATTTCCGTTCGTTATTGAGGTGCTTGTAGATACTTGTTTTACTAATTCCATTGAAATTTTTCTTTCTCTTGACCGTTAAGCACTTCAAGCTTTCGCCGCTTACAGCCGGCGACTGCTGTTCGTTGTTACGATCATTCTATTTTACATAACAATTTTTATGTGTGTGTGTGTGTGTGTGTGTGTGTGTGTGTGTGTGTGTGTGTGTGTTGTATGTGTGTTTGTTTGAGAAAATGCGGCCGCAGTGTTATTAATTTATGTTTTTAGAGAAAAATTAGAATTGTACGTCAACATCACCGAGTGTATCAAGTAAATTCAGAAGTTTCGGAAGATTGAGTTTGCAATTCGGACGAAAGCGGTTCATTTTGGCTAATGCATCTACAGAAAAACTTTCGTTCATATGTATTGTCTACTGTAATATACGGTAGACATTAATATTTTTTATATTAATACTTAATACTTAATACTTCACACTTAACGCTTAACGCTTAACGCCTAACGCCTAACGTCTAACGCCTAACGCCTAACGCCTAACGCCTGACGCCTAACGCCTGACGCCTGACGCCTGACGCCTGACGCTTGACGCCTGACGCCTGGCGCTTGACGCCTGACGCCTGACGCCTAACGTCTAACGCCTAACGCCTAACGTCTAACGTCTAACGCCTAACGCCTGACGCCTGACGCCTGACGCCTGACGCTTGACGTTTGATGCTTAACGCTTAACGCTTAACGCTTGACGCTTAACGCGTGACGCTTGACACTTGACACTTGACACTTGACACTTGACACTTTACACTTGACACTTGACACGTAACACGTAACACGTAACACGTAACACGTAACACGTAACACGTAACACGTAACACTTAACACTTAACACTTAACATTTAACATTTAACATTTGACATTGGAAATTTGACATTTGACATGTGACATTTGACATTTGACATTTAACATGTAACATGTAATGTAACATTTAACATTTGGAATTTGACATTTGATATTTGATATTTGACAATGACATTGACATTGATATTGACAAATGACATTTGACAATGACATTTGATAATGACATTTGACATTAACGCTTAACACTTAACGCTTAACGCTTAACGTTTAACGTTTAACGTTTAACATTTAACATTTAACATTTAACATTTAATATTAATATTAATATATATTTAATATTTTTTTACGGTAACTTTGAGAGTTTTTCAGTTTGTTTTGATGTTTTTTCAATAAAAATTCCATTTTAAAATTGGTTATTAAAGTAAAACTGTTTGTAATTACAAACTTTTTCTCAATTGAAATACTAACTTACTTTCGTATTCCTTCCTTTCCAATAATCCGTCATTTTCGGTAATCCGGCAATAGCCATGTCCGATATACAAAGGGTTACAGTGAGTCTCGTGAGTCTACTATACACACACACACACACACACACACACACATATATATATATATATATATATATATATATATATATACATATATATATGAAAGGCAACAAAAAGAGGCAGGCACACTTTGGCTACAGACACTAAACAAATCTCGAAATATCCCAACGTAAACGTGAACCAGTAATATAATACTACACGTAAACAAAAACTTGCAACATTATCACAATGTAAAAAAAGAATAAATAAACACATCAGAGTAGAGTACGGGCTGCAACGCTACAATATTTATCCTGCACTTCAGTGTGACGTCACTACGCGGCCAATGTTGATTTAGCTTCCGTCCTGGGTAAAACCGGAGTCGGGTATTGGTTGTACACATGTTGTAAATGTAATCAGAGCTTTTGTTTTTAACAAAGGCTCTTTTTTCTTTTACATTTCTTGATGTCATAATGATAAATAAGGAAACATTTCTTTTCTCGTTACAAATGTGAAAATTATATAAAAAGTTCATTATCTTCAGTTAAAAATGTTTTAATGTTTTTAAATAATAAGTGTTTGTTTTTAAACGAATTTAAACTGTATTTACGGGAGTTTTTCTTAATGTTAGAATTCAGGAAAAGTGGTAATTTGAAATAAGATTAAGTAATTTTGGCACGCAACTACTTTGTTGACGGGATGGAAGTTAATTTGCAAAGGTAATTTTTTTATCTTACCATTTTTCTTCCACTTTACTGAAATCTAATTTTGTCATCATAATCAGCTTTGAAATTGTCATACAGAATTCATAGAATTTTAAGGTTTAAATTAACGGTATATTGAAAATACGTAAATGAATCCTGATCGCCGAATTAAAAAACAAGCAAAATAATAATGTACACAGTTTTGAACACTGATTACGACGGGAAAATCAGATTTAAAAAATAGTTAAAACAAACTAGTCATGATCCTTTAATGATTTGACACAGTCGCCATTTTGAAACTTTTGAACCGATTTTGTTGGCCTGTAGAGATGGCCAAGCATTTACCAAAATCGATTTTTTTGCCAAGTTTAAATCAAAGCGTACCAAAACTGAGAAGTGAGAGTGCTGAAACACAAACAAACAAACAAAACACACACACACACAAAGGACCCTTCAAAAAGTTATTTTAATGTCAGGTCCAGTACTAATATCAAGTTCCACACAAACATACATGAAGGGCCACGGGGAAGAACGATCATAGTCCTGCATACCACAATTTTCATAATAAAGTTTTTTAAGTTTCAAGTCGATTAAATAAATTAAGAATAGATATAAAAATAACTTTGTTAAGCTTTGCTCATTTTAAAACAGCGTATATTCAGAAATAAAAAACAACACTTAACACATGAACAGTTAAATTTAAAACAAAAAGATGTCAGGACCTTGATCGTTTTTGCTACTTATGTAGCATAATAAATTGGTGGGTTGTCTGGATGCTCGATCGATGTCATCTTAACCTTCTTCGTCAAAACCAAGGGCAGGGAACCATTGAATCGTAAAATGCTTGAGAATCGGGATGGTCAAGAACTGTTTAAAATGTGGTAGATGATTTAATTTTGAGGGTTTAATGGGCAGTTTTCCATTGAAAAGTTCTCTCAGTACGTTTGGATCATTTTGCTTGTTAGACTTTCTTAATTTCTTGTTTTATTCATATCAAAAACAGCTTTCAAATATCTATCCAAGTAGTTTGACTTGTAAATCATGAATCTTCCCTGCTTTTGGTCAACCTTTAAAATACTAATTGGTCGTATAGGCATAGGGCACTATTTAACATAAAGCCCAGATAAAAAGCCTGTTTGTTTCAATTTTGATGTCTGTTGCACAGTTGATTACAGTGAAAGGTGATGGTTTGAATTTGCTCTTTTTGATGACATCACTGGTTGTCTCAGTGTAAGATTTTGCATTGACAAGAGACTCATATCCTTGTCCCCCTCCATATAAGAGTGGCTTCTTAAAAGGAAAACTACTTTTACGGTCTCAAATCGTTTCAGTGCATGAACTGTGTAGTGCAGAAAGCGCATAACTGTGACATTCTTGTTCTGTCCGCAACATAAGTTGCAGAAAATAATAATGTGTTTTACTGATGGACTAAGAATGTTCCCAAAGAAGTGTTCAAGCATGGAGCAAATGTTATCTGCTTTCTTCTGATATACACTTTCATCATACATTAAAATACTGAGGTTGAGTGTGACAATACATGTATATTAAAAGAAATGAAATTCAGTTGCCGACGATAGTATACGTCAGATGTGGTTGTGTTAAGGAATAGACAGATTTCTTTCAAAATCAACAATAATTGCCTCAATTTCTTCATGTTTTTTTCATACCGTTGTGTATATTCGTCCCTTCTTCACTGTCTGTTTCATTAAAATCACTCAAGATAATTTACCTATATTGTTTAAACAGTTTACGTTATTCACATGATGTTATGTTTTTTGTACACGTTACTTCAACTAATCAAAAAACAAAGCAAGCACTGCTGACACTCGGATGTGATTGGAGGGGAGTAAATAAGACCTTGATCTCTCTTGCCCGCTGGTGTGTGGACTGTGATCATTCTTCCCCGTTAGATCCAATTGTTTTCCTATTATAACACAGTGACTATGATGTTTCTTGCCTGAATGATATCATAATTACATACTGTCTAAAATAAGCTATAAGTTCCCACTGTAATCTCAATTGGCGGAAAAATGGACTTCGATCGTTTTCCCTCGTTGTCCTTCACATGCATTCATTCATACATACATACATACACACACTCTCTCTCAAACACACACAAGCCGACTCGGTGGTCTAGTTGATAGCGTACTAGGCTTTCACCCCGAGGACCCGGGTTCGATTCCCGGCGAGGGCTTGGCATTTTCATACGCTATACATCATCCCATCGTCTGCATTAGCCCAAGTGTGCACAATAAGTTAACGTTAAAAAAAAAAAAAAAAAAAAAAAAAAAACACACACACACGCACGCGCACACACACACACACACACACACAATCAAGTAAAACCCACATTCTACTCATGAAACCCATCCAACAAAAACTTCACTTATTTAGGATTATTACACTGCAGTATTTTGTACCTTGTACGTTGCGAAAGTGAAACATAATTTTATTTACAAAACAATATTTTTCTAAATTAGAAACTGTAAGGTGTAGAAATAAAAGAAAATAACCTCGTGGAACGTTTAAAGTTAATTAAATCTGCAGTGCGCAATTTTAAGCGTGAAAAGGCGAATTTGTCTGCAATTAAATTAATTTCACACAAAGTCTGTGTTAATTAAATACAATACAAAACAAGAATTCGAACCGATGTGTTTAAGTTTAAATGAACTAATTTTAACAGTATTTGAGAATTTCACTTCGCGAGTTTATTACTAAAACTCGATACTAACTGCTTATTGTATTATTTGTAATCAATTAGCCTATTTACTTATTAAAGGTACTGCTTGTTTTACGTTGGACTGCCTTTGAGTAACGCAACTCTAGTAACTAAAGAGTAAGTTGAAAGATTAATTAAGCTTAGCAGTTGTAAATCACAGCAATGATTTTCGTGAAACAAGCTTTATTAGTCCTTATTCCTTAATAATGATTTCAACTGAAAAATTGAGCTATTGGAGAGGCCATTATGGAAAGATTCAGTTGAAATAAAAATCTTTTTAAATTACAATTTTTGAAAGATCTAAATTTATCGTCAAAATAAATTGTGAAATATATAAATTAACAATATTAGAACTTGATAACATTAAAATTACACTGAAAATATTGAACCACGACCGCCGTCTGATTCATTTTCGTATTTGCAAAAAAAAAAAAAAATAATAATGTAAAGTAGCGGGCTTTCTGAGTACGTTTCGAAATTGTGAAACTCTAAAGTGTAAAAAGACACTCTCTCTCTCTCTCTCACTCACACACACACACACACACACACACACACACACATATATATATATATATATATATATATATATATATATATATATATACATATATCAACTTAATGGTTTCTAGAAAAACATTGTTCAAACGTTTCGCCAAAACCAAATCATATCTGGCATCTTCCAGGTTATTTTCACTCCAAGTCTAAAGTCGAACTGAACAATACTTTGAAGCAGTTTCTCATATATTGAGCTGTTTCCTTCATACTTTGAGGTGTACGTTTCCTTCAGTTCGACTTGAAACTTGGAGCGAGAAGTACCTCGAAGATGCCAGGTACGATTTTGGCGAAACTTCGGAACGATGTTTTTTTCTAGAAACAATTGTGTCGAACGAATGTACGCCTGTTTTTAATATGATAAACATTTTTCCATCCGTGAAGAAGTAAGTATAAACATATACGCGTATATACAGTAAAATCTCTCTAATGTGAATCTCTCTATAACGGCAAAATGTGCTTGTCTCTTTCCAGTCCTATAGTAAAATATGTTTTGTAACTTTCTATAATGAGGCCTACAAAATTACAGGGATCTATCTATAGCGGCGATACGCATGCACACTCCCTACTCTTCTACCCTATTTATCAGTATGCCGACATGTAATTCGAGTGTTAAAAGCAGGGCGTAGTGCGTCAACTGCTTCTAGTATTTTGTGACTTGTAAATTTTACAATAGGTGTTATTTTTCCACACTATTAAAATACAGTGTAATTACATCTAAACGGAAAATGTTATAGTTAGATGTAAAGGTTAGAGTTTTGCTTGAGTTAGAGAAAATTGTGAAGCAAGTAGATGTTTGCCTTTTTTTGGCACGGTATTGAAAATACAAATAAGAAGGCCTATAATGAAAGAAATAGCTTTAAGAAAGTTCGAAAAGCAGAATTTGAAAAAATGTATGAAGCACTTCTGCAGTATTTCGGAAAATACTGCCTTTTCTCAAAATTACAGTATTTTATTCATACAATATTATTTAATAAATATTGTTTTATAAAGTCTGTACGTCATATAGTTTTATTTCAATAAATTTTGTATTCAATACTTCAAATTAAAAATAGAGTAAAACACGTTTTAAAAATAAAAATACATTTTATACACGTTTTTGGATGACCTCTCTATATAACGGAATACTCTCTTTAGCGGCGGAAACCAATGCCGTATGCCGCTTTAGAGAAATTTTACTGTATAAATATTTAATTATTTATGACGTGATTAAACTTTATTGTATAGAAATTTGTTTAGGTTGGCATGATACAAGAGGCTGTGTATCATAATTATTTTGTGTTATGCATTAAATTTGCAATATACGTCGCTATTAGAAATGATATTAAGTGAATCAAATATGTTGTATAGTCCTCATCATTATTACTTAGGGCTTATTATAATGAATTATATAGGTTGTATTCAAGATTTTGTATTTCGAAGTTGTATTCAAGTGAAATACAATGTTGATCTGGCGATGAAATGATCCGTATTGCAACTGCAACATGTTGTTCCTCACACAGTGTGCCTGAGGTGACTATTGTGCGCGTGCGCGGTAAAGGAGTACTTTATATACACTCCTGGGGACGTCTCTTCGTTCATTCCTCAGTTCAGTTTATTCCTGGCTCGCGGGAGGTTGAATTGTTTTTGCGCGGGTTTTATTCGTTTCTGGTTTTGGATTTTTAACGCTGTGCTTTGTGGCGCCTAAAAATCCGGTTGAATACGCGTCAGATTGTCGTGACGGAATTTTTGGATTATTTTTGTAAAGCGGGCGGTATCAAGTATGCTTTTGGAATATCGAAACCCGGTGAGTTTAAAAGTACTGCTTGCAACAATAACAACTTCAATTCTGTCTGTATGATGATGTTATTGAATTATTTTTTTATTATTTGAAATACCAAACAAAACACGTCACAGTTTTTTAAAAATTCTTTTATAACGTTAATAATTAACTTTTTTTTTTTCATAATTACAATCGTACTGTTTAAAAACATTCTAAGTGAAAATATTACAAATGTACTGTATGCATTAAAAATATGAATTATTAATAGTGTATAGAATAAATTTTATCGTTTATAAAAAAGTCAGTTACGGAAACAACAAAAGAAAAAGCCTGTGAAATCGTTAAATTTTTGAAATGGTTTAACGTATTCTACTGAAATTTTAATCATACTTGAAGATTTACATTTCAAGTCAGTGCAATTTTAAAATATAAAAGGTGCAAGAGTAAATAGAATTCAAAACTAATACTGCTAACCAGCAGACTTTGAGAATTTAGATAATTTTTGATGAAAACAGTTTTTTTTTAACATATATGCCAATCGTAGATTATTAACAGGCGGAAAGTATCTGAAACTGACATTTTCATGTTAGACTCGAGGTAACTTAAGCCAAATTTCTTGTACGTGTGTCAGTTGGTTTATTATGCAGCATGTACGTAAACATATAAACGTACTTAAATTTAAAATAACGTACTACACCAAATAAAGCGGAAAAACTTACTGACTTGCTTTCTTCCGTTTAGTTTTCTCTGTAAAATCGCCAAATATTTTTCTTTTTTTAAAAACTAACTCTCATCACAACGAAATAATTCAAAATTCTAAACGAAATACATTAAGTCTGTTACGCTTTTAGTGAATTTCAATTGGTAAAATGGGCTAACCATCATGGTAAGATCCGAACCCGGGACCTTAAAATGAGGGCCGTTTCTAACCTATAAATAACTTTTTGAGGAATCGTTTATATATATATATATATATATATATATATATATATATATATATATATATATATATATTTTGTGTGTGTGTGTGTGTGTGTGTGTGTGTGTGTGTGTGTGTGTGTGTGTGTGTGTGTGTGTGTGTGTGTGTCACAACACTCATATTGCTCCAATTTGATTTAAAGTTGACAAAAAATCGATTATATTAATAGCCTGGACAAGTTCGTTAACCTGCAAATTTCGTTCACAATTTCAAAATTGCGAAAATTAAAATTAAAAAAAAAAATATAACTTTTTGAATTTCATTATTAATGAAAAATCCGATTACGCTATCGTAATCAGCGTTAAAGACAGCATACATTAGCATCTTGTATTTCGAAAATACGTTGAAATTAAGTAACGCTTTGACGGCGGTCAGGGTTAATTTTTTAAGTAATTTAAAAATTAAAAATACTGATATAAATAGATTTTGATGCTGATTTTGATGGTGAAATCATAATTACAATAAGGGTAAATGAAACAAAATAATTTTTGGAATCTCTTCAATCACGTTAGCGTCCGCGATTGCTTTTATTTTCCTTATTGTCTAGTTTTCCGTTCGTATTGGTTAAAACGTTAAATTTTAATGTAACCACGAGAATTTAATGTCACATTGCGTACACCGTATAATTGTTTCCTGAGTGTTTAAGTACTTCACGTATAATCTACCGTTTAATGTTCTAATAATCGATCCCATTAATAAATTTAGTCTAACCACTCCATGCCCTGCGTATTTGCCAGACCTACAGGTCGAATTTCCAAAGCACTCAGCAAATCAAATACTGGCAGTGAAAACAAGTCGAATGTGTAATTCGAGATAAATATTTTACGTTTGCGTTTTCAGTGAAGGTTTTAATTATTTCTGAATAACAAGTCTTACTTTAATAACCGCATCACGCAGCTGTCTCGCTAACGTTATTGAACCGATTTTCCAAAAGTATTTCCTTTTTTTTGAAATTCTGACTTAACTGTAATAATCAGCATTGAAATCTGCATTAGCGTATTATCATTTTAAACTTACATTGAAAATACTGAAATGAACCCTGACGGTCGTCAAATTAAATTTGTTATTTTCGACGGACTTTAAATATTCAAAATGTTAATTTATGCAGTTTTGAACTTTGATTACGATGGCGAAATCGGATTTTCAAATAAATTGAGACAAAAAAGTTACAAGGTTTCAATTAATTGAAATATCTGCCATTTTGAAATAACTGGACACATTTCCTTAGTTCAGGATCATGTCCAAGCTATTACCACAGTCGAATGTGCCAAATTTGAACCAAATCGGACAGACATTGTCAACGTGACCTTGATAAAACACACACACACACACACACACACACACACACACACACACACACACACACACACACACACACACACACACACACACACACACACACACACACACACACACACACACACACACACACACACACACACACACACACACACACACACACACACACACACACACACACACACACACACACACACACACACACACACACACACACACACACACACACACACACACACACACACACACACACACACACACATATATATATATATAAGCTTACAAATTACTCGCCTAAAAATAATCATGTCTTTAGTTATTGTTACTAATAAAACGTTTTTGAATTGTATAATTAAGTAAAAAAATGAATTATAAAAATGAATCTTATCACATTAGTTTTATAATTGTCACTTAAAACAAAGTAGGTCGTGATTATTAGACTGAAGTAGTTTTGAACTCAGTCTCATTTGAAAATAAATATCATTAGTTGGATTAAAACAAAATGTAGAATAACTTTTTAAAAAGTAATTATTTATAATCTGTGAGCCGTTTCGAAAGTTTTAAAAGTAAAATTTAATTATTATTTAATGTTCTTTTTCTTTATGCATTATATAAAATGAAAAAGGTTTTAAATGAGAAAAAGTTTTATGTTTTCAATTTAAGGAAAACGTTTCTGTAATTGGTTAGAGTTTTCGATTTTAATTTTTGATTATATTTCACTAGTTAAAAAATTGAATTTTAAATGCTAATTTTAGGCCTGTAAGTTTTATATTATTAGGTTAATGCTTTCTTTTGAACAACTCCGATGTTTTCCTCGTCTTGCGACTTGGAATTGCACCATAATTATATAATCCTATAACAATAGTATAACATATTCTTAAATAAAAATGTAGGCCTACACGTTTGGAACTTGGGGAGTTACCTACTGAAGAAAAGCTTTTGTTAATGATATCTTTGCTGAATATACAATTCACTCCTCTCTTCAATGGTAACATTAAAAGCTTCGCTTCAAGACCAGTCCAAAAGGTTTGGTGAAGTAATAAAACCAATTTGTATGTTTTTTTGAACAGTATGTCGATAATAGTTTTCATTTGTTTGCCCTGCTGCGACGCTTCGAAAATAATTATAAAACTATGCGTATTAATCAAATTTTGAACAGACATTATTTTGACGCAAACGAACATATTGTTTCGCTGTTTTATGAAAAGCTTGCGTAATTTCGTTGCACAGACAAATTCTTTATTCCGTTCCGAAATGTCAGCTGATCATATTCCCAAGTTTTATATAGGTTAGGATAATTTTTAGTCATTTTTAAAATTTCGTTTTATTACGAACAAAAACAGAACTGTCTATGTGTCTACTGAGCACATGACACATTAAAATAGTCATACTTTTGTATTAATAGCATTATTTTGAAAATTAAAAATTTTAAAATGCTCTTTGTAACAGATATTATAAGGATATATGTTATTTTTTAAATGTATAAATTGTCACTCATTTTTCTTAAATTTTTAATGGCAGCCTGTTGAAATGAATTAACGATTTTTATTATATGACCAAATTGGTGTAAAATTAATTTAATCGCTCAGTTTGAATCGAATTGTACCAAAATCGTAAACGATGAAGATATTTAGTTCTCATTTTAGCTTTCTAATATATTTTGTAGTTTCTTATACGACATGTCAAACGTCTGTCTCACATTGTACAATGTAGTGCTTTTTATAAAATATTTAATTTAAATTTATCTCTTACATTGTTCATTAATTTCGTTACAGAAGTCATCTTTTTTTGGAAAAAATGAGATTTAAAGAAAAATAAAAACAATTATCCAAGTGATACAGGCTGTTTTGGATCTTGCACAAAATTTCTCTGATTGCCAATTGCGCCATGGATATAGGAAACGCACTTTGCTGTTTTCTGGCGTTCATTCTGTTCTACAATTCATTGGATGGTGGATTCGTTTACGATGACAGGTAAAATTTAGTCTTCACTAGGTAACAAACTTGTTCAAGATGTTGCCCACATCAATATATACATACACTTTTACGGAGCTTTAAAACTTTTAGTGTTAAGGATTTGTTCATATTTAGTGATTAAAAGTTTGAGTTTTACCATTCAAAAACAAAGTTTTGCTATATGGTGGTAGTGGATCACTACTGATTTGCATAATTAAATCTATTTTTGTTTAACATTAATTAAATAGATGTACTATGTTTATAAATTAACATCGAACATTATTCATATCGTAAACAGTATCAAATAAAAAGGAAAATATCATATTATGAAAAAGGAAAAAAATATGAATATTTCGTAAATAATCTATGAGTTAGTACAGTTAAATAACAGCTATTTAAAACTATTTTTTTAAAGAAAAATATCCTACAAAATATTTTTCATTAAACACCTGACCTGAATGAAATCATAAAAGCATTTATTGTTTTGTGTTTACGTTAACTTCAAAAATATTTACTATTGTTAAATGGGAGCATATATAAATCTGTACGTTAAGCGAACGGGGTTAACCCGCTAAGCGGCCAAGGCTATCACGTAATAAGATATTGAATTAAACTTCAACGCAATGCCGTTTTCACATACGAAGTTGAACGAACTAAAAATTACTTCTTAAAATAAATCAATAAAGACCATTATTTGGAAGCAGAAACCAATAGCTTAACATCGTTTCCATTTTAGAAGTTGAGAAATGGAGGTTGGGGGTGAATCTCTCACAACCCTCGCCCCATCCCACGACCTTTTCACGTCTGGATTTGCGGGGTTAAAACAAAGATATAGTGTAACCTATATTTACCTCGATCTATAAAAAGGTTCTTTATCTTTATAGAGACGCAATTCTTTATACTGACACTGATAGTGTTAGAGCGAATAGTACAACCTCAATAGGAATCAATTTAATTTGTATTCACACTCTATTAAACAGTGTTGAAAAAATTCAGCATTTAGATAAAACTTTGGAAATAATCTCTCAAAGGAGCTTTTATGCTGACGTAATGTGGAAATTTAAAAACTTAGTATAATATTTACAAACATTTTAAAATATGAACAATTTCAATTCTACAACAGAAATACGCTAATATACACTAACCCCGAAAAAATCATGTTTTATATATTTTATACTTTACACTTATAAAATAATCTTATTTCGTAATCATATTTAGTGTTAAAATTATACAATATATATATATATATATATATTGTATAATATCAAAATCATTTTTTGCCAAGTTTGCTTTAAATCATTCCAAAATTGTATTAGTTTTATTACACTATACGTATGAATACTTAAAATATACTGTATTATATACTTGACGATACTTCAAAAAAGGTTTCTATTAGATCAGATGACCATTTCATGTACTTAGAGTCTATATAATACCATAAAGGCTGCTCCAAAAATTAAGTGTCTAAAGGAAAATTGCTATAAAATAAAACTTTTAGTCCAGTAACTGCTTTTTGAAATAAAAATGTTCCCTTTTAAAAATTTTAAAGGGCTGTTGACATTTTTGTAAAATTACAGTTTGATTAATTACATGATTAAATATAATGCTTATTAAAATACAAATCAATGGTGTAACTTTAATTTAATTGCAGTTGATTACACACTAAAATTAAGTAGAACTAGGATGAATGTAAAAATATCGTAAAACAGCTGATGAAATAAATATTAACTAATTCAATAATAAAGGTGTTGTTTTTCTAACCTATGAAAACGTATTTGACTATTCGAAATTAACTCATAACAAGACTCTTGTGTGTTGCAGAAGAGCGATCCTGACCAATCCGGACCTTCTTCCGACTACGCCTCTATCGCACATCTTCTACAACGACTTCTGGGGTACCGCCATTAATTCCACGAATTCGCACGGCTCGTACCGGCCTCTCTGCGTCTTCAGCTTCCGGTTAAACTACCTAGTGTGCGGCTTCAGACCGTGGGGCTATCATCTAATCAACGTGCTTCTTCACGTACTAGCCACGGGTTTGGTGATCAGAGTGTTTAACGTGATCAAGCCCTCGAAGTCTTCTACGATCGCAGGATTGGTGTTCGCCTGCCACCCGATACACACAGAAGCAGTCTCCGGTGTGGTAGGCCGTGCCGATATTCTGTCGTGTATATTCTTCCTTTTGTCGTTCTTATGTTACGTCCGTCACACTCTGCACAGAGACAGTTACAAGAAGTGCGAAGTCGTTCAAAGCCATGTTCTCGTTTACGATGCAACTGCAAGGAATAAAATCTCCAACATAAAATCCTTTATCAGTAAAACTTTGAGCAACAAAGACAACCGGGATTGTAAGAGCTTCGGTTTTGGGAAATGGACATACTTGTGGCTGGCGTTAACTTTCGCAGCTGCTTCCATGTTAAGCAAGGAGTCTGGAATCACTATCCTGGCGGTGTGTGGAGTGTATGATATCCTGAGGAGTCGGAGGATCAAAACAAAGGTACACAAAATAATACAACATTTGTGTAAACTATAAGTTTTATTTGATTGTCTTTCAAAGAACTTTAACAAATTGTATGGAACAAAAAATTCTAAAAAGTTCCACAAAATAATTTTTTTTTAGAATATAATTTCATTGAAGTCTTTAAAAATTGATAAGAAAGAGTATAAACTGGATTTAAACACAATACAGTACAGAATTGTGGGTTTGCTTTATAAAATGAAACACATTTATGTATTTCTTTACTTGCATATTACTAACAACACTTCAATCTTGTTATCATTACTTTCTATTCGTTAATATTGTGCCATCATTTTCTCTAGGCTTAAATAAAAAAAAAATCGTGACGTTTTGAATTAATTGATTCTTCTCAACTGCCAGATTAGAACAGAAGCTTAGATGCCGTTTGTTCACCCCTTCTTTTGATACGTTATTTATCAATTACTTTTGTTTTGTATTTTGACCTCTGATTAAAACCTCTGACATTCGGTTAAAGTTAACCGAATGAGCCTTGAGTGTTAGTTCTAATTTAATAGAAAAAGTCCCAATAAACTATAACAAGAACATGAATTTTAAAACAATAGGTAAAAATTTTTAAAACAAAAATTATTAATGTGTATTCGTTTTCAAATGTTTTTAGTTTAAAGCGTTTTTTTCTGTTTTTTGTAGTAACATTTTACCGTTGTCTTTTGGAAAGCTTTGTACAATACGAAAAAAACTATCCTCCTAAAAAATGTAAATTAATGCTAGTGTAAAAACCTGATTCTAAAAAACCTTATTTTTTAAAAAAATCGGTCATATTTTTTTTTTTTTGAATGGCGCGTAAAGCAATAAAAGAAACGGCGGTCTAGGTAAAAAAAAACAGTAAATTTGTAATATTTAAGATTTGCTACCCAAATATAAATATTTATTTACGAGCAAAATTTTAACAAATATGATTTTCCTGGTTTTGACGAATTATGCAGATTTCCCAGTTTTTCGCTAGTTTATTTTAAACCCATTCTTTTAGGGAAAATGTAAACATTTACGTTTTGCTTGTTGCTTAGGTGTTTTAATTTAACCTAAGAAAAGTGTTTGCTGTGTTCACCCTTTGTTAGCCAATTTACATTGGTAAAATGTGCTATCACGATAAGACCCAAACCCAGAACCTTGATATGAGCATCGTCCTATTAGATCACTTTTTGTGGGGTCGTTAGAATTTAGGCTCTAAAGCGAATTTACAGAACCGATTGAACCTTGATATGAGCATCGTCCTATTAGATCACTTTTTGTGGGGTCGTTAGAATTTCTATATAGGCTCTACTTGTTAGCACGTTCACGTTCCCAATTGTGATCCTATTTGATTTAAACGACACAAAAATCAATTATAGCAATATTTTGGACTAATCTGATAATCAGAAAACGTCTTCAACAATTTCAAAATGGCTGTCATTTTAAATGTTTTAAAATTCATAAAATTTTCGATCTAAATGTTTTTGAAAATAAGATTTCACCATCGTTAGAGATTTTATAAATTAGAATTTTCAAAATCCTTTTAAATTAAGGAATTATTTGACTACGGTAAGGGTTATATTTTCGTATTTTCAATGTAATTTGAAAGTTAAAAATTGTATTATACGCAGATTTTAATGCTGTTATAATGGGGAAATAAAAATTTTAAAAAGGGTAACATAAAAGGAAATACTTTCTGGAAATTCGTTTCTATCACGTCAGTAAGACAGCTGCGTGCAGCGATTATTTAGTTTGTAATGTATCAATGAATTTTGTATAATTAATATAATGTTTTTCTTTTTTTGCAGAAACATAATGTAACAAGCAGCCTGTGCGTGCTAGGACTTGCTTTGTGTGTTCTACTACTCGGCCGCCTGAGGCTAATGGGTCACCATTCACCAGTGTTCTCCACCGCAGACAACCCTACAGCCAAACTTCCGTCGTTCCTCCTTAGGTCACTCAACTTCCTCTATCTCCCTGCGGTCAACCTGCGTTTGTTGCTCTACCCCTGATGGCTGAGTTTCGACTGGTCTATGGATTCGATTCCAAGAATCGAAAGCATCTTCGATCCTCGAAACGCCATATCGTTACTAATGTACTACACTCTGTACAAAACAACGACGAACTGTGTCAAACGAATTTTCAGTAACAAGTTGTCTGAGAACAAACGAGACAAGAGAATCAAGAAGAACGCAAGTGGTAAAATCGAAAAGAATAAAAGTAAAAAATGTATTTTATGCAATAACAGTTCGGACATGAGTCACACGGCGCATTGTATAGCGACAAATAACAATAATATAACATTAAAATGCGACTGCCTTATAAATAACGCAAGTATGCTTGTGACAAACAGCGAGCTATACCTAATCACCTTAGCGTTCACAGTTCTTCCTTTCGTGCCCGGTTCTAATTTGTTTTTTTACGTTGGATTTGTCGTGGCCGAACGAGTGTTGTACTTGCCGAGTGTCGGTTACTCGTTCTTAATAGCGCACGGTTATCAGTTATTGTCAAGAAGGTTCAGGAAAAGCATGCGCATCTGTCTCGCTGCGTTTTTGTTTGTGTGTTGTGTGCGCACTGTGCTGAGGAACAGGGACTGGCACAGCGACGAGACATTGTACAGAGCCGGAATCACTGTGAACCCGCCAAAATGTGAGTAAATAGTGTCTTAGACTATGCCTTAGGTCTTTTTTGTTTGTAGACATGCTATTATCACAAAAAAACTTTTAAAACAACATTTTTAAGCGTTTTTGTTAGTGATAAATAGTCCATTTTAGTGTTTTAGTCGAACAGCACCCACGTATAAACGGAAGAACCAATTTTGAACTCAACTTTAGGATTATATGCTCAATGTGCTAATGACCCTCATTTATCATACCGGATATTAAAAAAACTATTAAAAAAATATAAGAAATATATTTTTTGTAGAATCAAAATTTAAACTTCATAGCGAGGTTATTTGCACCTTTATTAAGGTTTGTTGTTGAGGTCTATCGAGGTTTGAAGGTTACTTTACAAAAAAAAAAAAATCTCTTATAGACAAAAATATCTGTCATAGGGTGTTTTAAAAAATTTGGGTTTACTTTTCCACAGTCGTGCTCTTTAACAGTCGTGCTCTCTCGCTCCCTCTCCTTCAACAGCTTATCAATCCCCCCACTACTTGGTCACTCGCCACTGTCAATTCTTTCTCTTATGTCTTCTTCATAAGCATTCTTCATAATGTTTGATTGCCTATTCGGCATTAGTGTCAGATTTTTCATTTTAGACCCCTGACTTTGATTCGTTGTTACAAATAAACGAACTATAATTATAATAAATGTAGCGGCTGGAGGGGTAATGTTCCTCTGTCAAAAACAGCCTTTTAGAGCGACTGACCTGCGACCTAGCGATAAAAGTTGTCAGCAAACGTGATCGCACAACCTTAATCAAGGAGAAAAATCGATGGTAACGCCATTACTGTACGCTACGCAATCGTTGAATCATATTTTTGTACAACGATAATAAAGTAAGGAAAAATTAGAGGGAGAGGGCTAATTAACGAATTTCCATTGGAAAAAGAGTTATGGGAGTAGCCAGTTACAGTAAAAGCCAGACCCAGGGTCGTGAAATTAGCGCCGATTGTGATTTATTTCCGAGTCTGATTTATTTCAAACTTTGTACAAAAATCGATTTTGTTAATAGCTTAAACGAATTGGTTACCCAGCAAAATCCGTTTACCAGTTTCAAAATGGCGGTCATTTCAAATTTAAAAAAATAATATTTTTTCGTCCTAAATATTAAAAAACATTTGTTCACCATTGTAGTAAGTGTTAAAAATTATCATTTTTAATTTTCAAAATCCGTTAAAATTTAGAAATTAAACTTGACAGTGCGTAGTTTTTCTTTTTCGTATTTTAATGTAGATTGAAATTTTAAAATGCTAATATTTGCAGATTTTAATGCTATTTATAATTGTGAAATCAGAGTTTCAAAAGTGAGATAAAAGAACTACTTTTTGGAAATTATAAAAAAAAATGAAAACACCTTTTAAAATAGGTAATTTTATCATATTCAAGCAGTTTTTAAAGTGTTTACTGTGATTGACGCACTCAACAAAAGCACACAACATTTATATGATCCTAATGAAACAGCTGATCACATAACGCATGGTAAAGCTTTTACTTGAGGTGTAGAAGCAATAAGTTCATTCTTATACTGTATATATATATATATATATATATATATATATATATATATATATATATATATATATGTATATATATATATATATATATATAACATGTATATATATATATATATATATATATATATACATGTTAAATGTCATGTGTTTATTGTTAGCTCAACTTCCAACTGACGTAAATACAATAGTAGAATAAGGTACTTAGTGTTACCTAAATTGGACATCTAAGTCCAACTTTTAATGTATTCTAAAACGCATTTGCTTTTCACTATCTGACTGTACGAAATATTAAAAAAAATAATTGTAAGGAATATAGGTCATAAGGTTTTGCACGGGTATATTAATTATCAGGACCCTGCGTCCGAAAACGATTTGTCTGTATATTTAAATGTCCGTCAGTCTATTTGTGTGTTAGTGTGCATCACTAAACTAAAAAGGTGAACAAATTTTGTGTATTGCTCTGGTTTGTCCGATTATTTTCAACTATATTTTTGAAATTTTGGTCGAAAACTGGATATTTCCAATTAGAAGGTTTTAATGCTTGCTAAACTATATTTATGGTTAATTATACTGTCCCCCAAAACCCGATTTGCGACTTATTGGAAAGAAATGAAAATCTGACTAATGTCTCAAAACATGTAAATGAAGTTTTATTTGAATTTTGATCATACGTGAATATTTATAATGCAAATTAATGAAGCAAGTTTCAAATAAAACAAACATGACACGCAGCTGTATCACTGACGTTAACGAAGCAAAAATTAATAACGGTTTCTCTTAAACTTACCTTTTTTAAAATACTAATGTATCCATGCTAAATTACATTGAAAATTAGAAAATGAATCCTGGCCACCGTCAAGTTAATTACTTAATATCAAAGGATTTTGAACATTCAAAACGCTAATATATATTTTTTTAAAGCTTTTTGAGATGGTGAAAACAGATAAAAAAACAGAACAAAGTAGTTATAAAATTTTAATGATTTGAAATGGCCGTCATTTTAAAATTGTTGAAAGAATTTTTCTAGATAACGAAATTTAAAATCCAAAATTCGTTACTAAGGTATTACCAAAATGAACTTTTTTGACAACTTTAAATTAAATCGGATTATAATTGCGAACGTAAGCGTGCTAAACACTTACACACATCCACGCACGCTCACGCAGAAGGGAACTAGTGGTCAGGAGCGGCGCTCATTTCAAGGGCCGGATCTAGGTTTTCCCAAAATGCTCCAACAGCTCATTTTCCAGTAGAAAATCACTAGAACGTACGGTTTGGAAGTAATTAAAAAAACTACACATGCTGTAAAAATTACTACTAATGTAATAATGGAGCATAAAATCGTTTCAAATTCTTCTTCTTAAGGTTTTAAAATGAAAAAGAATCTTTGAAGTTTATCAATTTGAAATTGTAATGCTGTTTGCACTATTTAATGCAATATTTTTCGTTGAAATATTTCAGTTACATTTAAGTATGTATAATTTGTCTTGTAATTGACGTTCCAGCTTACGGTAACCTGGGTTCGATTCTCAGTTCTCAAGGCAAGATGCAGGAAGCCGAGGACGCTTTAAGGATGGCTTTGTACTACAGACCCAATATGGCGGACGTGCATTACAATTTGTAAGTAAACAAAAACTATTTCCGTAAGAACATTGCAAACTTACTAGCCTAATGGATGGGATTTTCCAATAATTAACAACGTTTTAATAATTCAACACATGTGATGAACCTAAAGAACAACAAAACAATTAAGAAGCAATACTGAAACCTCACCTTTGTCAGAATCATTTTCGTATTGTCAATGAATTTAAAAAATGTTGATTGATAATGAAATCACTTTTTCAAAAAAAGCTATTTTCCTTTTAAACTTAATGAGCTATCGGTCAGTATCAATGTTCATTTTGTTATTCTAAACGTGTATGTTACTATTAAAAGCATTACTGGAATATTAACAACGTTATTCTGATATAAATTTGTAATAAATTGGAAAACTTTGAAGAAACAATGTTTAATTGTTAAAAATACTTGCAACCAATTAATGTTTAAATACCTCAGAAAATAAAATTACTGAAAAATTATTTATAAAATATTTTAAAATGATAATGAAAGAAAATAATTAATAAACAAAAAAAAAAAAAAAAAAAAAAGATATCTACAAAGTAATTTCTACAAAATTTGCTTTCAGAGGAATCATATTACAAGGAAGAGATAAGTATGAGGAAGCTATTCAAAGCTATAAGTCGGCAATATTTTACAGGCCATCTCTTGCATGTAAGTATAAAAAAAATATATTATGCTTAGTTATAAGCAGACACAAACATTTTTTATTATAAAATGGAATAGCGAAAAGGAATTTTTTTGTTTAAATAGTGTTACATTTTGCGCTTGAAAAAAGAGGTAAATTGCGGGCACTGAAATCTTAAACTAAAGCAAAATAATAATTACTAATGGGCCCGTGCGAACTATCACAGTTAATGGGAAAAAAGAAACGAATAATATACAACAATATTATAGTAAGACGTGTTACAGAGCCTCTTTAAAATCTGTGAAATATAGTTGAAACACATACGACCTTTGAAAGATGTGAGAATTATAACTTGGCCTCTTGATGAATGAACGAAAAGGAAAACAGGTTAGAACTTTCTATTTATGAAAACGCTATTTGTAATTGTAATTGAACGTAACTGTATGAATTCTGTAAATAAAATAACTCAAATAACACCGTTCGCTAGTATCTAATTACTATAACACACTAATCTTTAATTCAATATTTGTATTTTAAGATTACGGTACATATGTTATCACAGTATCAAAAAATTTTTAAAGTAATTTTAAAATTTAAATGACTTCCTAATTAAAATCGTTACAAAACCGTGTATGCCTACTATTTTTTGTAAATATGAACTTCTGTTAAAGTAGACTATACACCTCATTGTATGACCATAATAATGGGGTAATGTAAATCATTATAATTTGGTTTTTAATACGGTTGTTCTAATTACGGTTGTTTTAATACGGTTGTTTAATTAGGCCTTGCGTTGTTCTACCTTCGTATTTAAAATTATAACCAATAAAATTAGTGACTGAATTCTAACATTGTACATTATTGAAATATTTACAAACGAAACCAGATTTTAAATTACATAATTAAATTAGTATGTTTTGTTAATTATCACTAATTTCTGCACTGTGCTGCGTTCTCACGGGGACACTTTATACTGCTCCTGGAATTTTGTTTACAAACCTTTCATCAGTTTTAAGTCGGTTTTAATTGTATTGTAAAGCTTTAAAATGAACACGTATGAGACGTGAGTGTTACCTGGTGTTCTAGTGAGCCTGTAGTTATCATAAACATGTAGTTTCAATAAAACAGATCGTTACTTTTTGTACAAAACCAATCGGAATGCTTAGCGTAGTAATGTATGGAAGAATTATAACAGACATAATATGTAAAATAAATAATGAATTGTAACGAACAATTATACGAATATTAAATGACATTTTTATTTATAAAAATTACTATTGTTTATTTTATTTTAAGCATATTTTAATATAACAAAAATTAAAAAAGCCAGTAGAATTGAAGTTTTATTGCATAACTATCAAATTGCTTTAATTTATAGATTAAAGACCAATAACTGTCAGAATTAAAAAATTTTGTTTAACTAATGAACTGTAACTTTTTTTATATTTTGTATTTAAAACACTGATTTAAATTATTAATATACGATTAAAGTTCTAACAAGATAATCTTTAAAAAATGACCAGATTTTTAGGAAAGTTCTGTAATCTGTATTTTAATTTTTTTAACTATTACTTTATTTTAATAATATTGTTTATTTATACAGTTACCATCATTTATGTATATGGAACAGTACATGCAGTTTCCATAGACATCGAGGCTCAAGTCCTATTTGCTTATTCTATCTTAGTTTGTGCTTTTATTAGGCACTTTCAGACATCTACATTTTAATCTACATTTTTGAAATTTAAAGTATTGTTTTCATATAAACGTATAATGGCAAATGTCCCAATAGGTGTTTTTAAAATTTTTTCTAAACAGAACAAGATTCAAAATAAATAAACATTTAAAAAATATCTACTGATTAATGCAAATATACCAACTGTCGGAAACTACCATTCCGTTTAGGCTTTAACAATTTTTTTTTATATTTTATATTAATTACAACTGAGGCGTGCCCCATCTAGTAATTTTTCTTTATCATTGTGTTCAGTGTGTGCTGGGGTGCAGTCCGACGGCTGGTCCCAATGTGTTTACGGCCTGGAGAGGTCAATTGGCTTGGTCCTCTTCAGCCTTCTTGTGATGTTGTTACTGCGGCATAGTAGTTGGACAATCTCTGTATTATTATGCTGTTCTGCAATAATGCTTAACCGAGAGCTTTTTAATGACTTCCTGAACAGATTCAACACCTAGGTCCTTATATATGTTTTCATTTCTCACATACCAAGGGGCGTTGACAATCGTTCTCAATACTTTATTTTGAAAAACTAAAATAATTTTACTATTGCTTTTTCTTGTACATCCCCAGAGTGGTGCACCATAGGTCCATATTGGTCTTAGAACTTGCTTGTATAGCAGTATCTTGTTGGCTATCGAAAGTTCTGAATTTCTTCCAATAAGCCAAAACATTTTATTGAATTTGAGCTGTAGCTCCTCTTTTTTCTTTTTTACATGCACCTTCCATCGGAGCTTTGCATCGAGTGTCATTACTAGATATTTAGCACTGTTTGCATATGTTATACTCCTTTCGTTTAATATTATTGGTAATGGTTCATATTTTCTATTCGTAAAATTAATGTGTACAGTTTTTGCTTCATTAAGCTTTACTCTCCATTTTTTTTGTCCATTGACTTACTGCGTTGGTGGCATTCTGTAATTTCTCTGTGACTTCTAAAATATTGTCCCCAACTGTTAAAATTGCTGTGTCATCTGCAAAAGTTGCTACTGTGGACTTCCCAGTAACTGGTATGTCTCTAGTGTACAGAAGGTACAGTACAGGACCAAGAACACTTCCCTGAGGTACTCCTGCATTAAGTGTTTTAATTTGTGAGTATTCGAGTTCATATCTAACCCGAAAATGTCTCTCACAAAGGTATGACTTTAAAATTCTGAAGAATTGCTCTGGTAAGTCCCGTTGTAGTTTATGTTCCAGCCCACAGTGCCAGACTCCATCAAACGCCTGCGCCACGTCAAGAAATATACCTGAGCAGATTTGCTTCCTGTCCATACCTTCCTCTATTATATCCACCACTCTATGAACTTGTTCAATTGTAGAATGTTTTGCCCGAAAACCGAACTGATGTGCAGGTATGAGCTCCCTATCTTCTATGCTTAAGGTATCTTTTAAACCTTCAGTCTTTTTAAAAGGAGTTTCTCAAAGAGCTTAGATAGTATTGGCAATAATGAAATTGGTCGATATGAGGTTACCTCATGTAGTGGTTTACCCGGCTTAGGTAACATAATTACTTCTGCTACTTTCCATTGATTCGGAACATACTGTAACCTGAATGCTGCATTGATAATGGACAGCAGTCTCCTCAAGGCTTTCTCTGGAAGTTCTTTGATTATTTGCTCTGTAATTAGATCATATCCTGGAGCTTTTTTAGGATGTAAATTCTAACTGATTTCGTTTATTAGTTCTTGTAGCGTTACTGGTCTAATGTCTAGTTTATCTATTTTGTTTACTTTTGGTAGATGTTCATCTGCCATTTGCCTGGGGAGAGGACGGAATATTTAGGCTTTAACAATGTGCACAAACACACACACACACACACACACACACACACACACACACACACACACAACAACAACAACAACAACAACAACAAACCACTTCTTTAGACCCAAGGTTCTTAAATCGAATATTTCTGTTAAAATCTCAAAATACTGTTCGTGTATTTATTTCCCATAACAAGAGAGATATTATTTGATTATTTTTTTGTCATAGTGGCATACCTGAATCTTGGTCAACTTCTTGCGTCTAAAGGAAGATGCGAAGAAGCCGAAGACGTCTTAAAACGATGTTCCGAGTTGGATGCCAGTGGATTGAAAGACGTCAGGACCCACGAGGCTACAAGAATATCTGCCTTGTTACATCTAGGACGGTTGTACACAGAAAGGGGGAAATTCAACGAAGCCGTATCAGTGTACAAAAAAGGCGTTCGTTTAAAACCAGATGACTATCAGCTGCAGGTAATTCAAAATACTGACAGAAAGTCATCCTGCACTTGTAACTGAAAATGTATTCATTAATAGATTAAAGTTAGCTTAACGAAGGAAGGTTGTTGTGAAATCAGCTGTTTGGTAAAGAAAGATTTATCAGCTGGCTAACTGGTCAAAACAGAGTTTGTAAAACAGTTATGACTAACGTGTTTGATAAAAATACCGTTTGATATTAATCAGCTGTTTGCTAAAGAAGCATTAATATTGTCTGGTAAATTAATCAAAACAATAATCGAAAAATTATTTTTGTGTAAGAGTTACTCTTTTGACTATCATGTTTGATAAAAATGTAAACTTAGATATTTGGCAAATGGACATTTATAAACTGGTAAATTAGTCAAAACAGTATTTGTATAACAGATACTTTTTTTAAATATTGTGTTTAATAAAGTTGTAATTTACGTTTATTTTGTTAATAATTACATGTTAAATTTTCTGTTGAAATGTATTACTTTGAAAGTGATAATTAAGAAAATTATGATGTAAAATTTAAGTTAATAGGCATAAAGTTTTATCTGTCTTATTTCGTCAAATGACTAAAAGAAATAAATATATATATATATATATATATATATATATATATACATTTATATATATATATATATATATATATATATATATATATATATATATATATATATATATATATATATATAAAACATGTTGTTAAAAAGTTAGTGCCTGCTAATATCCTTCTTAATGTTTATTTAAGAATTAAACAATTAAATGACATGTATTTTAAAATATTCCTGTAAGTCTTAAATATAATTAAAATGTATTTACTGTACATCTTCTTCAAGTTTGTACATAATTATACATATAATAATTATACAATTAATAATTATACATATAATAATTATTGAATAAAGAACAACTAAACAAAAATATGAACCGTGGTACGAAGTTGTCTGCCTGACGTGATAGAAGCGAATTTCCGAAATAGCAACACGGGAGAAAGATTGTTTTTAATATCTTCGTGCTATTTATAAAATTAAGTAAAGCTCATTTAAAATAGCACAAATAGTGTCAGACGTTATTAATTGTAAAGGTAAATACAAAACAAAATATAAAATAATCTTTTTTCAAATTTTTAGGTACTGTATAATTTATTGGGAGAGACACTTGTTAGTTTGAACAAGTTCGATGAAGCAGAGTTCTGGTACAAGAAGGCATTGGAATCCAAGCCAGACCATGTGCCCACACACCTGACTTACGGCAAGTTGTTGGCAAAAAATGTAAGTAGGCCTCTTTTAGGAAAAGTAAAGTCTACTGCAGTCTAAACAAATAATATTTATCAACGATTCACACACAGGGTTCATCGTTTGTGAGGAAAACCCCAATAACGTTTTAGTGTATTACTGGAGAAAACCCAAACTCGTAAAACGTTTATAGGACATAAAGTTATACTTTTTATTGAATGAGGCAACTTTGCTTCCGCCCCCAAAATTGTGGATTTTAGCGGCATCTGAAACACTTTAAACATAAACCTTTATCGAGCGAAATCTCATCTTAAAGAGATTGTTAAGTGAAAGAATAGCGCTAACTAGGATACTTTATTTCAGTTCTATTCAAAATTGTGGCATGTGAAAGAAATCAACCTCCTGGTAAACCGCCGGAGTTAACTTTTATATGTTCGTGAAACCTGGACCAGCCTGAACAGAATTGTCTTCAGTGGTTGAGTAGTTTTGTCATTTTTTCATTTTTGGGATAATATTGAGCAAAATTAAAGCAATGTTTTTCATTCTGACGAATTAAGTGAACAAATAGTGAACGTTAATTTGGGCTGTTCCTTTTCTCTTGAAATATCTTTAAAATGCGATGTTATTCGATTACATTTCTAATATCTGAGCTGCTCCTAAAATTATGAACTGAATTAAAGGTTCCCCCATACACTAAAAAGTAAATCTTCATATTTTATAGATATCTTTATAAATCTTTATGCTTTATAAACATTCCATGAATTTGGTTTTCTTCACAATTACACTAGAAAGTTATTGGGGTTTCGTCACAAAAGTGACTAATTATGTATATTATATATATTAAATAATGTATCACTTATTAAAATCAAGTCTATTGATCAGTGTTCCATGCATATATTGCTTAATTAATCTAGCGTTTAATCACATCAATCAGTACGTCTCGCTAATGTGATTGAAGCAAATTTCCGAAAAGGAAATAATTTATTAACGTCACATAACGAACATTGTTTTATTTGTACGTCACAATTCTAAATGATGATCTCGATTCGTAATTCTGTATTTCATGACACTACATCAGTCTGACCCAAAGTAGTAGTTGAAATGGAAGACCGAAGTTTGGGATAACACCGCTAAAGTTCACGTATTGCGTAAATGGCCGCTAGTCGCATTATTTCTTGGTCACCACACCGTGTCAAGTTGCAAGTTGAGTATGGGATCTATAAAATCCCCATGAAACACTGCAACATTTGACAGACTCCGACAAGGTTAATGAGTTGTATGCCCCATCGCAAAAAAGATACGTGGACCTTGGTTTTTGGGAAAACAGTCAATGGAATAGTACTTGGACATGTTAGGAAAATGGCTTCTACTTCAACTTAATAAAGATTTAGGGGATTTAATTTGTCAACAGTCTCGTTGGAAAAACGCTTTCTCAATAAATATCTATCTCATCGTTGGATGGAACACATGGGGAATGAAGCCCCAGCACTTTAATTCTGGTCTCCAAGATCACTTGACCTCATTAATGCGATTTTTCTTGTTGGGGTTTGTGAAAGATGTTCTTTACGTACCAGCTCTACCGACAACTATTTTTGGACTAAGAAACCACATTAAAGTCGCTGTGAGCTCAGTGACAAATGCTTCTTTACGTACGGAACGAGTTCAACTACGGCTTGCATGTGAGCCTTACAGCCTGAGGGGGACGCGTAGGACATTTGTAAATTGTAGACTATCTGTAAACTTAATTTTTAGTATCGGATGTAATTTACATAACGTTTCTAAGTAGCTCTCATTTTGAAATATGGAGTTACGAAATTTAATCCATCATTTAGGATCACTACGTAATAATAGAATAATGTAATTTCAGAATAACGAAATTTTATAATAACGTAATTTTAGAATGATGTAATTTTAGAATAACGTAATTTCAGAATAACATGATTTTAGAATAAAGTTGCTAAAATGAAATCTGGTAGCTATAAAATTTATAATTTCTTTATGTTTGAGTTTATTTTTATTACTTTTTTTGGAACCTGATTTCACCAAAGTAATCAGTGTTACAATCTGTATGTATTAATATTTGAAACTTCCAAATTTTGTATTTGTAATGACATTTTCGAATTTTAACTTATAACTTACGCAATTCTTAACGTTGATTTAAAACGTTGAGATCGAGAAAATATATTTAATATCTCTGTGAAGATATTAGCTATGTTACTGAATTGTACATCAGGTCAAGGTAATTTGTCTAGTTTGGTAATAATGCTTTTCGTATAAAACGAGCGCCTTCTCCGCAAAAAATCTGCGTAAACATTAAAATGTAAACAATTCGGAAATAAAACATTTGTATGTGCTGCACTCTGAGGTAAATCTAATGAACTATCTCGGTTAATAAACTTACATTTAAATAATCATCTGTTCAAATAATATCTTCACCATAAGGTTAACATGAAAATTTTGAAAACCAAAGAAGCGAAGCCAAAAGGAACAAATGATAGTCTCTCATGACATACCTGGGGCATAAAAACTTATAGTTAAAAAAATAAGCAAATCAGTAGACTTAAACGGCCCGATTGGCTTGTAATAAGTTACATCAATTTTTTATTTATTTTTGTGTATGATATTTTAAGGTGAAAAGCACATTGAGGATATTATCGCCTCCCTAAATGTAAGTGTCAGTTTAAAGTGTTAATGTCTTAAGTGCAGAGTTGTAAGTGTAAGTGTGTGTTGAGACTCGGGTACAGCGAGGGACGCCTAAAGCCTCTCAATAGGTGCAGCTAGTCTGCATCCCCCTGCGGGGGTCAACAGTTTTTTAATAGGCCTATATTGATTTTATTTATTTTGTAGCAAATGGGTTTCCATTTTTTATTTCTACTTAACATTACCGTTTCTCAGGTTAAAATCTTGGAATTGGAGGTTTTACTTAAAATCTTGTACTGTATTTCAAAGAAATAAAAGTGTTTTATTTTCGTTATTAACTTTCCAATAAGGCACTTTTCCGGTAAAGCAAGAAAAATATATGGAATGATTTAAAAATTACAATTTAACGATATAAATTACATTATTCAGATTATTATTAAAACATATTCACAAAAAGACACAATAATAAAAACATTTTACTGAAAGTAAAATTACGTAATATTGTGTTTCAGAAAACGAGGTCAGTCGAAGCTGAACACTTTTTCCTGCAAGCGCAGAAATTAGCCCCGAGTGATTCTGCAGTGTATAAACATTTTGGTGGGTATTATTTTCAAGTTTTTAAAATCCGTAAAATATTATTTAGTTATTAAAGATGATCTTTCTTTTTTATTTATTAATTTTTAAAAATGAAGGACCATCCTTAATAACGAAATAATATTTTACTTAGGCTATAATAATTTGATTTAATCGTAAACCAATACTAACATTATTCAGAATGAATCTAATTACTAATATATATTCACAACGAAAATTCCTTATTATAAATAAGTATTTATTTATTACTAAATAATTTACTGATATTATTTATGATTCGATAATTTATCAGAAATAATTAACATTAATACATATTTGACAATGGTTTTTGAATGAATTTTCCAGGAAACTTTCTGTCAGATATGGGGCGCTTACAGGAAGCGGCAAAACAGTTTATGAAGTCGGCCCAACTGTCTCCCTCTGACTTTGAGGTGACTTTGGCGTCAGCAACGACCTTGAGGAAAGCAGGACGTCTCTACGATGCAGAGTTGTACTACAGGAAGGCGGTGGATCTTAGGCCCGATGTAAGGATTTATCTAAGAGTGTCTTGTGACGTCATTGGATTCATATTGTAAGCCTTAGGCTTACTTGACTGTTAAAGGAGATGATTAGCGTACTTCAATCAGGAAATTAGCTATTAGAACACTCGTATTGGTAAAACACATACATAGCACAATGAAATGAACTCTGATAATGAAATCTTGATCACTTTTTAAACGGGTTGTTGATAAATCACTATGTAGACTGTTTGTGTAAGACAGAACTATAGATTTCGTATTTTGATCCGATGGGGTTCAATCTTATATCAAAATTTGATTTTAGCTTTAAGGCGTTAGTTATGGAACAAAATATAATCAAATCGTAAAAAATCGTAAATTTTATCCTAACTTTTAACAAAATCAGATTGCACCATCGTAACCAACATTAAAGACTCCATAAATAACTCCAACTTAATACTGGCAAAGTATTTTAAATGGAATTTAACACAGAAGTTAACCTGACGGTGATCAGGAATGATTTTTGTATTATCAATATTATTATAAAACATAAAATTCTTATCTGTGCATTTTTTTAAACTGATAAGGTTACATTTTTATCCTTCAAAATCGCTTCTGTCATGTCAGCAAGATAGCTACTTGCAGCAATTACTCCTAAGACCGGGTGGTTACAAAATGCGAAGCTGAATAGAGATGAACAGCAACCGGAAGCGGATTTCAGTCAGTTAAAGGAACGTGCTTTTATTTTTTGAATCTAAATATTTCGGCCTACTCTAACGGATTTTAGGAAACTATTGTGTTTAAAAACCGTAATCTAGGCAATGGTAACATAGGTAACGAGAAATAATAAGTTTGGAAGCGTGGTCAACGTGGTGGGGTAAGCGAAGTCAGTTTCAAAACCGAACCTGGACAGAGTCGAAGCTACGCGGAGAGAAACCCAGCGACGCCGTTTGACTCCGCTCAGCTCCGTTAAGCTTTCAGTGGCCACACTTACATTAAAAGCAATAGGCAATAGGTTAAGTTTTGAATGCGTAGTCCGCTCCACTCAGCGCTACTCTGCTCCGAATGTGGTGGCCACGCGGCTTAATACTGGCTTGCACACAATTATGCATTATGAAAACCACAAATAAATACATGTAGTTTATTAATGACGACATTATACACCATTTCACACACTAAGAAATAAATAAATTTTGCGAATTCAGTTCATGTCTTAATTGAAAAGAGTTTCTTGCAGGACTCGGGCAGTCATAGCAACTTGGGCGCCATCTTCCATCTGAATGGCAAATACCAGGAGGCCGCTCAGTCTTATCACCGAGCACTGCGCTTGTGTCCTTACGATAAGACCACACTGTACAACCTCCACAAACTGTACAACCTCATTGATAGGATCAAAGCGTGATATGTACAATAGAATTATTCATACTTACAATTCAGAATATTTCAAATGTGTAAAGTCTCATATTTTTGTTTAAAGATAATATTTTTATATAAATTACTTTTGTCAATACAATGTTCTATGCTTGACTCCTGATTGTTTGTAAACAAATCTTAAATACAGTTTTTTTCTTATAACGTTTTGAGTGTTTATTATTACGATTGACCTTAGTTATAACGCCCTCGGTTAGAACGCTAACTCGGTTATAATTTTCATAATGTCCCCAATATTTTATATTAAGTGTACGTGTGCTTTAGGCTCGGTTACAACGCTGTCACGCTGCTCTTATAGTCCAGCCACTTAGTATCGGCCTGCGCGAGAATTCCTCTCCAGCTCCCTCCAACAGTCCAGTGATACAGAGTCTGCCAATCTGAGTCTAGAAACTGTTACTACTCGGCGATATGACCTCTCACTCGCACATTTTTGTCTCGGTCCCACTGGTGCTCTTAGCAGTATTCTAAGCTGCTGTCCAATAGTCACTCTCACTTAAAATACAATTTGTGTTCTATTTTTAGAATAAAGGTTGAGAATAGAAACGGACCCTTTCTTAGAATTTTGTTGCAGGCTACACAAACAATGTAAATTGTGTTGTTCCCGTAAAGGAGTTCTCTCTCTTTTACACACAAACACACTCACTCTGTACGCCTTAGTGGGGGGAAACTTTTATCTCAAGAACTCTCACAACACTGTGTTGCATGTATACATACTAAACTGTACAGTGATTATTTTCTATTAGTTTTAACTAAAATATATTTCAAAATTGTGTAATATGTGTAATAAATTGTAATAAAATAGCCATTAACTACGTATACAGTACAAAGTATGCTTTTCTTTCACTACATACAGTATTACCGCCGTTTACAAACTTCTTTACTGTAAACTTTATTATAACGCTGTCTCGTTTACAGTGCTCATATACGTTTCGTCCTTTCAACTGCGTTTTATTCGAGATCAACTGTATTTCAACACAATGTCGAAGTAGGCTGTATTTTTGCTTATGGCGTTATCCTGCTGTCAGAAGGTACGTGACAATTACTAGTCCACCCGTCGCAAACAATACTTAAAAAGAAAGCAGGAATATAATATGGAACTTACGAAGCATGGTGGTATAAAGTGATATAAAAGGAATGCCGTGCTGGGGTGACAACTAATATACCACGGTTTAGACGGGATTCTCATAGTGCTGGAGATACAACCAAGAAAGCATGACAAGGTTTGGAGAACCTCCAAACCTTTTTCTGAAAGGACAACCAACATTCCATTGTTTAGGTGAGATTCCTTTCGCGCTAGAGAAAAAAACAAGAAACAATGACAAGGTTTGGATAACCTGTGCTTAAGGAACAACCAAATACTACCGTTTAGGCGAGAATTCCTTCGTGCTACAGGAAGAACCAAGAAGCCACGACAAGTGTTGCAGGATTTTTTTTTTGAAAGGACAACCAACATACCATTATTCAGGTGAGATTCCTTTCTTGCTGAAGTAACAACCAAGAAACCACAAGGGTTAGAAGACCTTTGCTGAAAGGGCAACCAACATTAGGTGAGATTCCTGTCGTGGTTGAGGAACAACCAATAAATCACGTCAAGATTTGGATTACCTGTGCTTAAGGCATAACGAACATACCATTGTTTAGGCAGGACTTCTTTTGTGCTGGAGAAACAAACAAAAAAATCACGACGAAAGTTTAATGACCTGTGCTGAATGAACAACTAACATACGGTATTTTAGGTGAGTTTCCTTTATGCTGGATGTATAGGAAGAAAATATTAATAAAAAGCCTTTACTTGGTCTAAAAAATAGGGCAAGGAAAATAGGAAAACTGACGAGTGTTCATTTAAATTTTAATGTTAACAATGACCGACATTCCAAAATCGTCAATTCAGAATTGTAACTACAAAAATTTAACAATCAATATTGAGGTTTAAAATCATAAATTGTTTATTCGTTTAATTCTTTTGTTTATTTAAACAGAAATATTTCACACTAAATATTGAATTCAATCAATTTTAATGCAATACATTTATAGATCGTTTATTTAATTGCAATGTCTATGTTTATGATTTTATGTTTTCAGATTGAAATTTAATCCTGATAACTCGACCATACGCTTCAATTAATTTAATAGTGCTAGTTTTGGAATGTACAAGTAGATAGAGGGGATTAACTGTTGTGTCAATATAAAATTGTCAATATAATAAACTATTCTACGGTGTATTATGGTTTAATATTTAGAAATAACATTTTAGAAGATAGTTTAAATACTTAACAAATTAATACAAGTCTGATATGGAATGGGTATTTTTAAGCCATGGTGTTTGGGACGGGAGGAGGAGAAATAATTTCCACATACACAACTAATTTTGTATCACAGCAGATCTCTTGGTAATACTGCTTTGTTTATGTTTATTACCATTGTTTATGATTGTAGTAACGACAAATAAATCATTAATTTGTCATTAATCATTAATCATTAATAAATCATTAATTGCTGTACTTTACTTATTAATATTGATATATTTTTATATTTTATTAAGGGAAATACAAATAATTAATGGAATTACTGTAATTAATTGTGTTTTATAAACAACATGTTTTCTATTTTCCTAATAGAAAAAACTACTTAGGTTGTTCCTTGTTAAAATGGCGTACCAAAAAAGAGACACTTTGATTATTGTCTCGTTTTTCTGTCTGTATCAGCTAAACAGTTGCTCTAACAAGTTTGGTAACAAAATCTTGTCAGAAATGAAATTTTCAAAATATATATATATATATATATATATATATATATATATATATATAATTTAACATGTGTTCTACCTGTTACCGTTTTCATGTACAATGTCGATAAATTGCACACCGTACTAATCCACGGATATTCAACTAGTAAATTACAATGTAATGAAGTAACACCATATTTGTATATTTCCACAACTTTTGAAGCGAAGCTTTTAATGTTAGTTTTGGCGAGAGGAGTGAGTAGGAAAAAAATGTCTGCGAACGGAAGAAAGTAACGGAAATATGGAACGAACGAGCAAACTTTCGTCTCTCTCTATTTCACTGTTTTTATTTTTCTTCCTCATTTTCGATAACAGTGCACGCGTATTACACACGTTGTGTTGTTTTTGCTTCGATACTTTTCCTTAATTGAAGAACAAGTGCACGTTGTAACCGTTTAATACATTCGAAATTAATAAAAAAGTTTATAAAAATTGTTGTTAATACTGATAGTTTTTAACAAGAATTAATATAAACGTTTGCAATAATTGTTCTTAATATTGCTAGTTTTTAACAACATAACTGGAACTTATTATAATCCATTAGCTGTTCAATGAAATCAGCTGATCGTTACGAATTAATATAAACACAACTGAATTTTTACTATAACTACAGTTATATCTAAGCTAGGTTCACGTATTTATTTATTTAAATAAAACTACATATTTGTAAACGTATGTTATATAATCAAATTAATTATGTATTCAACAAAAATATCATTAACAAGAGTTTCGCTTCTGTCGGTAACTCAACGAGTTCCACTCGTGTCCTTTTTTTATTTGTGTCTTGCCAACCAAGGTTTCACTCGTTAGAGGCAATGAATACAGAATCTATTTATTAGTTAGAGGTTAGAGCGTTGTCAAGGCTATTTGACAGAATAAAGTTAAAACAGGTAATACAACTTTATATTTTTGTTGAAGAAAACAAGCTGTAAAAGCTTAAGAACTAGGAGGAAGATATGATCACACCTGTTTACAATGCAAATTCATATTTTACCATTTGCTAGGGTACACACACACACACACACACACACACACACACACACACACACACACACACACACACACACACACACAAACACACAAATATTAATTGTTATATATATATATAAAACATTATAATAGAATATATTTATTATTAAGTTAGATTGTTTTTATTAATATTTCTCGTAATAAAAATGTGGTTTTTGTTCTATTCTCGACTAATTTACATTTTATTGGACATTCCAGATTGAAATATTTTGTAATGTTCAACTGATGTTTTTCATGCAACAATAATAATAATTGAATTCCCGCTACGGCCTGTTAACACTATAAAGAAACCAATTGCCAATAACCAGCAGCGGCAAAACGCTGAAACCAGTCACAGTACTGTAATTATAATGTTTTAATTTTAGTTTAACTAGATCAAGGCAACGAATCAATAATGCAAATGTTTTATCAGTTTTCGTTTGCTAACGTAAACAATTTTATGCAGTACCAACAAACGAATGTGATTATATTGGCTGAATAAATTCTATTCAAATTGCGGTTGGTTTTACAGTGTTTATTTTGTTAGTCAATTAAAGTACACTAATTTAGTTCCAACCTGTTTGTTTATCTACGGTCAAAGGTAACAATGCAAATAAACACGTAAAACCACATTTATGTATGTTTGACAGGATTAGAATTTTGAAATACAGGTTAAACGTGATTCCTACATTTCCTTAATATCGTAGTGAAACACGGGTATTCAGCTAGTATATTCTAAATACAAATGCAATACATATTCTGTATTCTGCCTCTTTTATACAACATTATCACTTTTTTTTATATAAACATATTTTAGAAAAATGATTTAACCATTATAGAGTTGAAATATGCATAAATGAGCATTTTAAAATTAAAATTTATTTTTAAAATACAAAAATTTATCGCCATTGCCGACAGATTCATTTTTGTATTTATAATGGAATTGTTACATTTTAAATTCAAACTTATCCAGACCTTAATGCTGGCCAGGATGGTAAAATCAGATTTTCAAAGCACGATTTTGACAACGACAGAGACAAATTTGTCATTAAACGTCTTTAGACAAACACACACACACACACCCACACAAACACACGAAAACACACACACACACACACACTCACACACAAACACAGACAGACAGACAGACGCGGGCACACACACACACACAAGATTAAGATTAAGATTATTTACTAGAGGAAGGGATAATTCAACACCAGGCACTGCGATCGACTGACCTATTGTGCAACTTATCTCTTAAAATATCTAGTTCAGCAGATTGGTGCCCCTAATAAGTTCCAACAACCCACTGACTAGCTCACTCTGCTGAAGATCCCTAGGGTCTTAGAAACCAAAAACCCCTAGCCTCCTACTAGCAAGAGCCTCACAATCATAAATTATGTGACCTGCAGTTTCCTCCTCCTTCCTGTACAATCTACACACGGTTTCTCCATGGTATACACCTATCCTGTTCATGTGCACCCTCAGACCACAGTGCCCTGTTATGAGCCCCATGATCCTCCTGAGTTGTGCTCTGCCCATGACATCTGCTGTCCCTTTGATTCCTCCAGGCCGCCTCGGTGGTCTAGTGGATAGCGTGCTAGGCTTTCACCCCGAGGACCCGGGTTCGATTCCCGGCGAGGGCTTGGCATTTTCATTGCTATAAATCATCCCATCGTCTGCATTAGCCCAAGTGTGCACAATAGCCGGACGTTAAACACAAAAAAAAAAAAAAAATGATTCCTCCAGAAGGAACTTTGCTTAAGAGACGTTTACTATGGGAATGCCCATGAAGATTGTCCCATCTTACCTGGTGTTGACATGTAATCCATCCATTAATTGCGGACCTGGCCAACAATAGAGAAATCCCTAAAGCCGGCTCAGGTCCGATAATCTCAGATGCAGATCCAAGTCCAGCCAGTCGGTCTGCCTCCTCATTACCCTCAACTCCCCTATGCCCCGGAACCCAGTGAAGAGTTACTTGGTTATCCCCGGTATAGAACGTCAAGGTTCTTCCAACATTCCCAGACCAGCTTGGACTGTATTATAGGACCCGCTAGTGCTTTTATTGCTGCCACACACACACACACATACAACTTTCTTATTTTCAAGAGAATTTTCTATAACGTCAGGAACTCTTTGAATCTGGTCAGTAGTAGAATGGCTGTTTCAAAACACAAACTGGACTGCTGGAACAAAAAAAAAAAAAAAAAAAAACACATTGTACTGGAAGACGTATGGTGGACACCTGTAAGGTGTACTCAGTGTGTACACTCAAAAAAATGTAACACTTTGGCCCTTACGGATCACATTTTAGTAGTAAAATAATGAATTCACGTAAGGGTACTTTATGATACTTTGTAGCGAGGTTATCACAAAATGTTTTTTACCATCAGCGCTCCTAATGAGCATCATGGTTGATCATAGGACTAGATGAGAGTCTCAGAGTCAATTTTTTAAGATAAGGTAGCGCAAAAAACCAAAACGCCTGACGTGTCTTAAGAATATCTTGCCTTTAAAGTGTAGGTTAGAACATCCGTCGTTAACAATTAATAGCCTATAATAGCGGCACGCACCTGTCTTGCTGACGTAACAAAAGTGAATTTCAAAAATATATTTTTCCTTATCTCACCCTTTTTTGAAAATCTGTTTTGACCAAGATAATCAGCATTAAAAGCAGGATATATTAGCACATTAAATTTTAAAATTACTTTAAAAATACGAAAATGAATTCTAACCGCTGTAAAAAAAATTAAAACTCAACGAATTTTTAAAACTCTAAACGCTAATTTATGAAATTTTTCACGTTGATTGTGATGCTAATATCAGGTTACCAAAAATATTTATCAAACAAAAATAAGAATTTTTAAACATTTGAAATGACCGTCATTTTGAAATTATTGGAAGAATTTTGCTAGTTAACGAACTTGTTCGAGCTACTACTATAATCGATTTTTGCACCAATTTGGAATTAAATCTGACCAAAATTGCGAAATGCGAACGTGTTGACACATACTTATATATATATATATATATATATATATATATATATATATATATGTGTGTGTGTGTGTGTGTGTGTGTGTGTGTGGGTGGTTGGGTGGGTGTGTGTGTGAGAGAGAGAGAGAGAAAGAGCAAGCACACTCATATTCGATATTTCAATCCATTTATTTCAAACTTCGCACAAATATCGATCTTGTTAATAGCTTCAACAAGCACACTAACCAGCAAAATTGTTAACAGTTTCATAATGGCGACCATTTCAAACATTTTAAAATGTTTAACTTGTTTTTCTTGAATTCGTTTGGACATTTAATTTCCCTGTATTAATCAGCACGTAAAAATGTTCCGTATTAAAATGAATAAATTAGAATTTTTGAAATTCTAAAATCCGATGAAATAAGAAATTTAATTTGATAGCGTTTAGGGTTTATTATCTTATTTTAAATTCAGTTTGTTTTTTCATAATGCAGATTTTAATGTTGTTTAGCCTATATAAAAGAAATCAGATTATGAAACGAAGTCAAAACAAAAAATATTGCTTCTGGAAATTTGTTTCCATCGCGTCAGTGAACACAACTGCATTAGGTTATTTAAATAAATTCAATAATACTGTAGCCTATATTTATTTTAAATATATCGTATGAAAGATTTTTACAGTAATTCTACGCTCAAATTAATCAATCAAATCCAAAAGAAGTATTTAAATTATCTAGTAAAACAGGAAAAAGTTATTTGAAGTTCGAAATTTACGATGAAATTAAAATTTATGGGCGCATAAAATTGAAACGTTAAATGTAACA
>CM040188.1:79238802-79301302 GCA_022606455.1 Callitettix versicolor | reverse complement strand
TCTGATAATAAAGGTGAAATCAGATAAAAAATATATATAATTATACATTTTTGCTGTTTTAAAAATTCTTTTATATCACACCGAAGATAGCTGTGTTTCCGCGATTATTGTTTTTGCAACATGATTAAGAAATTGAAAGTATCACGCAGATTTTAACATTGATTACAATTATAAAATGCAATTTTAAACAGTAAACACAAAAGTGTTTAATTAGCATTGGTAAATATAAATTTCGTTATAAAATACCAAAATTATCTCTCTGATAAATGTTTGTTTATATTTTGTTGTGTAGTGTTGTTTTTAAAACAAGCTTGACATAAGCGTGCTGGGATTATTTAAAATAATGTTCCATTAGTAAATTTAATATTTATTTGCTAAGATAATTCTATTATATGAGTATCCTATACAATTGTGTAATGTGAGAATATATAACTACTTGTGATGCTATTAAATATTGATTTTTAATTTTAGCATAATTAAACCAAAATATACGATTTCGAATTTCCTTCAGGGGTTCACATATTGTGAACACGAGTGTGGCAATCCCGAGTATCCTTACTGGATGTAACTTTTCTTCATCAATCTGCTCTTAGATTACATCCTTTTATGCCAAGCCAAGATGGATCAGCGTACTCCGATGGCTGCAAGGGAGCTTATGCGGACTCTGGTTACCAGACGATTTCAAGTTTTATTCAGTCCTACCCTTACTTATGCAAGCTGGGCTCTGTGTGGGTGAAGTGTTTTTGTAGCTACTTATGGAATTTTGATGGTTGGAAATAAAACTTCACAATCTAGAATTTTCTGAGGAACTGCTAGAAGTACAACTGGTGTGTAAAAGTAGCATGTAGGGAAGGAAACTGCGGAAGTATCGTTCCCCATAGAATTCACAAGCACTGAACAGCAGCCAATTGAAAGGACGCTATATGGATCTCCTCAATCTCAGTGGAAGAAGTCAGATATGTTATGAGTTTGATATGTATTAACGATATCACATCAGACAACGGCCAAAATCGAATAATGCAAACGTCTATCGGAAGCGTAAAAGAGTAAAGCGAGCGAGAGGATACAATATTAAATGTATTTCTAACTAAACCTAGAATCATAAGACCTCCTTGGAGTCAAACCTTGAGTATGAACCTTGTGTGGTACCCAGAAGGGGGTTGCAGACTAGCTGCACCTATTGAGGGTATTTAGACGTCCCTCGCTGTACCCGAATCTTAACACACACTTCCACTTACAACAATACATTTACGACTTTAAAATTTTACACTCACACTTACATTTAGGGAGGCGAATGTGAGTATAATTTTGTTTTAAAAGGAATTTCTCGAACAATCAAAATATATTTTTGAGTAGACTTTAACGCTGATTAATACAGCGAAATAAAATTTTCAAAAGATATAAGAAGAAAATTTTTGACGATATAAATGACCGTCATTTTAAAATTTTTGAATGGATTTTTCTGGGTTTTAAACTTGTGCAAGTTTTACCAGATTCATTGTATTTGCCGAGTTTGAATGGAATAGTAAGAAAATTAACGTTAAAGTGATAATTTAAACACACACACACACACACACACACACACACATATATATATTATATCACCCCCCCCCCTGAGCCCCACAGGGGGTGCAGACTAGCTGCACCTATTGAGAGGATTTAGACGTCCCTCGCTGTACCCGAATCTTAACACACACTTACATTTACAACACTACATTTGCGACTTTAACACTTTACGATAATAACCTCAATGTTTTTTCGCCTTAAAATAACAAACAAACAAAAATATATAGAGTGGTAATGAAAGACCATTTACTTTAAGAATGGAAGACTGTTACGAACATTGAAATCCCGGACTCAGGAAAATCATAGGTCGCTACAGAGCACTGTGCTCTAAGGGTGCAAGTGAACAATACAGAAATATACAAAACATAAATAGTGTATAGGTTATATCGAAAATAAAAGGAAACTGCAGGCCATTTATTCTATGATTGTGAGGTATTTTGTCAGCAGACTTCAAATGATGTTTGGCTTCTAGGAACCTCCAGAAGAATGAGTCAGTTTACTGCTAAGACTCATTGAGTGCATCATCAGCCTACTGAGGCCATAGTGCTTAGTTGCAAAGTAGTTATTTTGATCGAGTTGCCAGGGGCCAACAAACCTTATAACATCAATAACTAAATAAAAAAGATAGTATATTAGAATATATTGAAATATGTACAAATTTTTTATTTTGATGATAGTTTTATTTTTATTTTACAATAAATAAACGAAAATTGAAAACAAATACTTGATTATTAATCTTGGTCACTCTTAAAAATCTGCATACACTTATATATAAGTACAATATGTAAGTAAAAAATATAAGTTATAAAACTTGATCCTAATTACCAAAAACAAAACATTTAAAATGAGGTATGAAATGGGTCATATTAAACTGTCAAAGAAAAGTCAAATTTCTTTGATTATACATCTTTGATAAAATGAATTTGACGGTTTTTTGATGAACTAATGCTATTGTCAAACTTTATTATTAATATTTTAATCGTAGTAAAACTCTTAAATTTTCTGCTTAATTCTAATGATGCAGGTATAATTCTAACTTTTTATACAGGTATTTAATACAGTAAATTTTCAGTACCTAACCTTACATGCGAGATACGCTAGAGTGCCTTTTTAGAGTACTCACGTGACTGTTACTTGATCGACTTATACGCTGAATGGTGTTATCTTAAATAATGTGAGAGTTTCTGTTTCAACAGACACATTATTGCTTTCTTTCGGAATTTTTGACGCTATTTGAAATGTTTCTATCTCATTCCACTAGAAGATAGAATCTTTTATTTTTCGATTATCAATGTTTGCTTAGGGTAGCAATTAGTGTCAACTGTCGCCGCCTATATTGTAAGTCGTGTCCAGTTACAATATGTGTTCTGTTTTGGCTGAAAGTTTACTTTCATTATTCATTGCAAATTATTTGTTATGGAAAACTGTTTAGAAATGTCAGATAATAGAATTATACTGACGGTTAATACAAAGTGACAGTTAAAAAGGAGATATTTGATCTGTCGTAATATTTGACAAAGACTTTTTAATATACGTAAGTAATAACCTCAAAATATTGTCTTCTGTCTAACTGCAATATGTATGTTCTTTTCACTGTGCACTTAAAAATGATGGCATAGTAAAAATACATAAAGAAGTCGGACATTAACTTTTTAAGTTCTAAAAACACACTTTAATAATATAATATTATCATATAGTTCTGTAAAAAATGAACAAATTAATTCGAAACTGTTAAAATATGTGTAAAGTTGTTAATAGAAAAATATAGGAAAAGTATATGTAATGTGTTGTTAGAAAAATAGGCCTATGTACACGCATGTGCAGAATAAAGTTATCACGGCGATGATGACCTTAATGTTTTTCACCGAAAAAAATACAGAGTTATCATATATTTTAAACTACTATGTCTTGCCAAGTGACATGTTCTTATATTTGTTTTATAAAGTTTGCTGTACATGTCTAACGTCTTTGCTTGAAATAATTAAAGGAGAATCAAAAGAAGAAGTGCAAGTTCTTTATACTGACTACTAAACTGTCTCTTATGATGACGCACGAGAATGATGAAGGCTTTGTTGGTCGTCTGTTTAAAAAATGTTTTTATTTTTATAAATGCATTATTTTTTCTGCAACATTAACTTTTTCTTGTATGATGCAAACTTCTTTTCCTGCGTAGTGACTTCCGTGCTTTGTAGTTAAGTATTTAATTGTGAAGTGATGAAACTTCTAAAATTATTAGAATGACAGAACGTAATCATAAAATATGCCTAGTTAAGGACCCATCTGATTAAAGATGTGACAAATGTAATATATTTTCTTTAATACAACTTGGACAAATAATGAATTGTTAAAGTTTCATAAAATATTTGTCAAATATCTTTGATAGTGTAATATGCTCCTAACAAATGGCGCTTTAATATATATCGGATTAATATATAATTTACTAGCTGTTACCCGTTGCGGCTTTGCCTGCAATTATAATTTAAGCAATAAAATTTATAGTCAATTTTCAAAATCAGAATAGGTCATTTCATTTTAATATATTGCTATATACAATATTATATGATTTATGGTTTTCGGCAAAGACATAAATTTTTGCTACTCGATACGCTAAAACAGGGTCATGTCATATTTTAATAAAATACAGTATTATTAAAAAGTCATTATTATACAATTAAACTGGAATAGTATTGTGTTTATCTCAGATACCTAAAACGTGTTCACACCAAATGTAATCTCATTTGGTCCAGTAGTTAAAGTTTATTTGAATAACAAACAAATAAACAAAAACAAACTTTCAGAAATATAATATGATTAGCTGTTACCCGTCACGGCTTTGCCCGCAATCATAATATACATTAAAGATCATGCATTATCGTGTTAGGACCAACAACCGTGTTAGATAAGTTTTGGAGTACTCTTTAAAAAAATTAATTTTTTCCTGCATCACCGTTTAACCCAACAACCGTGTCAATTAGGTTTGGAGTACTCTTTTTAAAAAATAAATAAAGGTTTTTAATGCTTCACCGTGTTAGGCCTAACAACCATATTAGTTTGCTAATGGAGCATTCTGTAAAAAAATATAAAGATTTTTCATGCATCACTATGTTAGGCCTAACAACCGTGTCAGGATATGTAGCCTAGTATTTAAAAAAAAAAAAATATAAAGGTTTTTTGACGCATCACCGTGATAGGTCCAACAACCGTGTCAGGTTATGTAGTACTCTTTAAAAAAATATAAAGGTTTTTTCACGCATCACCGTGTTAGTTAAGTTATGGAGTACTCTTTAAAAAAAATATAAAGTTTTTTCCATGCATAACCGTATTAGGCCCAACAACTGTGTCAGTTAGGTTATGGAGTACTCTTTTGAAAAAAATAAATAAAGGTTCTTTTAATGCATCACCTTGTTAGGCCTAACAACTATGTTAGTTAGCTTATGGAGTATTCTTTAAAAAAAATATAAAGATTTATCACGCATCACTATGTTAGGCCTAACAACCGTGTCAGTTAAGGTTTGGAAACTCTTTAAAAAAATAAAGGTTTTTTTCACACATCACAATGATAGGCCCAACAATCATATCAGTTAGGATATGTAGTATTCTTTAAAAAAATATAAAAGTTTTTTTACACATCACCGTGTTAGGCCTAATAACCGTGTCAGTTAATATACTTAGTATTCTTTTAAAAAATTTAAAGGATTTTTCAAACATCACCGTGATAGGCCTAACAATCGTGTCAGTTAGGATATGCAGTATTCTTTAAGAAACTATAAAGGTTTTTTTACGCATCACCGTGTTTGGCCTAACAACCGTGACAGTTAGGATATATAGCCAAATAATCTTAAAAAAAAATATAAAGGTTTTTTCACGCATCACCCTGTTAGGCCTACCAACCGTGTCACTTAGGTTATGCACTATTCTTTTAAAAAATGGGTTTCCTATCACCCAAACCCGTGTTAGACGTATTTTTATTATTTTACTGATCTGTAGATCAGTAAAACAATAAAAATACGTCTAAAATCAGTACAACACGGTACCGATTTTCGCCGGTAGCAATTTTGAGGTTATGTTGGTCACTTTTATTTTCGATTTTTATCGTACTTCTCCTGCTTTCATATTTTGAATTTTTGCTTTTGGGCACATAATAAAGCATTTTAGTAAGAAAAATATCAAAAACTCCAATAGATGCTGCACTGCATATTTACCATTTTTTCATATAATGTAATTACACAAATATATATACTACCTTACAATTAAAGTATCCTAATAAAATTGTATATAATATATATATTCTGCACTCTGCTTTAAAAACATTGAATAGTCTTAAATGAAAAATACTAGATTGTGATTATTAGATGAAAATGTAACATTAAAAACAATAATTTTGCAATAAATAAAGCCTAGTTTAAGATTTGTAAAATGGGATTAGATCTATGTCCATCTCAGGTGCCTAAATCTCATGTTCAGTAAACAGTAATTAAACCTAACTATAATTAACAGATGTTAAAAAACTAAAAACTGATAAATATTTTGGGCTGGGTAAGTAGTATAATGACGTTTTGTAAAACGGGAATAGGCCTATATGTATCTCTGATACTTAAACCATATACGTACCAAATTTCATCTCAATTGGTCCAGTGGTTAAAGCGTGATTGAATAACAAACAAACAAACACACAAACTTTCAGAAATATAATATGAATTAGATTAGATAGATAGATTAGATAATATAATATATAATTTATATATCGCTTTAATATAATACATCGTTAAAATAAATCTATCTTATATGGAATTGGTTTAATATTGACCAAAGTGTCCGCAGATTCTTAAAAAAAAGCATTTACGAGAATTGTGTAAATTTTAAACTAAATCGAATAAAAGCTGATGCGCTAGAGCTCTAACACTCACACCGGTGTGTGTGTGTGTGTGTGGGGTGTTTCAATATTGGCCGCTCATTTCTAATAAAATATGTTTGCTGAACAGCCTATTCATTATGGTACAGTAATTTTGTATATTACTTTCGTGCATTGAAAACAGAAAAGCAGCTTTGTACTGTCTCTTGACATATATTAGAAATTCCTTTCTTTGCAATACGTCAGTCAAGCCCAGCGAGAGTTTCGCACACAATCAAAGCGTTTTTTAATATCACCAGGGAAAGAAGGAATCACATTCCTTTCTACTGTGTATTTGTTACAGTTTAACACACACTTAGTCGTGATAGAATTAATTTGTTAATCAGATTAATATCTGATTTATTAACGATTTTTTTTGAAAATTCTAGAACGAAAAATGCTTTATAAAAATACTATCTTTACGGATTCCTTCCATCCAGCTCTTTCTTGGTCTTCCTCTTGCCCTTTTTAAGGTCGGTACCCACTCCATTGCTTGTTTAAAAGTTGTTTGCATGATCATACAAAATTAAATGACTCCTCTAAATATCCTTTATAATTGTGTCCTCTATTCCCATCTGTTGACGAATTACCTCTTTTCTTATTCTTTGGACTCTCGATATCCTAGCAGATCTTCTCAACGCATCCATTTCTACAGCCTCTATCCTTTTCTTCGTTTTCTCTTTAACTCTCCACGTCCCAGCTCCATATATTAAAAAACTTTTAATAATCGTATTATTATTGAGCTTTTGTGATCTTGTTATATTCTTACTCCATAATACGCCATTCAAGCATCTTATTATTTTCCTCGTTTCAGTTATTCTCGATCTTATTTCGTTTTCATCCGTACCGCTTTTGTCGAACTTTACGCCCAAATATCTATACTCTTCACATGGTTGTATGTCCTCCGAAGAGTCAATGTCTAGACTACTTATTTGGTCACCTATACATAAATATTTTGTTTTTCCTGTGTTCATACATAATCCCCACTCTTCATATATTACTTTTAACTTACGCGTCATGTATTGTAGATTTTTTTTGTCTTACGCAATTATAGCTTGGTTATTTGCAAACTGTGAAGTGTAAATCATCAAATCGTTTAAAGGTTCTCCCACGAGTGATCGAAATTTACAAATATGACAATGGGAAGATCGAAAGAGTGGAATGTAGGCATCGGACAACGTCACTGCATGTTTTAACCGAAAAATAAAAAAAAAATACTAGAGCGACCGTCATGGTTAAGACCTACAACATAGAAATGAAACTTGAAGCGAAAATAAACAGAGAGGATTTCGGCGAAACGTCGGAACAATGTTTCTTCTAGAAAAAATTGTCAAAAGGATGTACACCGGTTTTCAATGTGATATATATATTCACGTTTACAATTTTATTCCCCTTTAATTCAAATTTTAGCACGAAAATCGATCTTGGACAGATCTTGGACGAAACTAAAACAGTTTCGTTTCCCAATAAAACCCGTTCCACAATATAAAAATGAGGGCGATTTCATATCTGTAAAGGTTGTAACTTTTTTGTCTAAAAAAAATCCGTTTTCACGATTAAATTAAGAAACTGAATTAGACGGCCTTCATAAGTTTACGTATTTTCAAAATAATTTCCTGATTTAAGTGCTGTTTTAATCGTGAAAAAGTGTTTAAAAAATGGTAAGAAAACATTTTTTTAAAAATTCGCTTCAATCACGTCAGCGTGACATTTGCGTGCCGCGGTTATTTTGTAAATATTACATAGTTAGGCCAGCTTTTTGTAATGTTTTAAGTAGAAACGTTAGTGTAAATTGGTAAGTTTTCACGTTATTCGATAATTAGTCTTGCCTAATTTATTTTTTAAAATAAATAGTCCAAAACATTACATAAACATGTTCACACTTATCGAGTTTGTTACATATGTGTTCAATATTCGTTAGGCTATGTACTACGTTAGTTCAACCTCATAGTTACTCATTGTTTTTTTCAATAATTTCTATCACAAAAATCCAGACATTTTCTTCTTAACGTCCAATACATTTTAACGTTTAGACGCTAGAGTGTCGTTTTCGACCGACAATCAACACTTGCTAGAAAAATAGAAGATATTCGCTTACTTACTGAACGAAAGAGCGAAAATCATTCGGCATTTATTACAGGCAGATTCAGAATTAAATCTGGCGGTATTTAAATTCCCTTATTGCATTTCTCATAAAGGTTCCTTGCTTTTCTTTTTCATCTTTTGAATAATTAAATTCCAAGTATAAAGGGGATTTGTTGGCTTTAATGTCAAAGAAATCTACCTCAAGCAAAAATATTTTAAAGAGATTTGTTATCCACTCTTTAGTATTACAATGTTAGACAAATGAAATTATAAAAGTACTCCTTTAACAATATTTTCTTTTCTTTTTTTTTTAATATAATAGGATATGGAAAATGTCATTGTTAGGAAAATTAGTATACGTATTTGTTTTATAAGAAAACTAGTCTAAGTTAGGAAATAAATAATTGTCGACTCCGTACGTTATACAAAGCAACTTTATTTTTTAGCTTTACGTTTGTACCGGGCTTGGTATATTAAATAAATCATTGTATTCAACTTAAATTAACAACTCTGTTAATGTAGTGATAATATAATATAATTAAAATATTTGTATATATCATCTATTACGCTGATAGTTTTGAACGCTTTCACTTAGTTTTCGTATTTATTTTCTTGAAATATTATCTTTCACTCAAAAGCTGACTATTATACTAATATAGTGTAAATACTAATTAAAATAAGTCCAAAGTGTAACAGTTGCTGTTATACATGCCTTTTAATACTTTTTAAGATGAACCTCTAGTATCAAGTACCTTCAAACTCTATTGGTATCTGTAGAATATATATTTTTAACACCTCAAAGAGCACACTTCTTATTTTAGTCTTTCATTAGATCCTTTCATATCTTGTATGTTTATTTGCATTGAATAAAACATTTTTGGAAAGTTCACACTTTTTTCTATTTTTCGACATAATCGCCGTTGAGATCGATGCATTTTTGCATACGGTGAACTATGTTTTGTATGTCTGAATCGAAAACCTTTCCCGCCGCGCCGCGAAGGTAGCTTAAAACTTTTTCTTTCAGCTCCTCTCTGGCAATGAAATGCGTCCCACCAACGTGTTCCTTCAAATTATGGAAGAGATGGTAGTCATTTGGGGCTAAGTCCGGGCTGTAGGGCGGATGTGTGACAGTATCCCATCCAAATTGGTTGATGAGATCGGTTTTTATACGGGCGGTGTGCGGACGAGCGTTGTCTTGATGGAAACAAACTCCCTTCGTGAGCATGCCTCTCCTCTTGTTTTGAATCGCGCGGCGAAGGTTCCTTAAAGTCTCACAGTAACGATCAGCATTGATTGTTGTGCCGGTATCCATGAATTCGCACAACTAAACCCCTTCCTGTCACAAAACACGCTTGCCATGACTTTACCGGCAGACAGTGTTTGTTTGAACTTCCGCGGCTTCGGCGACTCTGGATGATTGTTCTTTCATTTCCGGTGTCGTATAGTGTACCCAGGTCTCGTCCCCCGTGACAATGGAGTCCAAGAATTTCTTGCCATCGGTTTTGTAAGCCTGAAGAAATTCACAGGCCTCATCAATCCGTTGCAGTTTGTGGTCTGCTTGGGACCCATTTGACACAAACCTTGCTATACCCTAAATGGTATATCAAAATTTTATCAATGCAGGTTTTGCTGACATCAGGGATCATCTCGGAGAGCTCCCGAACAGTCACCATTCAATTGTTCAGCATTGCTTTTTCCACTTTCGCATTCGTTTCGTTCGAAACACATGGCCGTCCGGAAAGCTGTTCGTCGTGAACGTCCGTCTTTGAATTATCTGTTAACGGAAGTGTCTAGAGGGAAAGTGTTTTTTTCATAAATTTTTCATACACGGAGTGCTCATACATTTTTCTCCGTAGACTTCACACAGTTGGATATGAATGTGTGCACAAACACAAAAAACAAATCACATAGCGTAATTCGCACTTGGCGGAAAACAGAAAAGGCAATGCCATTATTAACGGCTACCAAACCAAGACTGAGCATCGCAGACCGTTCGCAAAGTGGGGATTGGGAGTGGAGGAACCAAGCTGCAAGCCAAGGTCACCGGATCCCGCGTAACAACGTTCGCAGCAACTATAGCGCCTTGGAAACCTTACTTTACGGACAACCCTAGTATATCTAAATATTTGTAGTCTCTTCAACGGATAAACATTTCACCAACTGTTTTTATAACTTCCACATTTTACTTTTAGGCTAAGTATTTTCATACTTCGTAATTTTTTGGTTTCTCATGGTTAACATTTGTACCTACTCAGGGGCTCACTACAGTGAGTATGGTGTTTTAAGATCGAGGCGCCCTAACTCGTTTTGAGTCTTAACTGCTTCTAGTCTTGGGGTGGATCCTTTCATATCTGGTACCTCTATGCAATTTTTGTTTTTACAAGATATACTTTTATCTTCAGGGACTCATTATAGTGAGCACGGGTATGACATACCCGAGTATTCAAACCCGTTTAAACTGTTCTTGTTAGAAAAAAAAATATTGAGAAAACATTATGATAAAATGAATGTATGGTGAAACAAATACAACAACGAGCTGGATGGACTGTATGAAGAGCTTGATATATAAAATTGGCAAAGTATCATTGGGCAGACCACTTTGTCAGAAGGGATGAGAACAACATCGTCAAGAAAATATATCCCTGACTACGGAGGGGAGAAGAAAGTGAATAAGATGGGCCGATGGAGTGTATTGAGATGCCAGAGCTCCCCTCAGAGGGGTGCAGACTAGCTGCACCTATTGAGAGGATTTAGACGTCCCTCGCGGTTTAACACACACTTACACTTACAACACTTCACTTACGACTTTAACACTTTACACTCACACTTACATTTAGGGAGGCGATAATAGCCTTAATGTGCTTTCTCCTTAAAATAACAAAAAAAAAAAAAAGAGAGAGCTGCCAGAGCATTTAGTATCAGAGGATGGTGGATTTCTGCAGGAAACACAGACAGTTTGCGACGGCTTCTGAAGGGTGGCCAGGACTCAGATATGAGTTGTAACGCCAAGGATGACGATGATGAAGCGTTAAAATAAATATATTTTGGTTTAGAAGTAAATTTAAAAATTTATTTTGAGCCCTGACCGCCGTATTGTTCGTTAAAAAAATAAAATTTAGTTTAATTTTCGAACAATAAATTATTTTTTTAAAATTTGGTATGCTTAATTGATTTTTGATTTTTCATGTATGATTAACATTTAAACAAAACCTGCATAACTGATTTTGAGAAATGTTTTTTTTTTTTTTATAACTTGGTAGGTCCGTAGTCGGGTTTTTGAAGAAATTATCGAATTTTCGTTGTGCAATGTTTTTACATCGTTTATGTTTTGTTTAATCAATTAAAATCTACGCGTTATAAAGTAATCCGTGAATACAATAAGGACTGTTTCAGTCAGCTGGTGAATAGAACATAATTAATCTTAATCACATCTAAGACGTCTGACCTTGTAAATTAATTCCTGTAGGCCTACTATAATTTCTTAGGATTAATGGCGTACCACCTCTTAGTTCACTAACATATGCGCTAATTACTGATTAATGATTAGCACAAGAATTTTATGAGATACAGTGTTTAATGGGAAAGTAAACAATAACATTTTCTTTCCTTCTTACAGCTAAGTTATTCGTGTAGGCTAGAAGGCATTTCGCTTTCCCAACAACACCGCTCTCTGATATGTTGTAGGTTAGAGCCTAGTTACTCCCATTAGCTTCTTTCTGTATTTTACGTCGAACTCTTGTCTTTATTCTAAAGTAGAATAACGTACACATTTTTAAATATGAAAAATGAAAATATAATTTTAAAAATTTCTCGTAATCAATATTTTTTCTAAATATTCGTTTTGGAAACTATCGACAAAGAACAAGAGTAAGTTTATTTCTCAAAATCTGAACGTCGGATTTACGGCAGATTCACAATTCCAGTTAGTATACATAAGAAAATTTGAAATAATGATACTGCAATCATAATTTCAAGAAAGTTCAAAATGAAAAATAATCACAGCACGTAACTGTATCGCTGGCGTGATGGAAGCGAATTTTCAAAAGTATTTTTTAAATTTTGTCATCTCTTTGAAACTGTAATTTCGTTATCACTTAGATTAGATTAAAACCTAATAGAAGGGATTATAAAACCTCAGGCACTAAAATCGATTGAACCTCTTGAATACTAGTTCAGTAGATTGGTGCCCTTAATAAGTATTAGCAATCCACTAATTAACTCATCCTGGTGGAAGTCCCTAGGGTCCTGGAAACTAAAAACCTTTAGCCTCCTGCTAGCAAGAGCCTCACAGTTAAGAATGTCATGCAGTTTCCATCTTTTTCCTTCACAACTTACACGCGGTATATCCATGGTAATACCTATTCTGTTCATATGCTCCTGAGACCACAGTGTTCTGTGCATTCCATAAGGAATTTTGATGAAGAGGCACTTACTATGGGGATGCCGATGAAGGTTATCCCATCTTGTCTGGTGTTGATTGTTAATCCACCTATTAATAACAGACCCGGCAAACGATGGAGAAATATCTAAAGTCGGTTCGTATCCGATAAATGCAGATGTAGATCCTAGTCCAGCCAGTCGGTCTGCCTCCTCATTACTCTCAACCCATTCATGCCTCGGAACTCAATGAAGAATAACCCGGTTTTCCAGGACAGAGCATTGAAGTTCTCCCTACACTCCCAGACCAGCTTGGACCGAATTGCAGGACCCACTAGTGCTTTTATTTCTGCCTGACTCCCGGTGTAAACATAAATACGAGCCATCTTGAAGGCTGAGTTTGTTCAAATTCTCCCTAACGTAGGCATTATTGGCCATTACTTTAGTCTGCAAAACAGTTTCGTGCTGTCACAGGGTGGTTACTTTACCCCGGTCTCAAGCAGTACACACCAGCACCATTACTTTAGTCTGCAAAACAGTTTCGTGCTGTCACAGGGTGGTTACTTTACCCCGGTCTCAAGCAGTACACACCAGCACCATTACTTTAGTCTGCAAAACAGTTTCGTGCTGTCACAGGGTGGTTACTTTACCCCGGTCTCAAGCAGTACACACCAGCACCATTACTTTAGTCTGCAAAACAGTTTCGTGCTGTCACAGGGTGGTTACTTTACCCCGGTCTCAAGCAGTACACACCAGCACCATTACTTTAGTCTGCAAAACAGTTTCGTGCTGTCACAGGGTGGTTACTTTACCCCGGTCTCAAGCAGTACACACCAGCACCATTACTTTAGTCTGCAAAACAGTTTCGTGCTGTCACAGGGTGGTTACTTTACCCCGGTCTCAAGCAGTACACACCAGCACCATTACTTTAGTCTGCAAAACAGTTTCGTGCTGTCACAGGGTGGTTACTTTACCCCGGTCTCAAGCAGTACACACCAGCACCATTACTTTAGTCTGCAAAACAGTTTCGTGCTGTCACAGGGTGGTTACTTTACCCCGGTCTCAAGCAGTACACACCAGCGCCATTACTTTAGTCTGCAAAACAGTTTTGTGCTGTCACAGGGTGGTTACTTTACCCCGGTCTCAAGCAGTACACACCAGCACCATTACTTTAGTCTGCAAAACAGTTTCGTGCTGTCACAGGGTGGTTACTTTACCCCGGTCTCAAGCAGTACACACCAGCACCATTACTTTAGTCTGCAAAACAGTTTCGTGCTGTCACAGGGTGGTTACTTTACCCCGGTCTCAAGCAGTACACACCAGCACCATTACTTTAGTCTGCAAAACAGTTTCGTGCTGTCACAGGGTGGTTACTTTACCCCGGTCTCAAGCAGTACACACCAGCACCATTACTTTAGTCTGCAAAACAGTTTCGTGCTGTCACAGGGTGGTTACTTTACCCCGGTCTCAAGCAGTACACACCAGCACCATTACTTTAGTCTGCAAAACAGTTTCGTGCTGTCACAGGGTGGTTACTTTACCCCGGTCTCAAGCAGTACACACCAGCACCATTACTTTAGTCTGCAAAACAGTTTCGTGCTGTCACAGGGTGGTTACTTTACCCCGGTCTCAAGCAGTACACACCAGCACCATTACTTTAGTCTGCAAAACAGTTTCGTGCTGTCACAGGGTGGTTACTTTACCCCGGTCTCAAGCAGTACACACCAGCACCATTACTTTAGTCTGCAAAACAGTTTCGTGCTGTCACAGGGTGGTTACTTTACCCCGGTCTCAAGCAGTACACACCAGCACCATTACTTTAGTCTGCAAAACAGTTTCGTGCTGTCACAGGGTGGTTACTTTACCCCGGTCTCAAGCAGTACACACCAGCACCATTACTTTAGTCTGCAAAACAGTTTCGTGCTGTCACAGGGTGGTTACTTTACCCCGGTCTCAAGCAGTACACACCAGCACCATTACTTTAGTCTGCAAAACAGTTTCGTGCTGTCACAGGGTGGTTACTTTACCCCGGTCTCAAGCAGTACACACCAGCACCATTACTTTAGTCTGCAAAACAGTTTCGTGCTGTCACAGGGTGGTTACTTTACCCCGGTCTCAAGCAGTACACACCAGCACCATTACTTTAGTCTGCAAAACAGTTTCGTGCTGTCACAGGGTGGTTACTTTACCCCGGTCTCAAGCAGTACACACCAGCACCATTACTTTAGTCTGCAAAACAGTTTCGTGCTGTCACAGGGTGGTTACTTTACCCCGGTCTCAAGCAGTACACACCAGCACCATTACTTTAGTCTGCAAAACAGTTTCGTGCTGTCACAGGGTGGTTACTTTACCCCGGTCTCAAGCAGTACACACCAGCACCATTACTTTAGTCTGCAAAACAGTTTCGTGCTGTCACAGGGTGGTTACTTTACCCCGGTCTCAAGCAGTACACACCAGCGCCATTACTTTAGTCTGCAAAACAGTTTCGTGCTGTCACAGGGTGGTTACTTTACCCCGGTCTCAAGCAGTACACACCAGCACCATTACTTTAGTCTGCAAAACAGTTTCGTGCTGTCACAGGGTGGTTACTTTACCCCGGTCTCAAGCAGTACACACCAGCACCATTACTTTAGTCTGCAAAACAGTTTCGTGCTGTCACAGGGTGGTTACTTTACCCCGGTCTCAAGCAGTACACACCAGCACCATTACTTTAGTCTGCAAAACAGTTTCGTGCTGTCACAGGGTGGTTACTTTACCCCGGTCTCAAGCAGTACACACCAGCACCAATGCCTGTCTTTTCTTGGAGCCATCTGTATACAGTACTAGGTCTCCAGAGTTTCCCAACACACGATCCTCCCCTCGTAAGTCAATTTGGCATGAAAGGGTCTAGAAACCATGATAGGGTCATGGAACGTTTCTAGACCCTTATCACTCTTCATCATTAGAATCGAGTCGATGATCTTCTATGTGATTCTAGAATGTCCCAAAGTTGATGAAAGCCAGACACTACCTTCGTGCAGTCTATATCAAGGTAGCCGCCTCGGTGACCTAGTTGATAGCGTACTAGGCTTTCACCCCGAGGACCTGGGTTCGATTCTCGGCCAGGGCTTGGCATTTTCATACGCTATAAATCATCCCTCGTCTACATTAGCCCAAGTGTGCACAATAGTCGGACGTTAAACACAAAAAAAAAATCTATATCAAGGTCAATTGGGGGGCTAAGGACGGTCTCCATAGCCGCTATTGGTGTCGTGTTCATAGAGTTGCCAATGCATAGTCCTTAGACCACCACACAACAGCACCATACCACACTACAAGTGTAATGATCCCTGCGTAGATGTACTTCATCGTGTCTGGTCTCAGCCATTTCACCAACCTTAACAGAATTAAAATCGCGTATATTAGAATTTTAAGCTTTTAAATTTCATTGGAAATATGGATGAACCATGACCGCCTTCAAATTGAAATTTACTAATTGCAAGTATTTTGAAATTCAAAATGCTAATTTGTAAAGTTTTTATGAAGACAGAGGTTCTCCGAAACGCATCGAAGAATGTAGAATTTACGAAGCTAGGGAAGGCAGATTATTATACTGAACATAGTAACAATAATCCTAGCAGAAAAGAAGAAGAATATAAAAAGAATTTTTAACTCTGGTTACGACGGTAAAGTCTCATTTTCAAAAATATCCGACAATTTTTGTTGTTATTTTAAGGCGAAAAGCACATTGAAACTATTGTCGCTACCCTAAAAAGGAAGTTATAAATTTTTAAATATTTCAAATGGATGCCATTTTATAGTGTTGAACTACGTTTACTGGCAGACGAAATTTTTTAAGCTATTACTAAGTTCTATTACTGAAAATTTATATCTAGCACGAACTTGTATATAAAAATGTCTATGCTAGCACACACTTGTATATGAACATTGTATCATGTCGGTCTAAAATTGCCAACGTGAGCGAGAGCAGATACACACTTATATAAAACGAAAAGTGATCGGCGTTCATTTTGTGGTCATGAGTGTGGGTTTACCCAAGGTAGCCGCTCAAATAACTCATTTTTCAATTGAAATTCACTACTAACCTTAGTTCTGAAACTGTTGAATGAATTTCTTTAAAGAATAATCGATTTTTTGCCAAGTTTTAAATGGTTTGACCAAAATTGCGAACACTAGAGGTCTAACACACATATCTTATACAAACCCTCCACACGCACGTACATGTATTTTTAATTACTTCCTGTAGTAAGCATGGATACACTGTGCATGAACATTTTAAAAAAATTGCACATATGTGGTCACAACAAAAATAATGGTACTTGAAGTGGCAATACATGATATGTTTGTTGTTGTTTGTAAAAATGTTAAATATTCAGTTTTCCTAAATCACATAACACTTATGAAGTCAATGATTAAATGCATTGGTTTTTATTAATAACTTTGCATAATGTTTTAATAAATCTCAAACATAATTGAATTTGGGTTCAATGGTAATTTGTACAATTGCTTACCTGATAAGAGAAGAACTCAACCGAGAATGACATCGCGTCCACATAGCCTAACGATAACAGAACCCATTGTCTCTTATCTGTATGAGAGGATCCATGACAATTGCAGAACTCATCTCGCGGGAAGTTTGCGCTGGTCTATTGTTACTTGTGTCTGTTGCAATATTTTATTTAGTACAATTATCAGTGCGATACGTAAAAATACATTTTGTTTTTTATAATACTGTAAATAGGGTGAAATGAAAACACATTCCCTTAAATAATTGTAATTGTTTTATTGTACAAATTTCATTTGTAAGTTAACAAATCTTATGCATTTGTTAAAAACCTGTTTTAGAGCGAGAAAAACCTCAAAGATACCGCACAAGATGTCGGCGAAACGTCGGAACAACGTCTTCTAGAGACAATTGGGTCATACGGATGTACACTGGTTTTCAAAGGGATTCACATTTTCACATCTGTGAAGGAATAAGTAAAATACACACACACACACACACACACACACACACACACACACACACACACACACACACACACACACACACACACACACACACACACACACACACACACACACACACACACACACACACACACACACACACACACACACACACACACACACACACACACACACACACACACACACACACACACACACACATACACACACACACACACATACACACACACATGTGTTTATATATATATATATATATATGTGTGTGTGTGTGTATCACAAAATTATGATCTTTAGATAAACAATCGTTGTACGTAATCTATATAATTGATTTGGTTTTACAGTCATTACAGAGTAGATACTACAGGTTATTTTATTTATTTTAAAGAGAAAAAATAAAATAAAATAACCTGTAGTATCTACTCTACACACACTCTACAGACACTAGTGTCTGTAATATCTCTTTATTTTAAAGAGAGCCGCCTCGGTGGCCTAGTTGATAGCGTACTGGGCTTTCACCCCGAGGACCCGGGTTCGATTCCCGGCCAGGTCTTGGCATTTTCATACGCTATAAATCATCCCATCGTCTGCATTAGCCCAAGTGTGCACAATATTTGGACGTCAAACACTAAAAAAAAAAAAAAAAACAATGGCTATACTTTAAATGTTTCATTTCGTTTTACAGTCATTACAGGGTAGATAGTACAAATTATGTTTCTTATCGGACAGTGAAACAATGATTATACTGTATCTGTTTATTTGAATAGAGGGTAGATAGTACAAATTATGTTTCTTATCGGACAGTGAAACAATGATTATACTGTATCTGTTTATTTGAATAGAGGGTAGATAGTACAAATTATGTTTTTATCGGACAGTGAAACAATGATTATACTGTATCTGTTTATTTGAATAGAGGGTAGATAGTACAAATTATGTTTCTTATCGGACAGTGAAACAATGATTATACTGTATCTGTTTATTTGAATAGAGGGTAGATAGTACAAATTATGTTTCTTATCGGACAGTGAAACAATGATTATACTGTATCTGTTTATTTGAATAGAGGGTAGATAGTACAAATTATGTTTCTTATCGGACAGTGAAACAATGATTATACTGTATCTGTTTATTTGAATAGAGGGTAGATAGTACAAATTATGTTTCTTATCGGAGAGTGAAACAATGATTATACTGTATCTGTTTATTTGAATAGAGGGTATATAGTACAAATTATGTTTCTTATCGGACAGTGAAACAATGATTATACTGTATCTGTTTATTTGAATAGAGGGTAGATAGTACAAATTATGTTTCTTATCGGACAGTGAAACAATGATTATACTGTATCTGTTTATTTGAATAGAGGGTAGATAGTACAAATTATGTTTCTTATCGGACAGTGAAACAATGATTATACTGTATCTGTTTATTTGAATAGAGGGTAGATAGTACAAATTATGTTTCTTATCGGACAGTGAAACAATGATTATACTGTATCTGTTTATTTGAATAGAGGGTAGATAGTACAAATTATGTTTCTTATCGGACAGTGAAACAATGATTATACTGTATCTGTTTATTTGAATAGAGGGTAGATAGTACAAATTATGTTTCTTATCGGACAGTGAAACAATGATTATACTGTATCTGTTTATTTGAATAGAGGGTAGATAGTACAAATTATGTTTCTTATCGGACAGTGAAACAATGATTATACTGTATCTGTTTATTTGAATAGAGGGTAGATAGTACAAATTATGTTTCTTATCGGACAGTGAAACAATGATTATACTGTATCTGTTTATTTGAATAGAGGGTATATAGTACAAATTATGTTTCTTATCGGACAGTGAAACAATGATTATACTGTATCTGTTTATTTGGTTTTACAGTCATTACAAAGTATAGAGTGCAGATTGTTTTACTTCTCAACGCGAAACTATTGTTTACTTTATCTTACACTCGATTTTGGTTTTTATAATTATTACAAAGTAGATAATGCAGATTATTTTACTCATTTCAATTGAAAACAATCGTTATACCTTGAGAATTTATTTGATTTGATTTTACAACCATTACAAAGTAGATAGTGAAGATTATCTTATTTATCTCAATGGGAAACAATTGCAATAGCTCATATATTTATTTCATTCGGTTTTATAAGCATTACATAATGAATGGTGCAAATTATTTTGTGCTTTTTGAAAATTCAATTTCAGTGTCAAACTGCATTACGGAAAATAATTTCCACTGGTATGCTACGAATATCGTTACCCTGTTTACAGATAATCTCTATTCCAAATAAAGTTACGTTCAGCGAAGTGGATGACATAGTGGTTTAATGCATGAATAAAAGGAGTTGTAATTTCATGCACCATCAAACACAGGCTGCCTAGTAAACCAGGCGTTGTAACAATGGAAGAACAATAATTTATAGAAGTAATTTAAATACTAACGTTAATTAAGGAATATAATCAGCTGTTCGAAAAATAATAACCAGTGATGTAGAACGTGTGGCAATTATAGATATCTTTGTTTATGTAGCTTGGTTTATAAATACAAGAATAATACAAGAATAAAAACAATAAATAAATAATACAAGATTAAATACTACTATAAATACAAGAATAATAATAATATTCAATTTATTACGAATATGCTTAACTGTAATCTTATATTTCCTGAAATCTTAACCAAACACATAAATTAAATTGTGCTTTATTTAAAATAAAGTCTGCCCCGCAAGGGGGTGCAGACTAGCTGCACCTATGAGAGGATTTAGACGTCCCTCGCGGTACCCGAGTCTTAACATACACTTACACTTACAACACTATACTTATTTACACTACATTTAGGGAGGCGATTATAGCCTCAATGTGCTTTTCGCCTTAAAATAAAAAAAAAGAAAAATAATAAAGCTTATTTTCATTAATCGGTTGATTTTAACAATTTCCGTAAACACCAGAAATTCAGGTTTTTGCGGATTATATATCTGGTTCAGTTTTACTTTTATCTACTGCTTTAATAAACTTATATATAAGTTGTCATTTTAATATGTATTTTTTGTTTTTGACGATTTACTGGAAGTTTTGTTTTTAAGCAAGTAGGTAGATTATTCTCTGGAACTACAAAAGATAATAGTTTAAAGAAAGCAGATAATAATTAACTGGAAAAAACATTTCACTAGCTTATCATGCAATAGAGGCAAGTACTTCAATTATATTAACACAAATATTTTATAAGCACTTAGTAAAGTAATCGGCAAGAATACAATTTTTTACATAAGTAAACCTTTTTAAATTTCAAAGTATGCAAAAAATCATTATTTCTTTAAAGAGAAACAAAACTATAATATTTCTTACAAGTTTTAAGAGTACCGAATCTTACCTATATAACATGGTGAAGGATAGGGTGAAGTGAGCCTTATTGCTACTATTTCATTCATTATTGTCTAGTGCTCTGTGGTCGATGTGACTGATACATTGGTTAGTCAATCTGCTGCGCCTCTTAACTACGCACCTGAAGGCTGTAGTTTGTAGACGCAATTACTTCCTTTGCTTTATCCTTATCGTCAACGCTGATTCCTCCTCCTAATACATTTTGGCATAACATATGGACGTTAGGGAAAAAATGATTAATTTCAATGTCAGTTTTTAATTCTATTTCTATTAAATGGGTATTTAATTCAAAATAGTTGAGTATAAGCAACTACTCTTTTTTATACGCCCAATATAATTATCAAACGAAAATATTATATAATTGCGCGTGCGCATTTGTACAAGCGCATTATGCAAACACACACACACACACACACACACACACACACACACACACACACACACACACACACACACACACACACACACACACACACACACACACACACACACACACACACACACACACACACACACACACACACACACACACACACACACACACACACACACACACACACACAATAAATAAAGAGTATTTGTCCAATTTTACTCAACCTTGGCACGTCAATTGACTTTTATGTTCGTATAAATAATTTATTTGGAAAATTTTCTATAACTTATTTCTGTGTATAGAGCATGCACAACGTTTCGAAATTACGGATCAAACCTTGTTCTCCAAAGTCAAACTTAAAACATGCAATTAGAACATAAGTATAGATGCATAAAGCTTTATTGAATGAATTAATGGATTTGCAGGATTACTATTGCACTGCCACCTTTGTGGCAGAGATGTATTGCGCTCCGTTACAGTGCCTTCTCCAGTTCTCGTGTTTTTAGAACGTATAGGATCTGAAGGGTATTTAAAGATGTTAGCGCCCTTACTTCTAATTGGTGACTTTCCAATTCCTTATTTGGGGTGTTTGCAGGTCCTTGCTCTGCTAATTCCCTTTCATTAACCTTTCTGTTGACACTTATTACGGAAATACGGCTCCATTTAAACAATCTTTTCCCTTTGTGATGAGATACCGCTTATTATATTTTACATTCTTACTTTTGGTAACACTCACAGTAGCTAAGTGAATAATGCCCGTTCATGCATGAGTAAGGCATAAGTACACTGGGATGACTCAAAATATACCAGGGCTCTGTTTGATACACTATTAGGCTGATATTATTCACTTCATCAATACGGGTCGCTTTACACTTTAGGGTTAGTTATGTTGAGTAGTGAATGTGTGTGTGTGTGTGTGTGTGTGTGTGTGTGTGTGTGTGTGTGTGTGTGTGTGTGTGTGTGTGTGTGTGTGTGTGTGTGTGTGTGTGTGTGTATCGTAAGTATATTAATGCGAATAATAAAGCTAGAGGTACGGTGGAATTACTAAGTACATCTACTGCTCACTTTAGATACCTCTGCCAGACTTGGCGTTTGTTATTCAACTGAAATCCTTAGAAAAACCACTGATAGCAGATCAAAGAATGGTCGAACCAGAAATAGAACTAAGAATTACTCGTGATTAGGAAACCACAAGTCACAAATAAAACGAAAAGAAACACCACGCAATAACTGACAAACACAATCAGAAACGATGTGTTCAAGACAACACTAAATACCCACCAACAACGGAGGGAGGGAGATAGCTGATCAAAAACATTATTCATACCTGTCTTTACTTTCTCAATTTCTTAGCCTGGGATCTAATTATAACCCCTTTTTTTAACATTTAAAACGTAAGACTATTCAGATTTGATAATACGTTTATTTTAAAATTTACGTTCATTAGTAATAATAGGTAGGCTTATACCAATCTGAAAGTGTACAGGTTTAAAGTACTTAAGGTGGTGTACCTAAGGTGTAATAGGTTTGGCTGAAACCAACAAAAATATATTTTCTCACTTATCTACTAACCCCAATTGCGTGCTCTTCTTAAGTTCATTTATATATATATATATATATATATATATATATATATATATATATGTATATATATGTATGTATGTATGTGTGTGTGTGTGTGTGTGTGTGTGTGTGTGTGTGTGTGTGTGTGTGTGTGTGTGTGTGTGTGTGTGTGTGTGTGTGTGTGTGTGTGTGTGTGTGTGTGATGTGTTTTTGTGATGCCAAAAAAAGGTGAAAACAATCCTTTATAGACTACCTGGGGTAGGGCACCGCACTACCCCAGAGTGTCGGACTCAAATTAAATTCAAACTCAAGCTCAAACTCAAGTTAAGATATATTGTTACCCATTAAAAAAATCACCAAAAGCATTCCTCTTCTGTAAACCCCCCACGGAACCGCCGCCAGGCACTACTTTGTGGAAAGATGGACTGGCTGAGTGCCTACTCTTCTACAGCGTTGGCTGTCCTTTTTCGATCCTCAGCCCTCAACCTCTTCATGACCACTACAACGAGTCCCGCAATGGCCCTCCAGTTGGCCTCTGAAGCCATCTATGTCGTAACCAGATTTCCGGTGTAATGCTGCCATGCAGATATGTTTACAGCGTCGTCCTTTCCACGTCGAATCTCCGACACCGGAAAAACACATGCTCCGCATCTTCCTCCACTGCTGGAAGACAGAGGAGACAAGCCAAGTCTATTTCCAGTCTGAAACGGAACAAGTAAGCTCTGAAGCAACCGTGCCAGTGAGAATCTGTGTGAGATAGAAATCCACCTTCCCATGATCCCTGTTGCACCAACCTTGGATGTTACCTATGAATTGATATGTCCATCGTCCATTTGTTGATTCATCCCACTGTTGCTGTTATGTCTCCGGGGTTCGATTCCGCTCCTCTGTAATTGCAATTGTATAACTATAACGCTGCTAGCACTTAGCTTGCGCCAGCAGAGTCTCGTTCTTTCATCAGCCATCAGCTCCATTGGGGGTTCGCCCGCCACTACGCATGCAACGTCGTAGGAAACTGTTCGGTAACCACTCATGACACGCAGCAACGCACGGCGGTGCACTATATTCACCTAGCGCGCATAGCTCGCGACCGTCATAGCCTGGCTCCAAATCGGCGCTCCGTAAAGGAGCACTGAACTTACTACCCCAGCCAGGAGTTGGCGGCGTGCCTATCTTGGACCTCCCAGATTCGGCATGAGCCTGGAAAGGGCTCCTGCCCCGTTCGCCGCCTTTTCACTAATTGCCTTGAGATGTTCTCTGAAACAGAATCTCGCGTCAACCCACACACTAAGGTATCGAAGGGCTGGGGTGGAACTTATCTGCATATCTCCAACTATAAGAGTTACTGTTTCCCTCTTTTTCCTGCTGGTCACAAGCACGACCTCCGTCTTATGATCGACGAGCTGCAGACCTGTAGTTGTCAACCATCTCCGGATCGACTTCAATGCCTCGTTCGCCTGAACCTCGACTTCTTCCTAAAACATCCCTTCAACAACCACCGCAAGGTCAATGTCGAATTCAAAGACTTTTACGCGTAATGGTACGCTGACACGTAAGAACCCATCATACATGATGTTCCAAAGAAGGGGTCCAAGCACAGAGCCTTGTGGTACCCCTGCTGTTACTCTGTACCTCTTTTCCCCTTCCGCACTGTCATAGATGAGAGTTCTATTTTCAAAGTAACTCCCTACCACCTTCTGGAGATACACTGGAACTACCATGCTACTTAGGATCTGTAATACATTACTCGATCGCGCTGAGTTGAATGCATTTTTAACGTCCAGTGTGACAATAGCGCAATATTTTTTAGCACCTCTTCTTCACCTTTTGCCTTACTGAAGGCAAAAGCTTACTGAAAGCTTCCCTCGCTTTAGTATTGCCACTGTTACTACCATCAATGGTAGATCTGCACCTCCGAAATCCATATTGATATTCCGAAAGCCCATCTGCCCCTTCAGTGAATGGTTCAAGTCGTTCATAGACATTCCTCTCCTGTATCTTCCCCGCTGTATCAAGTAGACATATCGGTCGATATGATGATGGTGCTTCAGAAGGCTTTTTCATCTTAGGTATCAGAACCAACCTCTGCTCCTTCCATCTAGTGGGAAAAGTTCCTTCCCTTAAGCAGCCATCCAGTACTTTAATAAAAGCATTAGGAATGGTTTTAAGAGCGACTTTAAGAGTTGCATTTGGTATGCTATCCGAGCCGGGTACTTTGGCATCTCCGATTCTCCTGCACGCCTGATGCAGCTCATGTATCTTGATGGGTGGAATCACTTCCCCCGCCGGCACTACAAACTCTAGTCTTATGGGCTCGTCCAAGTGTGGAAAGAGTGTCGACACCACTCTGCGTAGGAAGAACGGTTACGTTGGTTGCTGTTGTTGCATTCCGCCAACCGACCGATTACTACATCATATGGCCTTCTTCATGGGTTTCTGTTTACCTCCTCACGCAAGTCTGCCCAACATCGGCACTTGCTCCATTTGTGTGTGTGTGTGTGTGTGTGTGTGTGTGTGTGTGTGTGTGTGTGTGTGTGTGTGTGTGTGTGTGTGTGTGTGTGTGTGTGTGTGTTTGGTGTGTGGGTGTGTGGGTGTGTGGGTGTGTGGGTGGGTGGGTGTGTGTTTGTGTGCGTGTGTGTGTGCGTGTGTTTTAGCACGCTCACTTTCTTGAATTTTCAAAATCTGTTGAAATTAAAATCCTTTGGTGGAGGTCAAGGTTCATTTTTGCATTTTCAATTTAATTAGACAGCTTAAAATACAAATATTTCTAGATTTTAATACTAATTACAATATGGAAATCAGAATTTAAAAAAGAATAAGGTAAAATTACTTTTTGGAAAATCGCTTCTATCACGTTAGTGAGACAGCTGCGTGCAGAGATTATTTATTTTTACGTATGTATCAGTTATTTAAGCGGCACTTCAAGATTTTTTTGTGATAAACTAGATCTAGAAAACTGTTAATTTTGTTTTAAATGGCAATGTTTTAATGAAGACCATTCGTCATCAGTTTACACAGGCTAGATAACGGCATCGCTTTCTATAAGAGCTCCGGTATTTTCGTCTGACAATATCATCACCGGGAAAGGAAAGGAATCACCAAAAGATAAAAGTGAAGCCATGTTTCAGCGGAATAGAATGATTGATTGATGTTTAGCGATCTGTGACGTGTTAGATTACTTACTTCCCTTCTTCACAATCCATCTCCACACTTTAATAGACTGTCTATCCCTCTGTCACTATCACTTTAGTGCGGCTCTTTGTGTTTTGTTCAATTGTTTTACATTACCGAGTAATGTTTAAAAACTAAATTCTTAAGTAATTCGTTTTTAAAGTATAACTTTCTTAGTCAAGCCCAAGTAGCTATTCATTTAGTTTGTATAATTTTTAGTGGATTTTTTTTTTTTTTTTTTTTTTTTTGGGTGTTTAACGTCCGACTATTGTGCACACTTGGGCTAATGCAGACGTTGGGATGATTTATAGCGTATGAAAATGCCAAGCCCTCGCCGGGAATCGAACCCGGATCCTCGGGGTGAAAGCCTAGTACGCTATCCACTAGACCACCGAGGCGGCTGTCTAACTCTGGTTTCCCTTCAAATCGTATAATTTTTAGTGGAATTTTATACGTAAATGAATTAATGAAATCACAACATTGATAACACTTTGAAGTTGAAAAAACGATTCTGGTCCTTTGAAGCAACCAGTGGGAAAGCTTTGAGTTAATAGTGGCGCATCAATAACCACGAAAAGACACTATCTAGGCAACTTAAATTGAAAAGTGATTTATTGGAGCGAATGGAGAACCAAGATCTTGAAGTGATATAGAGATCACTTTTTAGAAGTTGTATATATATATATATATATATATATAGTATATAATTCAAAAGTGGTGTACATCCGTTAGACATATTTTTTCTAGAAGAAAGATTGTTCCGACTTTTCGCCAAAATCGTAACTGGCATCTTCGAGGTATTTCTCGCTCCAGGTAGAACTGAAGGTAACTTACAGTCTCGGGCTCTTTATTTAATGTCCAATTGACGCAAATAGAAAATGGCCTGACTAGCTGATGTAGATCGACCCGCATTAACTCCCATTAGTCGTGCTGATTAGGGCCAAACAAAACCATACGCCTACACAACACTTTACACCTACACAGTAAACGTTATGCTCCAATCTAATTTTCAAAATTGATCGGACAATTTGGATCTCACATTTGGACATCACATGATTTGTTTTTGAAAAGTTTTCTTCATTCAAAAACCTCGAATAACTTGTATTGAATTATTTTGATGTTCAAACTGATTCAAATTTTAACTAAACAATACACATTGTAAAATCTATGAAACTGAATTTTTAGATTGTATTTATTTAAGAAGGTTTCAGTATCATTCGGACTGGTTAAAAGCATTGTGGTATCATTGTGGTATCATTTAAGCATGGTATCATTGTGGTTAAAAGCACTACAAGCTGGACATACCTGTGAAGGGATGTTTTCTGCTACGTAATATCCTTCTATATGATCTGTCAAATTTTCATTGCTGGTAAGTTCAATGACCTTCCAGCTAAAGGGTTCATTGAACTTTTGAAAAGGTTCTGACGGCAAGTTGTCAATTTTAAATTTAAAGAGGTTTTGGAATAGCTTTAGTTTTCCTTCAGTATCACCAAAGTTTGTGACGTGTTTCTTAATTTCCTCACGGAAAGTAATGCCGAGTTTTAGGACAAAGTCTGGAAGAAAAAGTTTATTAGGAAACTTCTTGCAAGGTCAAGTATTGTCCTTGCTTCTCAAACAGATTAGTTGTCGTCTGAAAGCCTTAATACTCCAGGATACTCCTGTCAAACGAGGTTTCTTTTAGGAACTTCAAATTTAGGTTGTTTATGAAGACATTAAACACAAGCATCCGTACATAAAGAAAGCCATTGCTGATTTTAAGCCCATTCCAGGTTTACTTTGTTTTGTTATAAAAATGTCAATAGTGTCGATTTCTGAGAGAAAAGTTCTGATTTATCGAATTAATTACGTGAGATCTTATAAAAACAGAGATCTTGTTATACATACAGTTCACTGTTTTTATAATAACTTGTGTAACATTTGAAATGTCAAGTGTTTTTTAACCCAGAGCCAATCAATGGACAATCTATGAAACACCATTGGCCTCTTAATACCAGTATGTTCAACAGCATTGTTCAAATTGCTTACAAAACTTTTTACCATCACAAAAGACATATTTTCTTTACTGATGACTACAACCAAGTATAAAATTATGTAGTAATTATAATTAAAACAAATAACAGATAAACTATTTGTCAGATGTTCCTTCCACTGAATGGCTCTGGTTCATTAAGCCTTTTAGCTTGATATGCTATCACTGCACCAAGTCTAAGGGCTTAGCCCTATGTGCTAAACACTAGCACTGGTGTTTGGAGTCGTTTTTCACGTTTCGTTACTATTGCTTTGATTCCATTAACAATTGTATTCACTCCAAGGTCTCTGTGAATATTTTCATTGCGTATGAACCACGGCGCATTTACTAGTATCAACATTATTTTATTTTTGAATAATTTGAATTTTCTTTACATTACTCCTCTTGGCGCATCCCCAAATTTTCAGTCCATGGCTCCACGCCGGCTTAAGGACACTATTGTATAAAAGTAATTTATTACTTACACTTAAACCTGCATTATATGTATTTAGTCAATACATATTCTTGAATTTAACCTGTATATTTTTTCTTTTCTTTAGAATGTATGACTTTAGCTTTGAATACAAATCCATCCCCAAACATTAAAGTTCATTTCTGTATGAATGATTTTACTGTTTATTAGTACCGGCATTTATTTTTTTTATAAGTAAAATTAATATTAGTTGACATACACTATTTAAGTGTTATACGCCACCTTTTGGTCCACACATTAACTTTCAGGGTGGTTTTCTGCAGTTTTCCTGTTGCTTCTTTAACACTATCGCCAACAGCTGATATAGAAGTATCGTCCGCAAATGTTACCTCTGTGTTTTCTTCATCCATGCAGATCACCTGTTGATAACAAGTACATTCCTTAATATGTTGTACATTTATTTTTTAAAAAATGTAATCTGATTTTATTAAAGGGATGATTTACTTTAGCAAAAATAACGTGGTTGTAGGCAGTAGCATAGCACGAATTTCACATTCAGGATTACACTTACAGGAGTTCTAACTTTTCGGTTGCATTAAGTGTTGTACACTTACAGGAGTTCTAAAGTTTCAGTTGCATTAAGTGTTGTACACTTACAGGAGTTCTAACGTTTCAGTTGCATTAAGTGTTGTACAATAAAACACTAATTTAAAATGTGTTTTTATATTTGCATTTATTGTACAAATGGTGTAGTGTTATGTAAATTAAAAACTTATCGTACGGTTTTTATAATGCTGAAATTTACAGCGGTCCCAAAGCTTGGTCGCGGGCTGGCAGACACCTTTCACTGGCGGGTCATGGTTTGGATACCTTCACTTAAAAGGACTACACTCACAATCAGTGTACAAGGTAATAAATCATATTCGTTAAAATTATTCATGCATACAGGAGTAGGGGGCGTGTCTAGGTGTTAAAATACGACAATATTCTGCGCCTTTGAACTCGCGCGAATCAGGGGTTACTGTCGTAATCTTACAAAAAATCAAGTTTCTTACGATTTCCGTTCGTAATTAGTGTTCGCATCTGCATAAATTAAAACTAATTATCATTAAAAACGCTCAAATTATAGTTATATCGTTTGGTCTCTTTAAACAAATTTCCAATGAAGTTTGAAGATATTAAACACTAATTAATTCATATTTTAACAGGGTTTAAAATGTAATGAAGGTATTAGTGAAGGGAAATTAATGAGGGTAAATCACGTAAATTCTTGTTGAAATTAAGTATAAACCGCTGAGTGTTGTTTTGTTCTATTGTAGAAGCAGTAGAAAAGCCGTACTTTGAACAAAAGAACGGGATAATTAACAAAGAACTAATTTTGAATGTACAGTAAGCTGTAAGTGAGGGACGGAATCGTATTATATACCAAAATGGCAGAAGTTAAATTTAGAATAGAAATGTGGTAAGGAGGAATATATAACACACAATTGTTTTAAGACGTTTTCTTTCCATGCATAAATTTATTTTAATTTACGTTCGATCGAAGTTAGGTTATGCATCTTTAATATAAAAGCGAAATACATTTACTCATTCGCTTATCACAAAATTTTTAAAACTACAATCACAAAAATAGGTGCAAACATCTTCTATGAGTTGTACGCTTTAAAAAAGTCCATCAATAAAAAAAATAAAATGATGTAAAAGCGAAATTTAAATTTAATCTATGTATATCTATATCCAAAAGACGTAGGGAGTTGACATTTGGTAAATAGATCAATTGTATTCTTTAGAGGTTGCAGAAAGAAAGTTTCAAAATTTTATTCGGAAGATTAAAATTGTTCAAATACTTAATTGCATGCACTAGCATTTGGCGAGAAGATGATGCAATTAAATCATTTGCAAAATTTAAAAAATAATTTTTCCAAACTATTTTTACAAAATATTCAAAACTAATGGATTGAAGTAAGGGTCGAAGTGAATAAACGCAAAATCTCATTAATCTTGTTATTTCTTAAACTGTAGTATGTTGTGAGCTGAAAAAGTGTTTTCATGTTTACCCAGGGTGTTTACTAAGAGACAATTTCTAAAGTTTTTGATTTAATTTAAAGTTGACACGAAAATCGATTTTTGTAATATTTTAGAGAATTCAAATTAACTTTTGGCCGTTTTAAATGGCGGACATTTCAAATCTTTAAATAATAACCATAACTTTTTTCTTAGAAATTTAAAAAAAATGATTTTTCATTAAAAACAGCTTTAAAAACTGCATACATTATGATTTTTAATTCTCAAAATATGTTGATAATGGACATTTTAATTTGATGGCGATCAAGGCTCGTTTTTGTATTTCCAGTGCATGTTAGAATGTTTAAAACACTAATAATATGCAGATTTCAATGACTTTAACTTGGTGAAATCAGAGTTTCCAAAAGAAGATACCACACGGGGGGGCAGACTAACTGCACCTATTACGAGGGGAGAGGATTTTAGACGTCCCTCGTGGTACCTGAGTCACACACACACTTACAACACTACACTTACGACTTTAAACACTTTACATACAAACTTACATTTAGGGAGGCGATAATAGCCTCAATATGCTGTACGTCTTAAAATAACAAAAAAAAGAAAAGATAATAAGAGAAAAATACTTTTGAAAATGCTTTTCAATAACGCTAGCGAGACAGTTGCGTGCCACGATCATGTTGGGACTGCAGTGAACCGAACATTTTGTTTGAGTAGATATGGAGTATTTTCGTTAAATTAATAAAAATCGTTATAGTCGATTTTGAGGAAGTCCTATTTTTAATAGTAATAATTTGATCCAAAAAATGCTTTAGAAACACTTTTTAATACAAAAATTGTCCTGATTTACTTGCTAAAGATATTCTGGCTACAATTAAAATTTCGTTAACTCAAGCGCGCGCACTGAAATAATATAGACGGAAAGGATATTTTCGTAAAAAACGACTTTTTTGATTCATAGAACCGGAAAACGTAAGGATCCATCAACATCGATTTTTTCGCTATTATTAAAGACTCTCTATACTTTTTAAAGGAATAAAAAGTGATTAATTTCCTGAAGTTGCAGCGAAGTCAATTAAGCAAAGCAAAGGTTTGCTTTGTGGTTAAAGTCAACAAGTGGAGCAACGATTGATACAAAGACCTCAAAGTCTGGCCTTTGTCCAGTTTGCAGTTGCTACTCAATGGCGAATACTCAGGACTCTAAGTTAGTAATTAATTAATTAGAAATGTTCGAACGAAACACATTTACTTTTTGATCAGTCATTTTATTCGGTTCACAGTACTTTAAAATGATTAAGTACGTTTTTCTTTAATACCCTAATACAAAATGTAACGAACACAAAAACATTTTTTAATGGATGTATATGTTCACTAAACGTTTCCAATAATAATATTATAGATAACAAAAACGACGGTAATTAAAAAAATATACTGACGATCAAGAAAAAACTACATTTAAGCGATTATCTTTGGAAAATTACTATTGAAGCAGTCATCTTGGTAAACCCCGTACCCAGGACCATGAAATGAGCGGCGATCCTGAACCATAAATCACTTTTTGAATAGTAATTCAAATGCATACATATTACATACATACTGACCTCTTAAATAGGTCATTACACAATTAAAATTTACTGATACTTTGTAATAATTGTAGACGTAATTGAAGCACGTTATTTAATATTCGCGTGATCCTTGTTGAGTGCAATGGAACCGATATAAATCGTTTGTTGGGAAAATCTATGCGGGATTATTACAGATTAAATAGTGTAATTAAACTAACAATGCACGTTGTAATTAAGCATTGTATAAACTTGTACAAATAAGTGTCGCGGGATGTAATTATTTAATGGATTAGGTAGCTAATTGTTGTGGCTTCATTATGAACTAATACTAACCTCAATTGCTGTGTGTTCACAATAACCTCAAAATGTACTTTAATGTTTTGAGGGAGTAGTTTGTAACGTTTTGTTTACTTTTAACCTCAATGCTTTTGTATTTTGGTTCCTAGATATTTTAAGAAGTTTGAATAGCATAAACTCATACTGTGTCTGAACATTAATTTGTATTATTGAATTTTATTCTTTAATAGTAATTTACGAAAAATGTTGTGTGTAATTCGAGTGCAACTTTTTTACTAAAATTTTTTAATTAAAAAAAAATTAGCTCGTATAAAAAAGTACTACTTTGCTTTATTTATGCAAAAGGAATTATTTGTTACAAGAAAAGTGTCTAGGAAAAAGTATGTTTGAACGTTTTGAACGCACGAACAGATTGAGCTGATTAATGAAGCTGTTCAATTTTTTAATCAAGTTTAATTTTTGTATGTCAATTATTATTACTATCGATATTTGCAAATCGAAATGTTCGTTTGCGTGGAGTTTTTAAACGATTTTGTTTTTTGGGTAATGCCAATTGGAAATCGAGCTTCTGAAGCGGCCATATTAGTAAAACCCAAACCACTTTGGTAAGACATTGATATTAGTGCCGATCCTGATCTTTAGATCACTTTTGAAGGGTCGTTTATATATATATATGTGTGTATGTATGTGTGTGTGTGTGTGATTTGATTTTTTAGTCTGATTTAATTAAATCTTGGCACGGATAAACTAATTCGATAATAGGCTTGGTCAAGATCGTTATTATCGTTATTAACTTTCAAAATTTGTTCAACAGTTCCAAAATCGCGGCCATTTAAATTATTTAAATCTCGTAACGTATAAGGTTCCGATTACGATGGCGATGTTAGATTTTAAAAATGCTTAATTAGCGTTTTGAATTTCTAAATCCATTAAAAATTAAAAAAATGAACAGCGGTCTTGTTCCTTTGCTTATTTTGAATGCAATTTGAAAGAAAACGCGACTATGATTTAACTTCTGTTTATGATGTCGAGTATGATAAAAACATTACTTTCCCAAATACTGCTGTTTGTTGTGATTGATTGGAAATTCGCTTCAGTCACTTGAGCGAAAAAGCAGAGGATCGCAATTATTAACGAATTTCCATTAAAAAAAGAACTGTTAAAGAGACATAATGATAAGACTTAGACCGGGGACTTTTAAAGGGGCACGATAATGATTAGTTTTCGAGGGGTCATATATCGATTATGTCATTAGCTTGAACCAGTTCATGAACCAGTAAAATTGGTTTGACAGTTTCAAAATTAAAGCCATTTCAGTTCTTTAAAATTCCATAACTTTGTTGTCTTAATTTGTACTTGAAAATCCGACTTTAACCTTATGATCAACGGTAAAAACTGCATCAATTTACCCATTTTTACTTTTTAAAATCCTTTGAAAGTTAGAATTTAATTTGACTGCGTTCGGGTTCATTTTCAGTGTATTTTTTTAAGTTTAGTAAGTGTTTTATATATATATATATATATATATATATATATATATATATAATTCCTTCAAAAATTATACAATATAATACAAAATATGAAGGACCTACAGGAGGTATAAATGCCCGTACATAGGTTGGTCCTTAAAATCAATTCCTTACTTATATGTAAATACTTTTAAAAATTGTAAAATACAAAAAAAAATTGTAAAAAAAAATTCTCAAATGTACACACACACATTACACACACACACACACACACACACACACACACACACACACACACACACACACACACACACACACACACACACACACACACACACACACACACACACATATATATATATATATATATATATATATATATATATATATATATATATTTATTTATTTATTTATTTATATACATAGATGGATATATTTTAAAGCTGATTGTGATGGTGAAATCAGAATATCAAAAAGGGTAAGATAAATACATATTTTTAGAAATTTGCTTCTATCATGTCAGCGAGACTGATGTGTGCCATAATTATTTTACAGATATTTATTAAAGAAATTTATCATGTGTAATTATTTCAAGGTGCAATTTCTTTCTGTTTTGTACATACATATATTTCACTTCCACTGCAAATTTACGCTTGTGCGTGCACGTGCGCGTGCGTGCATGCGTGTGTGTATATGTATATGTGCGCGCGTGTATTTATTTAAATTGGATGCAGAGTGTAATTAATGTGACAGACAATATGCAACATGTCAAAGGCACCTCGGTGCAGCCCTTGGTTTTTGTTATGCACAAATGTTACGCAAGAGGCGTTCAGATTAATTCAAACTGGACTTTAATTGCACAGTGCGAATCACAGTAAATTATTACAACAATGCGTAAACATTTTCGTTTAATGGAATTATTTAAAATGGATTCAGTTAAAATAAAACCACGTAAATCGAGAACAAAACTGATGTATCGTTCGATTTATCAAAAATGTTTAAAAAATTCATGAGTTGTTTTACTTAAACACTTTTTCCGTTGTAGGTTTAGCTTTTCCGTGACGGTAGCTACTCAGTGGTGAGTTGCAAGTAAGGATATACGTAACTATAGAATGTTACATTTTACAATCTTGCAATCTTTCACTTTTTGACTTCTTGAGGTAAAAACGTCTTTAGGCTTTTCTAATTTTCATTTTAATGGAAGAAAAAAAATTGAAATTCGTAATAGCTCGAGTAATCACGCTTGCCGTATACACATTATTAGTATTCTCTGGATGAATTGAAATCTACCAGTGAGCTAATTGTTTGTTACTGATCAGAAATTTTTGTTTATGATATAAGAGATATGTGTTCAAAATCCATTGATGTTTTAATTTTAAAAAATAAATATTTAAATTATAATCGAACGTCGTTATACTACATGCCCAGCCCAGGCATCACAAGTATTAGAACATTTGTTAAGTAAATTGAACAACACTGATATTTTATACTTCTAAACGTCCATTTCTTATTGTTTATAGTTGTAAGTGTCCCTATAACGTAGCAACAGTATGAGTAAAATAACTGGTCCAGCAACAAACCAATGGTTGCTTCAAATTTTTAATTTTCACTTAGACTTCTTGAATACCACATTCGTTATTCATAAGGTCAGGTGACCACCAAATGCGGGCCGAAATGAAGATGAACTGCAACCGGAAGCGGAGTTCAGTCAGTTTAAAGAACGCGTTTTTATCTTTTAAATCAAAACATAAACGCCTACTGTAATGGAGTCTCGGATCTAATACGATTAAAAACCGTAAGCTAGGTAACGAGAAATAATAAGTTGGAAGCGTGTCAGCGTGGTGGAGGATGCCGATTTTTTTTGTTATTTTAAGGCGAAAAGCACATTGAGGTTATTATCGCCTCCTAAATGCAAGTGCGAGTGTAAAGTGTTAAATCGTAAGTGTAGTGTTGTAACTGTAAGTGTTTGTTAGACTCGGGTACCGCGAGGGACGTCTAAATCCTCTCAATAGGTGCAGCTAGTCTGCAACCCCCTGTAGGGAGGGAGGAAGCGGAGTCAGCCTCAAAACAGACTAGGCAGAATAGAAGCTACGCGGAGAGGAATCCAGTGACACCGCTTGATTCTGCTTAGCTCCGTTATGGTTTCAATGACCGCACTAACATTCGAAACGTTTGGTAAAATTTTGAATGTGTAGTTTGCTCCGTTCAGCGCAACTTTACTCCACATTTAGCGGCCACCCGCCCTAAGTCTTATTTCATAACTGTAATTAGCGTTCAAATCAGTATAAATAAATACTTTATAATTTTATAATAAATTTGAAACTCAAACAACTACCATTATTATACTAATTTTCATATCAGTGTAAAATAAAAAGGAAATTTATAATAAATGAAATGGCTTCCATTTTTATTTTGTAATTTTTGTACGACTTTGTTAAGCAGTTACCAAAATCGATTCTCGCCAAATTATATAAATATGAGAGTAATTATATAAATATACACTTTTTGGTCCGAATCTTATAATAATGGCCACTACAAAGGAAATTTTCCAATGGAAATGCACTGTTTACTATTTGCTATCGCGGTACGACCTGTCTCACTGACGTGATTTAAGCAAATTTCCAAACGTAGTTTTCTGCACCTTACCCCTTTTTTTCTGATTTCACTATTGTAACCAACATTAAAATATGCATACATTAGTAGGCCTACATTAAACATTAAAATTTAAATAAAAATACCAGCATGAATCCTACCTGCCAACAAATTAATTCATTTTAAATTCAACGTACTTTCGAATGCTAATTAATACAGTCTTTAGAGCGGATTGCGATATTCACAATCCTAATTAGGAACATTTAAGGAAAAAGTTTGAAATTTTTAAAAATATGAAATCACCGCAAATTTGAAAGTGTTGAACAAATTTTGTATTTCAAGGAACTTATTGAAGCTATTACTGTAATCGGTATTTTATACCAATTTTTAATCAAATTTGACACAAATGGCGAACACAAACACATATATATATATATATATATATATATATATATATATATTTGTGGACTACATTTCCAAAAATGATCCAGAGGTCAGTATCGTTGCTAATTTCAAGGTACTGGGTCTGATTTTTTTGACAGTTTTTGAAAAAAATATTTCATTTTTATAAAATATTACTGAAGAAATTAATATCTTTCGTTTCGAATGATAATGAGATATTTCTAGTTAGCACTTACAAAGTTATTACCCGTGAAATAATTTTTGTGCAAATTTTGAAATAAATATCTGCAAATACCGTTTTTATTTTCGACTATTGTTCTGTGTTTGAACGTACGGAAGCTATGTATGCAAATGTTGATCTAGTGGATGGTTTGAAATGGAACAGGATGGGGGTAACTACTCAAACCGAGTTCAGTGAAGAGCTTGTTGAATCCTTGGCCTAATTCTACTGTGTACATCCGGGAATTTAAGGATAACCTGCTTGCTCATCAATAATACCTTTGTTAGCGAATTTCCATTCGAAAATGAGCTATTGGAATGGCTAGACCCTGACTTTTCAACTTAATGTGAATCCTTGTTTCTGTATGATACATATAACACTTTGTGAGGGGTTCTTTATATATATATATATGCACTCATTGCTAGTTTTTATTTAATTAGTCGTTAAAATTTTATGTAAAAATTAACCACAGTCACTTGTCCACAACACTTCTTGAGCCAAAATAATTTTGGATTCCAATATTAGCAAATATATATATATATATATATATATATATATATATATATATATACAAAATTAATAAAACAAAAATTAATAAAACACTGGAAATCCCACAAATTTTCATTACTAGTTTTGTAATATATACATTGTATATATATATATATATATATATATATATATATATATATATATATATATATATATCAGTTGCAAATCTCCGCAGGGGGTGCAGACTAGCTGCACCTATTGAGAGGATTTATCCGTCCCTCGCGGTACCCGAGTCTAACACACACTTACACTTACAACACTACACTTACGACTTTAACACTTTACACTCACACTTACTTTTAGGGAGGCGATAGTAACCTCAATGTGCTTTTCGCCTTAAAATAAAAATAATTAAAAAAAAACAGTTGCAAAAATTACTAAACCACTGGAAATTCACAGTTTTTTTTCAATTTTATTGCCATATCGCCTTTCATTATCACCCAAAAAACTTTTCAGTTTCATATATATATATATATATATATATATATATATATATATATATATATATATATATATATATTATTATTATTATTTGTGTATAGACCCTGTTGGATCACGCAAAGCACTCTGACTCATGTCTTGCTCCTTCTAATCCTCCACACCTCTCTCATCTTATCCCCATGGATACTCCTCCGCTCATCCGTCCATTTTACCCCTGCTCTCTTTGGGATTTCATTCCCTGGGATTTTCCAACCGAGCATCTTTTTCCTGTATGCGTTCCTATCTTCAATGTCTGATTTTTGCGTCATGTGGGTCTATTTTGACTTGTGAATAAATATACATACATATATATATATATATATATATATATATATATATATATATATATATATATATATATACACATATACATACACGTTTTGAGATGACTCGCACTTAACCAACATTATGCGTTCCTCCTGAGTCTAGGAAAATCGATACTTTGTCATTCCATTGATTTGTCAGCTTTAATCGATTTAATTTTCTTATTAATAAGAAACATACATACATTGCTTAACTAATTTGATTGTATTTCGAAAATTAATTTTGCTCTTTTGTTTATTTAAATTTTTATAAAGTAACCCTGTCTTGCCGGGCAAACGTCATTTGAAATTGAACATACTTTATACAATCTGAATGCCTATTCGACTTATTAGTTTAGTACACTTAACATCAATTATTCCACAGTTCATAATTTCGCTTTAATTGCAAATTACTCAGTACACTATTGTTTTGTAACGTAATAAAGTAGTTGATAAGAATTAAAATTATAAATCCAAAATTACTCATTGGACATTTATTATTTCCCAAAATTTTTCTACTTCAATGCACTGAATAAATTTTTAACAAAGTTCACACAAAACTTTTCAACTGAAGTAAAATTTGAATTAGTTTTGATTAAGATTATTATAGCATTTAATTAGTTTCAGTCAGTGATTAATACGTAATATATCGGCCATTAGAAACAAAAACCAATAGGTCTTTGTCTTATTAATTAATTTTTATTAGCTATGTTTTTCACTCCTGTTCACCAGTTTAATGGAAAAAATGTAATCAATGTTAACTAAAAATACAGTAACACAAACACTGTTTTATTATCACATGCATTTGTATAAAAATATAAATAAACACCCCGCAGAGGGTGCAGTCTAGCTGCACTTATTGAGAGGATGTAGGCGTCACTCGCGGTACCCGAGTCTAACACACACTTATGCTTACAAAACTACACTTATGACTTTAACACCTTACACTCACACTTACATTTAGGGAGGCAATAATTTAATGTGCTTTTCGCCTTAAAATAACAAAAAAAAAAAAATTATACAAATATATTCTTATTTCACAATTTTAAAAATGTGCCATTTTCTCTAACAGACTTTTTTTAAACAATTTCAAGCAATAAAAGCCACAGTAATAGCCAAAATATCCAAACTGTTACAGCTATTTCACTAGCATAAATTTAAAAGAACTGACACTCTTAACTCATTTTAAAAACTCAATTACAAACTCTACTCATAAACTAACTAAATTTACTGATACATTGTTTAATTGAAGCACTTTTTTATTTCTAATTACATATAATTAATTATATGTATAGGATTAGGAAAAAGATGCTCGAGAGGAAAATCCCAGGGAATGAAATTACAAATAGAGCAGGGTTAAAATGGACGGATGAGCGGAGGAGTATCCATGGGGATAGGATGAGGGAGGTGTGGAGGATTAGAAGGAACAAGAGGATTAGAATTAATGTATAATTAATTAATTATTATAGCCATCAAGGATTATCTTGTAGGCTAATTATAAAAATAATCTTTTTTGCTATAACCTTAGCCTATTTTTACTTTCATCGATTAATAATTAAAAACAAAATTGTTATCTGTTAAGTAGTTGGGAAACTGGCCGTTGCCGTTTGTGCCCTTGTGACTCTCTCAGAGTAACCTGTATATATTACTTTTCAACTCTGTTGCTCTCTGTTTAGATCTCTGTATATACAGAAGGCAATGTTCGTATGTGTGTCCTCTATAGACGCGAAAACTACTGAAGTGGTTTCGTTGGAAATTCCACAGTTTGTCCTTATTTCCGCCAGTATTGTTTAGAGAGTTCCTTTTCCAAATCCTTTTCCGTAAAAAAGTTATTTTCCACCGACTACTGAGTTTAGAGAGTGGTTTGAATTAAATCCGATAGGTAGTGCTGTTTTCTTTGTAATTACATTCTGACTTTTATAAAGTGAAGGCAAGGGGCATAATTTCTCCATAATGTATTGACATCAAAGACAATTTCAAATGATTATATAATTTTTCTTACTGAAAAAAATTGGCGCTGTTATTTTTATTCTCTGAAAAATACTGTAACAAAATAGGCTACAGATATATAGCTAGTTCTGAAATAAGTTAGATTAATAAGTTAAGTTAGATTAAAGAAGTTGAAAATTCAAGTCTGACAAAATATATAGTTATTCTTCTTCTTTATAATCTACACGCAGTTTAAAATAAAACATTTTGTTTGTCGTTTTAAAAGAAAACGGCTGACTTCGACTAAACTAAGACGAATCCGATGAATATTACAAATAATTATGCATTTATTTAGATTTATAGTGTCAGATTTGTATAGCAAGCTAAGGGTTCAAATAAGTGAAACCCCTAGGTCTCACGCTTAGGGTAAAGTGTAGAATACCACATACCTTAGTGCGTGCGTGCGTGCGTGCGTGCGTGCGTGCGTGCGTGCGTGCGTGCGTGCGTGAGTGTGTGTGTGTGTGTGTGTGTGTGTGTGTGTGTGTGTGTGTGTGTGTGTGTGTGTTTTGAATCTATAGTTCGACATCTGGTTTGATTAGATTCAAACTTGGCCAAAAAATTGTAATACAAAAATAATACGATAACGTTCAGGGTCCGTTTTGTTTTTTTCAATGTAGTTTTTGAAAATTTAAATCGCTCATTTGTTCATACTTTAATGTTGGTTTTGATGGTGTATTGTTGGAAATAAGTATGTAATAACGTTAGCGAGACAGCTGCGGTCACGTTTATTTCGACTCACTAAAACGTGCGTACAAGACCATTTAAAGAGTTTTGCACGGTCGCTTGATTACACTTTACTTCACTGCTAGATTACAAATATTTCAATACAAACATCGGGGATAATAATTTTTTTAAAATCGACTTTGACAATTTTTGGTGACAATAAAATTGTATGTGAACGACACCAAACTCAAGTTAAACATCGGAACTTTAGAGCCAAATTAAGGGCAGGGCACTAAGCACTGGAACTACAGGTCACAGTCTAGTGTCGTAAATTACACTATTCCCTTCTGAATAGTTATAACTTGGGTAGAACAGGTCGTAGGGAAGTAATATCAAGTTGTATTTCCTAATTGTTATTTATCTGTGGTTGTACTAACTCCTTATGTCCAGTCGCACCTAAACAAATCGTGTATACGGAATATTAAAAGATTTTGGCAAAAAAACATAACAAAACACACTGAAATATTTCTTACACAAAATCCAATGCGAGATTTTTCTTAAAATTTCGTAACTAGGAAAAATTTTAATTCAAATTATTACATCGAATAACAATAAAAGTCTCACGCGGTCTCGCTGACCTGATAGAAGAGAATTTCCAAAAGTAATTTTTTACTAAACCAATTTTTTGAAATTATGATTTTTTAAACTTTTGACATAGAAAACGAACCATGACGTCCGTCATATCCTATTTTACTCTAGGGATTTAAAAATACACAATTTTTAATTAATTCTGTTTTTAACACTACTTACGATGCATAAATTATATATACAAAAAGTTAAACTAACTGTAATACATTTTTGTAACAATATTGAATAAAATCTGAACAAAAGCAAAAGCAAGAGTGTTAAACTTGAATTACCTCTTCAATAGTTCACTTTCCAATGGAAATTATATATATATGTCTTCTTCAAAGAACACAAAAACAGATAGAATACAGAATTGGTGAGTACCAGGCAGGCTTCCGTCCGGGTCGCTCGTGCACAGAAAAAAACGTTCAACCTGAAAACAATATTGCAAGTAAAAGCTAAAAGGAATGTCCCAGTGATCTGTACATTCGTAGATTTCAAAAAAGCGTACGATTTCATTGATCGAAAATCTTTGTTTAATATCCTGGAAGAACATGGACTTGATCCTAAAACACTGCGACTGATCAAACAAACACTGACACGCACAATCGCTAAGGTGAAATTTATGGGGGAAATTTCCAAACCCTTCCTGGTCACAACTGGAGTTCGCCAAGGAGATGGACTCTTGCCTCTCCTTTTCAATCTGGTGTTGGACAAAGTTATCAAGGAATGGGAGAAAGAATTAAAAATTGAAGGGCACTGGAAACCAGTTCGACTTGGAAGACCTAAGGACAACACAGAAATCGCGTGCCTAGCTTTTGCAGATGACCTGGCCATACTCACAGATAATGAAACAACAGCGATTAAACAGATATAAGTCCTAAAGGAATGTGCAGAGAGGGTCGGTCTACAGATCTCGTTTAAAAAAACCGAATTATTCTGTTCAAAATTAAATATTCAAGAAATAAACCGAATTATGGTAGGATAAACAGAGTCAAGCACTTCAAATATCTGGGAGAAATTCTTGAACCCACAGGTGGCGAGAAGGCTGCGCAAAGGGTTCGGCTACTGACAATGAAGAGGGCTTTTGGTATAAGGCGTGATATCTACAATAAGAGATGTATGTCGACGCACACAAAAATCAGACACTACAACACAGTCATAAATGCAAGTGTATTATATTCAAGCGAGACGCTAGCATTCCACACAAAAGATGATATTTTGAAGGAAGAACGCAAAATCTTGAGGAAGATCCTTGGCCCGAGATTAACAGAAGATGGATACAGGTTGCACTCCCGGAAGACCACAGAGAAAATATCGAACTTGGCAGCAGATATCAGAAGAAGGAGGCTTCGGTTCTATGGACACATCAGTAGACTCCCAAAAACGAGACTTGCCAACAGAATCCTTAAGTATATAAAAGGAGTTAAATCAACAACGTCGTTGATCGCACAAGTCAGAATAGACCTACATGACGCAGAAATAGACTCAACAGACGTTGAAGACAGGAACGCATACAGGAGAAAGATGCTCGGTTGGAAGGTTCCAGAGAATGAAATCCCAAAGAGAGCAGGGGTAAAATGGACGGAGGAGCGGAAGAGGATCCATGGGGACAGGATGAGGGAGGTGTGGAGATTAGAAGGAACAAGACATGAGTCGGAGTGCTTTGCGTGATCCAACAGGGTCTATACGCAAATAATAATAATAATAATAATAATAATAATAATAATAATAATAATAATAATAATAATAATAATAATAATAATAATAATAATAATAATAATAATAATAATAATAATAATAATAATAATATAATATATATATATATATATATATATATATATATATATATATATATATGCAATTAGTTTGAAGAGATATTTTTACAAATATTTTTTGCAAAAAATGTATCCGTGAATCTAGCTTGCATGTTATTTACTTTAAAAGATCAGTTATTTTATATTAATTCCTAACGATCAGCTGATTTCATTGGACAGCTGATAGGCTATAAAGTTTCAGGTTGTGTTGTTAGAAACTAACAATATTAACAACTATTATTATTAACGTTTATATTAATTTCGAATGCATTATAAACGATTACAACGTGCACGTGTTCTTCAACTAAGGAAAAGTAACGAAACCAAAGCAACACAAAGTTATCACATAATAAGGATGAAGAAAAAGAGACAGAAATAGTGAGACGAAATTCGTTAGCACTTTGGTTTCTTATTTTTGTTACATTCTTCCGTTCGCCAGACTTTTTTTTTCTATTTACTCCTCTTGCCAAAGCTAACTTTAAAAGCGTCGTTTCAAAAAACGAATAGGCGCTGCCGAAAAGGAAATAATCTACAGCTTTTTTGGCATTTTTTCAATTTACTGACAATTCGTGGAGTTCATTTATTTAAAAGTTTGTATTTTGAATTGACTTTTTACCTATATGTACAATGTTCGACAATTTAATGAACCGGCTTTCAAAAGTTAAACTTAATATTACCTTTAACAAAATTAAATTCAAACAAAATAAAAAACAAATTATTAACATTATTTTTTTTTGGTTGTATTAAACACGTTTTCGAAGACATGGACAAGACAAGTTCAATTGAAGGACGTAGAATTAATTTAGCCTCTAACAATATGCACGCGCACCCACATGGTGTAGAAATTTGTGTAAACATCACTTTTTATTGGCTTGAAAACGAAAATATTCATAAAATAAATAAAAAGTATCTGTAAATATTACCGAGGTAGCATTTTTTCACTATTACGCCGATTGGCCACCGGTTCAATGCGAAACCGAGCTGCGATGAATGAAGCTGAACAGTAAAAACACACACACACACACACACACACACACACACACACACACACACACACACACACACACACACACACACACACACACACACACACACACACACACACACACACACACACACACACACACACACACACACACACACACACACACACACACACACACACACACACACACACACACACACACACACACACACACACACACAAACACACACACGCACACACGCGCGCGCACGCACACACATCAAAACACACACACACACGCACAAACACACACATACATTCACAAGGAACAGTAGACCTCGCAGTATGTCCTTAATTAATATATCACATAGCACGTATTTTTTTCCGCCAATTTAACCGATAACCGTAATATTTACGAAAAACTTTAGCGGGTCAACTTTATTGCAAATTTTATTATCTTTCTCCATGAAGCTGTGAAAATAATAACAGGTTTTGTTGTTCATTACTAGCAACTACAATCTCAACTTTTAATCACCGGAGTTTTAATCAACTACTAAAACTCGAAACAAATTTAACACAATTATATTTTTTTAAATATTTTATTTTATTTAATTTTAAATTTTAAATTTTTTAAATATTTTTAAAACTGTTACTTAATGATAGAATATTTATGTTATTATTAGCTACGCTATCTTGCTTTGCCGGAGAGGGATGAAGTGTTTAGATTCCTGCTGCTACACTCAAATTCCTGCTGCTAGATTTGAGTGTTTTAATCTTCACTTTACATAAATAAGAATGTAAATGAATACAATTGTTGGATTTAATTCAAAATTAGTTTTTATTTTTTATTTATTTATTTTTTGTGTTTAACGTCCGACTATTGTGCACACTTGGGCTAATGCAGACAATGGGATGATTTATAGCGTATGAAAATGCCAAGCCCTGGCCGGGAATCAAACCCGGGTCCTCGGGGTGAAAGCCTAGTACGCTATCAACTAGGCCACCGAGGTGGCAAATTAATTAATTAGTTTTTAAACACATTAGTCAGTGGAAAATAACTTTTTAACTTTTCTTTAGTGGGTTTTTTTTATTGTACAGGAAACCACCGGAGAAAGTATTTTTAGTAAAAAAATGTAATAATTTAACTTTAACTTTCGTGTTAATAGTTTGTGGAGAAATCATGTCCCTTACCTTAACTTAATAAAAGTCAGAATCTGCCAAAACAACAGCACTATCTATCGGATTTAATGCAAAAACAGTAGTGGGTGAAAAATAAGATTTTACATTTTAAGTACTAGTAGTGGATATTTTTCATTGTATTGGCAACCATCAGAGCAAGCATTTTCAGTAAAAAAAAAACTTAATAATTTAAGCTTATCTTTGTTGTTAATAGTTTATGGAGAAGTAATGTCACTTCATAAAAGTCACAATGTAATTAAGTTCAATTGTCAAAACAACCGCACTATCTATCGGATTTAACTCAAACCACTCTCTAAATACAACAGTCGATCGAAAATAACTTTCTACAGAAAGAAATATGTCGGTGAAATCATTATCTAAACACTCCTGACACTAATAGAACAAACTGTGAAGTTTTCAGCGAAACTGGTTCTGTAGTTTTTGCGTCTATAGCGGACACACATACGAAAATATAAAACAACAATTTTCAATAAAGTGTATTTATTTTATCAAAATCGTTATAAATGATTTTGGAAAAATTCAAAAAATTTCTATCAAATTTTTTTAGTGAACAATTTTTTCTAAATATAGCCTAAACAAATTATACTAACATGCTGAAATTTCATTAAAAACAGACAATTCGTTTATTATACAGGGATGTACATAAACACATGGGCAGATTTAAGAGGGGTGTGGGGCTTGGTCCTACCTAGTTTTTTTAAAAATAATAAATTAAATTTGCGATCAAAAGACATTTATTAAAATATTTGTTTTGTTTCAACCCTAATTACAATTAATTAAAAATAACGAGATACTAAACAATTGAAATAGCTGCTATGTAATTTGCTAATGCATTGCAGTAACTGGACATATTTAAAACATGATTTTTAAGTATTGATAACAGCAACATCAATATATACACTTCATGAAAGTTGTGTTAATTATAAATAATAAAACTTTCTAATTGTGTTGTACAATATTGAAATCAATCAAAACAACGTGATTGTATATAATAATTAATAATATTAATGCCGCCTCGGTGGCCTAGTTGATAGCGTACTAGGCTTTCACCCCGAGGATCCGGGTTCGATTCCCGGCGAGGGCTTGGCATTTTCATACGCTATAAATCATCCCATCGTCTGCATTAGCCCAAGTGTGCACAATAGTCGGACGTTAAACACAAAAAAAAAAAAAAAAAATTTAATCACCGGTCATCATTTTAAAACCGAAGTTAATGGCAAAAAATGTTATGCGTTCATCGTTAGAACTTTACACAAGATATTTTAGTACTAAATTTCAATATAATCTGTTGACGCGTTTGATGAAAATTGCGTACACTCGACATCGTTAAATCAGAGGTCGTCATTTTAAAAAGGTAGTTCTTAAATGTTATACATTACGTCATTTGGGCTTTTTTGTACTCATACCTAATTTCAAAACAATGTGTTAATGCGTTTGGCTAAAATTGCATACACGTTTTCTTGTAAATCAGACGCCGCCATTTTGAAACGGAACTGATTGAAATGACGTACGTCATTTGAGCTTTGTACACGATACCTTCATCCCAAATTTTAAAACAATCGACCGATTCATGTTATTAAATGCGTATACTTACCGTTATATCGAGGAAGTAAAATTGAAAAAAATATTATACAACATTTGGGCTCTATATAAGATATCTTCGTACCAAATTTCAAAACATTCGGTCAGCGCGTTTGGCCAAGTCTGCATACACCCGTCATTGTTAAATTAAGGGCCGCCATCTTTAAATGGAAATCAATGAGATAGAGTCTTACACAAAAGCCGTTTGAGCTGTATACGTGGTAGCTTCGTACCAAATTTTAAAACTACTGTCAAAGCGTTTGGCCAAATCTGCGTAACAAACAAATAAACACACAAACCTTGCTCGGTCAATAAATCCAAATTAATTCTTGACAAGTGATCTATAGATCAGACGCTCATGATGGCACCTCCGATACAAATTTGCTAAATATAAGTGAATCCTTCCAACAGAAGGACCGACTGCTAGACGTGTGTTAGTTTTCATATGTTTTTGTAATACATTGTATACATGATCATTTCTGCCGAGTAGTGCTTTTTTAAAAACTGCTTATTAGAGGGGAACAGAAAGTTGTTTTAACAAACTAAAAGAAAATTAAAAGTTTAAGTACAACAATGGATGTCTTGTCATCGAAATTAAAATTTCCATTTTAATTTTATTTAATTTTCAACGCTTAACGGATAAAAAAAGGCGTAGAAGCAAGATTGTTATTTAAGTTAGGCCTTTGTAAATTAATCTTTCGTCTTAACTCGAAGCACTTTAAAACTCGTTAACACACTTCGAGTTATTCAATTTTAACTTTAGAGAGCTTAAAAATCTATTTTGTTTAATGTATTGCATGTTCTGACAGTAGGAATTACATAACCGTGACAAATTTTATTGTAATGAAGATGAACGGTAAACGGAAGCGGAGTTCAGTCAGTTTAAAGAAAGCTTTTTTAACTTTAAAATCTTAATATTTAGGTTAGGTCTAATGTTAGGACAGAGTCGAAGCCAGTGACACTGCTGGACTCCGCTCAAGCTCCGTTACGCTTTCATTGGTCACACTTACATTAAAAACAATAGGTTAGGATTTAAATGTGTAGTCCGCTCCGTTCAGAGCAACTCCGCCCCGTGTTCAGTGGCCACTCGGCCTTGCAATTCGTTATCAAGGACAAAGAGTACCATAGTTTTTTTTTTTTTTTAACGTCCGACTATTGTGCTCACTTGGGCTAATGCAGACGATGGGATGATTTATAGCGTATGAAAATGTCAAGCCCTGACCAGGAATCGAACTCGGGTCCTCGGGGTGAATGCCCAGTACGCTATCAACTAAGCCACCGAGGCGGCTGCGATAGTAATAATAAAATAAATCAGACGGTTTTCCTTAAAAAATTTTTTTACATGCGTTATTCAATGAAAAACACACTATTATTGTTGTCGCAGTCATGGCCTAGACAGCTTTAGTCGTAGGTCCGACCTTCAAGTCTTTGTCGAAACTGATCTCTAAAACACTTTTTAGTGTAGATGTATACATATAATAGGGTACATTTTAAGAAAATTCCGTTCAAACATTTCGTAAGCTGCCTTTAAGAAGAACACAACTTTCAATTTTATTATTTAATTACATTTTTTTCGTTAAGGATAAAAAAGTAATTGTTTTTACTAGCCTCAATTCTAAAGTTGTAAAAGTTGTCTCAAAATTATTTTTTTATACGCATGCTCAGTATTGATTTACAACAAATTTAAAATTAAAATTTAAAATCGTATTTCTTTTCGTATTTAGGAAATGATAAGCACAATAACGATTGAAAAGATTAATCAATATGTTAGACTTATAAAATTAAACCAAAACTGCTTGGAAGACAACCCTACTTATCAGCATTGTTGTTCTAAAATTTCGGAGCTGGACAAAAAAATTATAGTTAGGAGAACATTTTCAAGTACGATTATTTCAAGTAGAGTATCATACATGGCTGATCGATATTTTCGGGTGAAACAGGAGGAAGAGTACTCTGGGTTGAAGAAAATAACGGCTGGTGTCCCACAGGGAACTGTACTTGAACCAGTTTTGTACTTAAAATATACAAGAGAAGGTATAAAATATACCTATAATAGAAGGTGCAACGGTAGATACTTTTGCGGATGACACAGCTATACTTGTGACAGGTAAAAAAAATTGAAGAAGTAACAAACTCCAGGGAGCCTCTGATGTCGTGAGTAATTGGACAAAAAAATGGCGTATTCAACTAAATGAAACAAAATCAAAGCTTTTAAATTTCACCAATCTGAAGATTAAGCAACATTTGCCTGTAATAACCAATTCAGTTTCGTTCCCACATGCAAACACCGCTAAGTACTTGGGAATGACTCTAGATGTTAGACTCAAGTGGAAGGAACATATTAAAAAGAAAAAACTAGAATTAAATATCCAATTAGGAAAAATGTATTGGCTGCTGGGGAGAATTCCCCAGTTATCAATTCATATCAAATTGTTGTTATATCGGCAGATGATGAAACCGGTTTGGACATATGGGATTTAACTTTGGGGACGTGCAAGGAAGACCAATATTAATGTAATACAGACATTCCAGAACAAAGTGCTTCGCTGCATAGTTAATGCTCCGTGGTATATGAGGAGTGATAACCTACACAGAGATCTCAAAGTGAAACTGGTCAACGAAGAAGTGAAAAAGTACGCAGTGAGGCATGGACGATGCATCTCTAGACATTTACATCCTGAGATGTGCACTTTGCTGGACACTGGTACGGGAGGTAGACGACTGCGCAGAACAAAGCCACTGAACTTAATTGTTAATTGAAGTAACCAATGGGTTATATCTCTTAAAGTGTTTTTCATAATAAAACTAAATTACTAAATGAGTAAATCCTCAGTTGTAATGTACATAATAAATAAAAAAAAATTCAAGTAGAGTATCACTTTTAAAGAAAATTTTACTCAAGTAAGAATTTGCTATTGGAATTTAAAAAAAGGGTTTTGTGAGTCTTTAATTTGTAAAAAACCGGAAATTATGGCTTGAATATGAGTAGGACATTTTGGGTATTGACAATTTCATGCTGAATCTGATTGGGTCACTTTGTTGTTTTTGCACTGTGAATACCGGGTTGTAACTTTCACCGCCAGAATAAATTAAAAAAATAATAACAAAACTGAAACTTATTTCCGCGCACTCTGTATTTCTGAATACCAGGCAAAATATTAATATAAAGACCCGTATGAACTTTGAGGTAAATATTAAAAAAATGTAATCTACATTTGCATAGTGTACACAAAACAAGCAACAGGGCCGCCAAATTTACATTCCGTCTAGTGACAGTACATTAACCCCACCCCTTACAGAGGGCGCCCCTACAACTGTAGTGTTGCTGATTTACATATTGTGTTGTTGTGTCCCGTAGCGTCTATCCACTTGTTGTTTTAAAGTTAATAAGTTATTAATAAAGTATGAATAGAATATCGGAGCTGTTTCGCCGTTGGGATGGAAACGAATTTCCAAAAAAACATATTTAATAATGTGCCTCAATGAATATTTTTCTTTTACAAATAACAATTAACTTCAGTTTATTTTATATTGACTGGCATAAAAAATTGATTATGATATTTCGTTAGAAGATTTTATTAATATAGCAATTTCAGATAAACCGTTTTAAAATGGAGGCAAATGTTTAAAAATAATCGTAACTTCTTATTTCAGTTTTTCTTGAAAAACACATTTCGCCGTCTTTATTAAATCTTCAGATATGAGCTTTTAATTTTTTATATAACTTAAACGCTCAATACTAATATGGAATCGTATTAAAAAAGTCTTAACTTTAGATGAACATCCATTGAGTAATGAATTACTTGAAAGGAGCAGTGATATTAGTTTCTTGAACATTTTTACCGGACGTAATATTTTTAAAAAATCATTTTGTATTTTAACAGTCTGACATTTGCTTTTTTTGTCTGATTTGATCATAACGACTTAAATATCTATTCTGGTATTATCTTCTGACAGTTTTTTTTTAAATCGTAACTATTTCACTTTACACTTTTTTCAAATATTAATTTAGTCTAGCATCGTAATCAGCGTTAAAATCTTTATTAACTAGTTTTTAAACTTTTCAACTAACATTTGAAATTTTAAATACAAAATTAGGCATATTTTACACTGATAATCGCAAGAGGTACCATCCCGTCTGATTACAGCAGCTATTAGACTTATTGACCTGTTAAGTAGTGAAAATATAAAATATTAAAGTTAAATTTTAAAATAACTTAAAATTTATCATAAATACATCTAGTGTAGACAAATTTATTATAGTTAATATAAAAAATAGTCGCTGCAAGAAACTGTCTCGCTGAAGCGATAGAACCGAATTCCACAAATATTTTTTTTTATATGACCATTTTTTGAAATCCTGAATTAATTACCATTAACAGTATAACATTCTCCAAATATTAAGTTTTTAAATTAAGTACAATAAAAATATAAAAAATAAACCCTGACCGCCGTCAAATGAAACTTTCAGTTTTAACGGATTTTTAAAATTTAAATGTTATTTATGCAGCTTTAAACGCTGTTCACAATGATGGAATCAGATTTAAGAAATTGTAAACAATTAGTTACAAATCATTAAGGATTTTGAAAAATTCGATTTTTTAAAAAAAGTTTAATAAAATTAGCTGGTTCAAATTAATACAAAAATCGATTTTATTGTGAAATTTGAATCAGGACGGACTAAAAACATGAACGCCCGTGCACATATTCACACACACACACACACACACACACACACACACACACACACACACACACACACACACACAAACACCACACACACACACACACACACACACACACACACACACACACACACACACATATCACGTACGCACGCACGCACACGCTCACACACACACATACACACATGCACACATACACACACACACCACGCACTCACACACGCACGCACGCACGCACGCACGCACGCACGCACACACACACACACACACACACACACACACCACGCATGCACGCACGCACACACCACGTACGCACGCACGCACACGCTCATACAACCACATACAAACACACACACACACACACACACACTTATAATGATCCCTCAAAAAGTGATCTATAGGACAGCATCGCCACTTATTTCATGGTTTCTGCTCAGGGTCTTACCACGATGACCGATAGCTCATTTTCCGGTGAAATTTCGCTTAACAAGTTATGTATGTGCGATTAGAATCTGTGTTGAGCTGGATGTATTGCGGCCAACTGTTGATTGTTAGCTTCAACGCATTAGCAAAGCTTCTAGTTAAAATGGCGCACAGTGGATTGTGCTTTCAGGTATTACCTGAACACTCAGCGCTTTTATGTATATAATGCAATGTTGATACAAGTTGTATAATGTAAACTTCATAACAGTTAGCGTATATTGTTGTGCAAAATATCAACATTACACTTCTATTGTTTGAAAGAAAAATGTGAAAATTGAGAAAAAGTTTTTGTAAAAACGTTTTTTTGTAAGATGCAACTTTCTCAGCTGTTATTTTACTAAGGACTACGGCCGCCTCGGTGGTCTAGTGGATAGCGTACTAGACTTTCACCCCGAGGACCCCGGGTTCGATTCCCGGCGAGGGCTTGGCATTTTCATACGCTATAAATCATCCCATCGTCTGCATTAGCCCAAGTGTGCACAATAGTCGGACGTTAAAAAAAAAAAAAAAAAAACTAAGGACTAGTCTCATGTTACGGCGTTGATTTTGCAACACTAACATTTCGCAACATCATGAAACACACAAATCTTCCTGAACTTTGGATAATCTTTAAAACATAATGTTGTTTTACTGACAAATTTTGTATTAAGTTGTTAAATTCAATACCGCACGGAAGTAATATCACTGAAGTGATAGAAGCAAATACATAACATATTTAAGTATATTTCACTTGAAAAAAAATGTTGTAAAGCGCCTACCCGGTAGCTTGCAATGAACATCGGTCCTGACCTCCAGATCGATATAATATATATATATATATATATATATATATATATATATATGTATATATTTATAATGGGACAAGTATATATATTTGGTATGTTAATGCGAAAAGCATATTGAGGTCATTATCGCCTCTTTAAAATTAAATGTAAAGTGTAAAAAGTCGTAAGTGTAAGTGTGTTATATCTGAACGACGCACCCCTTAAAAGATGCACAAAAAATCGACTTGACCCCTCATCACTATTCTACCGACTGGGACTTGTCGGGATCGATACTTTATATTTTCCCTAAACAACTTTTTTTGATTAGAGTGGCAAGTAATTTGTTATTAACAAATATGTAGCAAATTAGATAATATTTAAAAATGGTCTGAAAATAATTTTTTAATGTTAATTGGACAAACCAAACACTTTTTGTCTCTAGGCATTTTTTCGAAAAATGCCTCCTTTTTTGAGTTATGGGCGATTTAAGGGCAAAAACGGGTAAAACATTGTCAACATATATATATATATATATATATATATATATATATATATATATATATATATATATATACATAAAATATTCAGCTATTTCCTTTTTAAAAGTCGAAAACTCATGTTTTTATTTAGAAAAATAGTTCTGACCCCTTAATAACCACGTAAGGTTATTACTGATCATCATTGAATAGTAAGGGACAAATCCTCAACATTTTATATGAAACATTTTCGATATCTCGCAATCCAATCAAGATATAAAGTTTTTAATAACTTCATCCCGCTACAAAGAGTCTTAAAAATAATAGAAATGCAATTCCAAGTATTCGAAAAATTATACGGGGTTATTTACAAAAAAATACTAACTTAAAGTAAATATAACATTTTGTTAGGTTGAAAGTTCAAATCGGTTCGGTAGATTCTGAATATGAATTTTTAAATTTGACAATTTGTTACCCCTTTTTTGCCCTTAAATAGCCTATAACTCAAAAAGGAAGCGTTTTTAGAAAAAAATGCCTAGAGACAAAAAGTGTTTATTTGTGCCCAATTAACCTTAAAAAATTATTTAAATATTTTAAAATATTTTCTAATTTTGCTGTATATTTGTTAACAAATTACTTGCCACTATAATCAAAAAAAGTTGTTTAGGGAAAATATAAAGTATCGTTCCCAACAGGTCTCAGTCAGTAGACTAGTGACGAGGGGTCAAGTCGATTTTTCGTGCACTTTTTAGGGGTACGTCGCTCAGATATTAGACTCGGGTACTGCGAGGGTCGTCTAAATCCTCTCAATAGGTGCAGGTAGTCTGCACACCTGCAGGATATATATATATATATATATATATATATATATATATATATATATATATATATATATATATATATATGTGTGTGTGTGTGTGTGTGTGTGTGTGTGTGTGTGTGTGTGTGTGTGTGTGTGTGTGTGTGTGTGTGTATGTGTGTGTGTGTGTGTGTGTGTGTGTGTGTGTGTGTGTGTGTGTGTGTGTGTGTGTGTGTGTGTGTGTGTTGGGTGGGTGGGTGTGTGGGTATGTGTGTATACGCGATTGTTATTACGTTCCGATTTCATTCAAACTTGAAAAAATCGATTTTTGTAATAATTTAGATCAGTTTTTTAACCAACAAAATTCGTTTAGGGGCTAACAGTTTAAAACTGACGCTTACTTTATATCATTAAAAATTCGTAAATTTGTGTCTTAATTGTTTCTGGAAATCCAATTTCACCATTGTGATCAACGTTATAAACTACATCAATTAGCGTTTTATATTTTCAATATCGGTTGAAAATAAACAACAAATTGTTGATCGCGGTTGAGTTCGTTATTGTATTTTCAACGGAATTTGAAAGTTTGAAGTGCTAATATATGCAGATTTTGTTGCTGATAATGGTGGAGATATCAGAATTTCTCAGACAAGATAAAGGAAACATTTTGGAAATTTGCTTCTATCACACCAGCGATACAGCTGCTTCCAACGATTATTTTATCTTAAAAATCTAATTTCACAATCATAATTTTTTTATATAAACGTATAAAAAATTTTGCTGTATATTTGTTAACGTTATGCTAGTTAAGACTAATGAGGACGAGCTATCAGCGTTAACAGAAAGGTAAAACTTACTGTAGTAACTGCAATGTCGAAACTATGACATTGAGTTGTGGTTCAAATTTTCATTAGAAATTTTCACAAATTACCATTTTAAATCTTTCAACTGGATTTGAAAATTAACCATGACTGAATGAAAATTCATTTTCTTAATTTCCTGATGTATTATGTCAGTTACAAATAATCTTGATATATAAAAGAAGAAGTCCTGTCTGAATGCCTGTCTGACTGATTCATAAGCAACGCAGAGCCAAAACTATTTTAGCTAGCGACTTGAAATTTTCAGGGTACATTTATGTTACTATGTAAGCGTGCACTGAGAAAGGATTTTGCGAAAATTTGATTTTAACGCAATTAAACTACTTACCCAGTCCAAATTTAATAAACAACGTACAGCCGAGACTATTATAGCTAGAGACTTGAAATTTTTAGAGTACCTTCTTAGATTTTTTTTTTTTTTGTGGTGTTTAACCTCCGACTATTGTGCACACTTGGGCTAATGCAGACGATGGGATGAGGTATAGCGTATGAAAATGCCAAGCCCTCGCCGGGAATCGAACCCGGGTCCTCGGGGTGAAAGCCAAGTACGCTATCCACTAGACCACCGAGGAGAACAATGTCAAGATGCACTAAGAAAGGATTTTGCAAATTTTGATTTTGATGTCATTAAACTACTTACCCAGTCCAAATTTAATAATCAACGTACAATCAATACTATTATAGCTATACACTTGAAATTTTCAGCGTATCTTCTTACAGCAATGTCAAGATGCACTAAGAAAGGATTTTTCAGAAATGTGATTTTGATGTCATTAAACTTCTTACCGAGTCCAAATTTAATAATCAACGTACAGCCAATACTATTATAGCTATACACTTGAAAATTTCAGCGTACCTTCTTACAACAATGTCAAGATGCACTAAGAAAGGATTTTGCAAAAGTTTGATTTTGATGTCATTAAACTACTTACCCAGTTCAAATTGAATAATCAATGCCAATACTATTATAGCTATACACTGGAAATTTTCAGTGTACCTTCTTACAACAATGTCAAGATGCACTAAGAAAGGATTTTGCAAAAGTTTGATTTTGATGTCATTAAACTACTTACCTAGTTCAAATTGAATAATCAATGCCAATACTATTATAGCTAGAGACTTGAAATATTCAGCGTAACATCTTACAACACTGGCAAGGAGCACGTAGAATTAATTTTGCAAAAATTTGATTTTGTCGCCATTAAACTACTTACCCAGTCCAAATTTAATAATCAATGTATAGTCGAGACTGTAATAGCTAAATATTTGAAATTTTCAGGGTTACCACCACATGTTGGAGTGAACTGAAAAATGATTTTAGAATATTCAACCCCTAAAGAAGTAAAAAGTGAGGTACAACTATTTATATTGAAAAAATATGTTTTTCGTCTGACCTTCTTAAAACGTAACATAATCAATCTTTAATATAATTAATGAAATATATGTTTCACTATTTCCCAAAACTCATCCCCTAAAGAGATTGAAACGCGGTAGAAAATGTAAAAAATGGGTATACAATTTTGCATTGAAAAAATATTTGTTTTGGATCGTATATTCTAGAAATATGCTATGAAACAGAAATAATGGAACACATATTTCAACATTTTTCCGAATTCATTTCCTGAAAGTTTAAAAATTTAAAAAAGAGTTTTAATTAGAGAGAATTAGTGTTTTCATTGGAGAAAAATATTTTTATCGGCTTTTCTTAAAAGTAAACAAAATATTCTAAAACACAAATTATGATACACGTAATTCAGCATCCCCCCTGAATACTTCCTCTAAAAGGACAAAAATATAAAAGAGGTATGAATGTTTGAATTGGAGAAAAATATTTTTTGTCTGATTTTCTTAAATTCGAATGGAACACGTTTGAATAAAAGAACATGTTCATGTTATAATATTTGTTTATATTCACTAAAAAATTATCTCGAGTTTAGATAATCACGCTTTTATTAATATATTTTTTTATATTTCTAAATTATTACATTGCTGAAACAGTTTAAGTTTCGTGGGCGAAGCCATGACGGGTAATGCTAGTAATTTATGAAATTTTTGAGGTGGTTTGCAACGATGGAATCACGTTTTCATGAACGTTTGAAGTAAAAATATTATTACTTATTTAAGATTTGTAAATACCATTTATAAACTGTTACAAGAGATTATGCTTGGTAAAGAACTTGAAAAAGCTAAAATCTATTTTTGTGCCAAGTTGGAATCAAATCGTACTAAAATTGAAAACCTGAGAATGCTGAAACCAACAACACGCACGCGCGCACACACCTGAACATAAACGCACGTGCTACAGTAATGCATTTTGTTTGATACTTAGTGTTAATTAAAAATAACGCAGCCAAAAAGGCTGTACAGAGAAACGTAACTCTCTGCAGTGAAAGAATACAAACACAGTGGACCAAATAGGATATGAACTTTGTGAGGAAACTAATTAATTATAAACATGAAAGCTTTGGTGAACGGTATTTTGGCTGAATAGCACCGCAGCCGGGACAAAGGGCGGACTTTGGGCTCCGCTTTTACCCGTGTCCACTAACTTGTTGACCACACACACGCTTGCTTTGCTTAATTGAGTTCTACCTCGAGTTAAACCGGAATTAGTGAGCTACAATTTCATTCTAATGCGTTATTTAGGCAATGTTTAGCAATGATCAGTAAATCTTAAAATTATATATATACCTGTGTACATCCGTAAAGAAATTATTTCTAGAAGAAACATTGTTCCAACGCTTCACCACAATTATATCTGGCATCTTCGAGGTTATTTTCGCTACAAGTCTGGAGTGAAACTGCACTTATTTGAGTTCGGCTTCAGACTTGCAGCAAGAATTACCTCGAAGATGCCAAATATTAATTTGACAAAAATATTTCTTGTAGTAACAATTGTGTCAAACGGATGTACACTGGTTTTCAATGTGATTCATATTTTCCCATCCGTAAAGGAATATATATATATATATATATATATCCTGTGTGTGTGTGTGTGTGTGTGTGTGGTGTGTATGTGTGTGTGTTTGTGTGTGTGTGTGTGTGTGTGTGTGTGTGTGTGTGTGTGTGTGTGTGTGTGTGTGTGTGTGTGTGTGTGTGTGTGTGCCTCGCAGATATGTTTGCAGCTTCATCCTTTCCTCGTCGAATCTCCGACACCGGAAAAACACATGCTCCGCATCTTCCTCCATTGCTGGAAGACAGAGGGGACAAGCCGAGTCTGTTTCCAGCCTGAAATGGAACAAGTAAGCTCGGAAGCAACCGTGCCCAGTGAGAATCTGTGTGAAATAGAAATCTGCGCGCGCGCGTGTTTGTGTGTGTGTGTTTTAATCCGTATTCCTTCCCTTATGGGATATATTATTCCGTTGAAAACCGGTGTACATAAGTCCCAGCAAACAGTTTCTAGGATAAACACAGTCTTCACGTACTTCCAAAAACGTTTCTGGTATTTTCAAATTACATTTCAGACCGAAATCGAAATGGGAAAAAGAGCCGCCTCTGTGGCCTAGTTGATGGCGTACTGGGCTTTCACCCCGAGGACCCGGGTTCGATTCCCGGCCAGGTCTTGGCATTTTCATACGTTATAAATCGTTTGCATTAGCCCATGTGTGCACAATAGTCGGACGTTAAAAAAAAAATGGGGAAAATTCCTTTTTTTTTACTTAGATTTCAGTAAAGTCAGTCAGAAGCAGTTCTTCAAGAAACGCGTTCACCAAACAAGGCCATAAATAGGTTCCGAAGCGACTCATATATATATTGATCCTACTTTATTCCTGTTGATTAGCTAGACTGCATTTGTGTTAATTTTGATCAAAATCTATAGATGGCATTTTCTATTTAGCAGCTGTCTGTTTTGCTGTCCATTGTTTCCAATAATTTCTTGATTTTAGGTGTCGTGTTAATTGTTAAAAATTGACATATCGATTTCTTTTTAGACGATTGCAGTTTATTCCAACTCGTAACTGACACAAAATGTATTTTTCTTTTTATAATCCCCTTAGGCCTATAAAATGTTCCCTGACACATTGACTGGCTAAGTACTGTATCTCTTTAACACAACTCATGAAAATATTTAATTACTTACAGCACAACTCCAGACCTTCTTGTTATCACTCATTAAGTTTTATTGCTTAAAGCTATTACACATTTTAGTGTAATGAAACATTTATTGACATTTAACTAAGTCTATAAACTTTAAGTGTAGACATTTCGCATTTAGCACACATGAAAGCAGCCATTTCAAATGTAATTTCCTGTGAACAGTGCTGTAAAATTTCATTACTACGTTCATTTGCATATTAAGTGGGAACTGAGTTCAGGCCTAATTCTAAGACGTGAAGGTGGATTGTTGGATCGCCCGAGTGGATTCACTTTTTTGCTTTTTTTTTCTTTGAATGTAACAAATTTTTAAAGGGATTCATAACAATTCGATCAGCTGTATAAATCATAACCTCCAGACTGTCGCTTAATGCAAGATTATAGTGCTGCAACAGAGGTAATGTTCACAAAGCAGCTGGTTTTGCGCCACATCTGTTCTTCGAAAATAATATTTTAACTGAAGTTATTTTTATTGTCTTTGATCACGATGAATATAGCCTAATTGATAAGAAATAAATCATTAAATGTATTTAACTTGTTAATACTGAAAATTACGAACAATTAAAGTACTTGTGGTAAGTATTTGTGTATATGTAAACATAAAACTGAGTAACTTGTTTGATAATTGTATTATATAAGCTTAGACAGCATTAAAAAATAATTTAGTAGAATGTATTTGAAAAAATTCGAAACGGAAATTGTTTATTTAGATTGTTAAGCTGTCGGAGTCTAAGGGCGGCACTGAGGGCACAGGAGACAGTCCTCCCTCAAAGATGTACTCTATAAATATAAAAAATAGCGGCGCCCAGCTCTCTCACTGGCATGGTGGAGGCGAATTTCCAAAAATATTTTCTTTATTTTACTATTTTTTTAAATTCAGATTTGACCTCTTCATAATTAGCATTACAATCTTCATATATATATATATATATATATATATATATATATATATATATATATATATGCATTTTTAACTTTTAAATTGCATTGAAAATACAAAAAAAAATCCTGTCCGCCTTCAAATTAAATATATGAAATTTCTCTGATTAAAAATGCTAATTTATGCGATTTCCAACGCTAATTAAGATGGTGAAAACAGATTTTCAAAAATATTTAGGAAAAAACATATTGAATATTTCAAAAATCCGCCATTTTGAAACTGATGAATACATTTTGCTGCTTAACGAACTTGCCTAAGTTATTACCAAAGTCAATGTTTGTGTTATGTTTAATTCAAATGTGACTAAAATAGCGAATGAAGCCGGGATCGGTGCTCATTTCATAGTCCCGTTTCTGGGTTTTAACGTATGGCGGCCACTACAGTAAGTAATTTTTCAATGGACTTATAAATCACTTTTTGAGGAGTGTGTAATTTATTTACTCTATTTGCACGTGTTGGCAGGCTCACGTTCGGAGTCCCAGTTAGATTTAGTTCAAACTTGGCAAACAAATAGATTACAGTTATAGCTTGTACAAATTCACTGACCAGCGAAGTTCGTTAAACAATTTAAAAATGAAGACAATTTCAATTCTTAAAAATATCATAACTTGTTAATTTCGTACATATTTGAAAATATGATTTTCCTATCGCAATTATGGTTAGAAACTGCTTAAATTAATTTTAAAATTTTCAAAGCACGTTAAATTTCAGAAATTCGACATTTACAGGGTACATTTTCGTATTTGCAATTCAACTTAAAAATTTTAAATGCAGATTTTAATGCTGTTTATGTTGGTGAAATCAGAGTTTCGAAAGAGCGTAAGTAAAATAAATAGTTTTACATAATTTGCTTCCATAACGTCAGCGACACAGCTACGTACCGTGATTATACTTTTGTTGAATTGAATAAGTTTACATTTTAAAAAAAATACCAAAAAAGATGCCGGAGACGCGGGGAACAATACACAATACAGGATGAGGTATTTCAGCGTATCGCTCACTTAGATTTTGGATGTATTGTGTGGCTGTATGAGAGGATCTTTCATTGTTTGTGCTTAAAAATCACAAGTCTGGCTTCTTATCTCATTGTTATCACGGTTCAATTGCATACAACCAACTTCAGTTGCTTATCATGTTAGCAGTAAGACAGAGGAAGGTTTTTTTTACTTCCTTACTTTTGTGTAAGAAGAAAGATTCACCGCACGCAGCTGTCTTGCTGACATTATGGAAGCGGATTTTCAAAAGTAATTTTACCTTTTTTAGAAAATATGATTTCACCATCATATCAACGCTAAAATCTACATTTTTAAGCATTCAAAATTGAGCTGAAAATGCGGAAATAAACAGTGACTTCCAACAAATTAAATTTCTTGATTTCAACGGATATTGAAAATTCAAAAAGCCAATTTATGAACCTTTAACGCTAATTGTGAAAGCGAAAATAAATTTTTGAACATTTAGGAAAAAATATATAAAAAAATGTTTTAATATTTGGAATTGCCGGTATTTTGAAAATACCTAGTGGTTTTTACTGAGTGCCAAACTTGTACAATTTTTGTACGATTTTTGTGCAAAGTGTAGGCTTAAATGAAATCCAACCTTCGAAAATTAATGCAAATTTATGTACTTTTTAATTTTTTTTTACGATTTCTGAAAAATTTATCTTAAGTTCAAAATCACCCTTAAATGAGGATCATTTCATGGTTTTTAACTTGGCCATACCACTGTGGTCGCTTCAATAAATATTCCTTAAATATTTTGGTAATCGTGGAAAAATCCACGCGCGTATGTGTGTGTGT
>CM040188.1:79223802-79233802 GCA_022606455.1 Callitettix versicolor | reverse complement strand
CAAAATAATAGAATTTTAATATTCATTCGTGTTTGCAAGATGAATTATAATTAATTCATATTTTATAAATATATTTAAAAACTAAAGTTTCTAAGACTTTGTGATTATGACAGTGTCACAATTCCTTGAGAATTATGTCGTTGATTTGTTTTTGTGTAGTTGTAGATATTTTAAATATTAACAAATTCATCAGTAATTGAATTCAATAATTACTTCATTTAAAAGAATTTATTATATACACACACACACACACACACACACACACACACACACACACACACACACACACACACACACACATATATATATATATATATATATATATATATATATATATAAACTAAATTTTGTTTAAAATATAATAATAAAGCATTGTCTTGATCAATAAAAATGTTTCAAATATTTAAATTGTTTCATGTAACAATTTATTTTACTTTTTCAAAAAAAAAAAACGGACAATGACTTTCTTGAATTTTCCACGTAATTCATCGGGTTATAATTGAGTAATATCTGTTTCAAAAGTATGAATTTAAAGTAACATGAAAACTTTACGAGTATTGCTGTTTAGAAATGAATGTTTTAATTTTCAAAAAAATTTAAAATAAAATCGCGTGATGCAGTAGCTATTCTGACGTGATGGGAGCGAATTATTAAAAGTTACTTTTTCATTTTAGCCTCTTTTTGAAATTTAGCATTTCAACTTTTTAGAAATTACGAAAGTGAACCCTGAAGGCCGTAAAAGTAATAAATTTCATAACTTTGATGGATTTTTTAAAACATATACACCCTTATCACACGCACAAACACGGGTTTGTGCATGGGTTTACTGAATAGCATCTATTCAGTAAAATGCTATTGTGTGAAATTTCAATGCTGATTGTGATGTAAAATTAGATTTTCAAAATTGGTTAAAAAATAATATTTGTAAAGACTTTTAGTAGCTGCCATTTTGAAAGTCTTAGACGGATTTCGCTTTTTTAACCCACTTAACCAAGCGTTTGAGAAAATCTATATTTGTAACAAGTTTAAATCAAATTGGACAAAAATTTAAACTTAAACGTGCAAAAATGTGTATGTGGCAACATCAATTAGAGTTCCCTAGTTTTTTTAATTATCACATTATTGAAATCAAGAATAAATATGGCAACATTTGCTGCTGTCATCTGTGATCACTGACATAATGCTCGCGATTCTTTAAAAAAATTAAAAAAAAATAAAAATAATAACGTGAACCCTGACCACCTTTATTGTGAGTAATGATATATCGCAATTCTTAAAAAGTCCCTTTCATTAGTAAATTTCCACTGGACGAATGAGCTAATACGGCCGTCATCATTGTAAAACCCAGAGCCAGGACCTTCAAATTAGCACCGATCTTGCTTGACCTCCAGATGTGTGTGTGTGTGTGTGTGTGTGTGCGCGCGCGCGCGCTCGCGTATGTTTTGATTCGCTCACGATGTTATTCAAACTTGGCACAAAAACCGATTGTGAGATTAGCTTGAACATTTTTGGTAACCAGCTAATGCCTTCAACAGTTCCAAAAAGTCGGCAATTTTTATTTTTAAAATTTAAAATTTTTTGTCATAAATTGTTTTAAAAATCAATTTATACCGTCGTAGTCAGAGTTAAAATTTTCATAAATTACCATTTTGAATTTTGAAAATCTATTGAAATAAAAAATTGTAATTTGACCTCTGTCAGAAATATTTTTATATTTGCAATGTAATTTGAGAGTTGGAAGTGCTAATATATTCAGACTTAAACGCTATTTAAGATTGTGAAATTAGAATTTAGAAGTGGAAAGATAAAGAAAAATACTTTCGCTTCTATCACGTCAACAAGACAGCTGCTTACTGCAATTATTTTTATTTTCCTTTCTGTTATTCAGTATTAAACAAAACAAAAAAAGTTTGCTTTTGTTTTCTTGCCAAATAGAAGTTCAGTCCCAGGAGAAACATTCATAGTTATTGTTTTGTTTGCTGCGCTTTTCTTATTTCCAGGTCACATATTGTTGTGGCTTACAATAGCACAATGACAGTCTACAAGTAAGATTTTCTTAGTTTAATAAGACAGTTTTATTTTGTGGGCTAGAGAAACGTTACGCGACTATGGAAGATTTAAGTAGCGCGTCACGCAGCTGCCTCGCGGGCTCAGTGAGGGCGAATTAAAACAAAACGAATGAAATTCAATAACATGTTTTAAATAAACATTTTACCATATAAAAATATTTGTAATTTTAAAGAAAAACATGAAGTAGTTTTTATTGTTTACGAAGATGAAATCAGATTATCAAAAAGGATGTAAATTAAAAAAGGCAAAATTTTTTTATATTTTAAAATTACCTCTATTTAGAAATTGTTGAACGGATTTTGCTATCAAACCTACCCAAGCTATTATCAATTTTGGGTTGAGATGTGAGATTGCTAACACACACACACACACACACACACACACACACACACACACACACACACACACACACACACACACACACACATAAACATAAACTAAAAAAATACCTAATATTCAGTTTTGTTGGAACGTTTTTTTTCAAAAACATCTAAACACATTGCAACAAAATGATTGTTTTTATTACCTACTATCAGCACTTGCAGTTGCTGCTATCTCGTACGTACTTGATGGGCTACAATAATTCAGTTTATGTTTTAACATATTTATCAGATGCATAATTCATGTTTGAATAAAAACCTTACTACAAAAGCAACAAGTTATAGGCTAATTTGCGATCTGGCGTGTTCAGGTGTTACACAAGTCACGTATACGAAATATAAAATACGAGGGGACGTAGTATAATTAGTTTTACACAATTTATTACATACGTGATGCTATTAATAAACTGAAGTAGTAAATGCAGTAAACTACCGGTCATAACGAACCTGTCACTGATATGTTAAAGATATAATAACGGCACGCAGCTGTCTCGCTGGCTTAATAAAAGCGGATTTACAAAAAAAAAAAATTCATTTTGTAATTATTTTTGAAATTCTTAGTTTGTCGTCATAATCAGCATTAAACTTTGAGCAAATTACGGCTTTAAACTTTCAAAATACATTGAAAAACAAAAGTGAACCCTAACCGTCGTAGAAACATTTCAAAATTTAAACGAATTTTGAAAATTCGAAACGTTAGTTTATGCAGTTTTTCATGCTGATTTCGATGGAGAAATCATATTTTGAAAATAATTTGACAAAAAAATTACGAACTTTTCGTGATTTGAAACTGTCGAACGAATATTGTTGGTAACAAACACTTGACGAAAGTATTACAAAAATCGATTTTTGTGCAAAGTTTGAATGTAATCGGACTTAAATTGCGAATGTTAGTGTACTAAAACACACACACACACACACACACACACACACACACACACACACACACACACACACACACACACACACACACACACACACACACACACACACACACACACACACACACACACACACACACACACACACACACACACACACACACACACACACACACACACACACACACACACACACACACACACACACACACACACACACACACACACACACACACACACACACACACACACACACACACACACACACACACACACACACACACACACACACACACACACACACACACACACACACACACACACACACACACACACACACACACACACACACACACACACACACACACACACACACACACACACACACACACACACACACACACACACACACACACACACACACACACACACACACACACACACACACACACACACACACACACACACACACACACACACACACACACACACACACACACACACACACACACACACACACACACACACACACACACACACACACACACACACACACACACACACACACACACACACACACACACACACACACACACACACACACACACACACACACACACACACACACACACACACACACACACACACACACACACACACACACACACACACACACACACACACACACACACACACACACACACACACACACACACACACACACACACACACACACACACACACACACACACACACACACACACACACACACACACACACACACACACACACACACACACACACACACACACACACACACACACACACACACACACACACACACACACACACACACACACACACACATATATATATATATATATATATATATATATATATATATATATATATATATATATATATATACATATATACATACATACATACATACATACATACATACATACATACATACATACATACATACATACATACATACATACATACATACATACATACATACATACATACATACATACATACATACACACACACACACACACACACACACACACACACACACACACACACACACACACATCACAAAAACACATACACATACACACACACACACACACACACACACACACAATTTTAACGAATCTTTGAAAAGTGAACTGGGGTCAGGATCGGAGCGTTACCTCCTCTATTAGGATTTTTACCAAAATTAATAACAATTCAATCAATAACAACCAATAATAATTTTATAATAACATTATTAATGATTATAACATTGTACTTCTATATACAAATCTGCATAACTCACTTCAAGGTCCCGGATATGGGTCTGGGTTCTAAAAATTAACAATATATAAGGTTCTTCTATACTTTTATGAAATTCTGTTATTATAATGCCCTCCAGATCATTTCCGTGTTTACTGTATTTGAGATTTTAAAATTCTAATGCACGCAGGTACCAACGTGATTAACACTGTTTACAATAGTCACATAATATTTTTAAAAAAATAAATTTTTTAACTATTTTAAATTACGTAACTGTTTAACATATTTGCTCAGTAACGGACTTGTTTAAGCTGTTGCTGTTGTTACTATTATCTTTGTTTTGCAATCATTTGTGTATGACTGCGTTCCGACCCGCCAAGTATTCCTAACTGACGCAGTGTAAGCATACGTGAGGTTACGAGTACAGGTTTTTCAGGTATCCGTAAATTAAAATCGAAAACTTTTATTGAATTACTTGTACCATAACGTTTTTTAAAACTGGTACTTTAAAAAACGATTTGAAAAGTGCGTTACAAATTTAAATGCTTTTTTAAAAATAAAATTTCAAGAAATAAACAAAAATTGGAAAATTTAAACATTTATACGCTTACAGCTAAACTATTTAACCGCTTTTGAAAAACGTTAACTCATGTTATTTGTCATAGTTATAGTACTTAGAAATATACATGTTGTCTAAATTGACTCTCGGACCCTATAGTTCGTACAATGTCGTGTTATTTCATAGTATCTTCGTGTCGTCTTTTCTTATCCCTTTCAAAGATTTTACTGTACCTACAAAAAATTGCGTACCGATTTTTCAGAAGTATTCACTTCAACAATAAAATATTTTACTTTGTACATAAACAGCTGTTCCTCCAGCTTTGCGATATTTTTATCAGCTGATTTAAGTTTTGTTGATTCAATATTACGCTATTTGTTTTTCTATAGACAGACATGATTGTATGTACATACGTGTACAGAGAATGGCATATTTAATTTGCAAAATGTTTAATATTTGTCTATTTCAACAGAACAATATTTCATGTAAAATTTACAATGTGGAACAAAGAAACATTGTACATGGAACCATCCGTTTGAAGGAATGCAGAAAAGCACAGGCTATTTACGTAACTAAATAAATAACGCATGCGTTTTTCACAAAAGTTACTGCAAAATAATTTATTTAATAAAGGTTTTAATGAAAAATGTATGCACCCAATCAATCAACAAAAGAGCAGGTAAATCACTTATGAAACCATCAGTAAAAATGGTTCATTACATTTAATTAAAATTGTAGTATTATATTATTATATGTAAAACAAATGTACGGTTTTTTGATTTTCTATTGCCATACATTTATTCGTTTTTCAACCCTCACAGTTTTTATCTTAATACTTTTAGAAATCTTCACATTACACTGAAAATACGAAAATAAATGTAGATCAAAATTCATTTTCATAATGTCAATCGATTTTGAAAAATATTTGCAAAATTTATCGTACATTAAGAATGTAAAATCCCTCATTAAAAAAAAATGGATAAAAATTTGTGTTTTAAGATTGTAACGGTAGTCATGTTGAACTGATTAGTTTTGTCATAGTTAACCAAAATAAATTTTTGGATAAAAGTTGAATTAGATCGGATGAAATTACGAACATAGATGGATATAATTATTTATTGAAGCGAAGCTTTTAATGTTAACGTTGGCGAAAGGAGTGAGTAAGAAAAGTGTCTGCCGAACGGTAGAATGTAACGAAAATATGGAACGAACGAGCAAACAAATTTTGTCTTTTTATTTCTGTATCTTTCTTTTTCTTCCTCCTTTTCGATAACTGTACTTGCGTATTATAAGAAAATTTTGTGTCGCTTTGGTTTCGGTACTTTTCTTTAGTTTGAGAACACGTGCACGTTGTTATTGTTTATAATACTTTCGAAATTAATAAAAAGGTTTAAAATAATTGTTGTTAATATTGCTAGTTTTTAACAACATAACCTGAAACTTACGATAGCCTATCAGCTGTTCAATTAAATCAGCTGGTAATTACGCTGTAATATAAAACAACTGATCTTTTATTATAACTATAGTAAATAATATCTAAGCTAGGTTCACGTATTTATTTCTTTAAACAAAACAAGATATTTGTTAAACTTATCTTCAAACAAAATTATATATTCAGCAAAGATATCAATAACAAAAGCTTTGCTTCTGTCGAAAACTCATGTGTTCAACAAATGTATTTTTTTATTTAAAATTTGTTTTACGTTCTCAAATAAAGATCATCTGATTTCAGGGACACGCTTATGGATCTTACCATAATTGTGACATCTCTAATAAACTCACAACCTAATGGAAATTCGCTAAAAAACACAAACACATTTGTTATTTTAACAGATTTTCTCTCGGTGAATTTTTCACACACAATACAACGGCGACTCGGACAAAATGCAAATTTAAGGGGAGAGGGTTACTGTCGCATGTTACCAGGAAGTGTTCCACTCATGTTTATGCTAAGCCTAACATCCAAAGTGCAGATGCAAATACAGCCCCGCCATCGTTGCTCTGAGCCTGAATCGAAAAGATAAATAATCTACCTTGTCTCCATTGTTCCCATTAGTCAATAGGTTGTAATAGATACATATTTGTTTTAATTTACCAATATTTATATTATTCGGACGTTTGTACAGCTTACGTAGATAGAAAACACGTTTCGTGAGTATGGGCGACTGAGAATGATTTCATTATTCGACTAATTAGTAATTACTAACGTATTTGGCTATAGTAATATACTAAAGCTCATAATCGATTTTTAACTACTAACTAGTAATTACTAACCTCTGAACTAAATAAATCGCTTTTACACTAAGAAGTAGTGTGCTAACATCAAGTTTACGGATCACAATCTATTATTATTACTGTATTTGTTTACGAATTTATAAATTCTAAAAATGATTAAATGTAATTTGAATTCTTCGATAATCATCTCGCTTAATGAAAATAGTATTATTTTATATTATTCACATAGTATTTTATTCTTACATGAGTTTAGTTAAAATGAAATAATTAAAGCTTACAGAGTGTGTAAGATTAAATGTTAATTTAGTGCCTTGTTATTTGTATTTAATAAAATTAACATTTCATCAAATTTGTTCATCTGTATCTTTTAAAACAATAATTAAAATCTTTAAGAACTTTTAAATTATAACGTACATTTTTATAATTTATTTTAGGTATTTACAATTTATTTATTTATTTTCATCAGTTTGTTGAGGAAGTAACAATACGCTACAATTAGCGAGTTACCACCTCGACTTGCTTTTCACCATCCAACACTCAAAAGCATAGGCTACTAACGTAATAACCAACTAAAATAGCTGACGACTGAACAAGCCAAGTCGACTACTAATTTACAATACTAATCTACAAAATTAATAACGATTCCAACGATTAGTTGTTTAAGTGGAATAGTAATGTACAAATCTATTATTTCTGTTATTAATTAGTAATTACTAATATTCCGAGAACAGATTCGTTACGAAAATACACGATTTTGATAATATATGTGTGTGTGTGTGTGTGTGTGTGTGTGTGTGTGTGTGTGTGTGTGTGTGTGTGTGTGTGTGTGTGTGTGTGTGTGTGTGTGTATTATAATGGCTGCTCGAATAAATTATTTTCAAATGGAAATTCAATAAAAAATACAAATTAAGGTACAAATCACAATGACAGTTACCGAACCAAAACTATTTTTGCAAACAAAAAAATTTTGAAACCCGTGAATTTTGGATTTTGGTTTCGAAGAAACTTTATGATCCCTGGGACGTTACCGACTATATATAGTTATTTACCATTTGTAAATGTATTTGTATTTGAAAAACTTCTGAAAAGTGTAACAATGTTACCTTCATTTGCATACAAAAAGTACCGCAAACGAACAAGCCGGAACCTCGAGGCGGTGAGTTTGCAGGGTCGTGAAAGCAGTGAGGTTTTATTTCATTGTCAGAACCCTATGTAGGCCTACAGTTGTGATAGAGGCTTAAGATAATCTCGTTTCTATCTTAGTATTCGTTGAAGGGATAAATAAGTTTCAAAATGATGACGAAAACCAAAATCACTCGTAAATCGCAAAATTTGCTCTCACTATAATTTACTTTCCTTACCTTGTTATAGATTTAAAATTATTACGGCACTTAACTGTCGCTTTGAGACTATGAAGAATTCAAGATTAGATGTAGGTTCAGTAAAAAAACGCTGTTTATATTTCAAGTTTAATTCCAAAATATTTGCCCCATATTGCAGCTATGATTTTGCCGCTAAAAATTTAATATTAGTCAAAAATTTAATAGCCTAAGTTACTCAAACATTAAAGCACAATAACAATTTAACTAACGAAAAACTGAATTAAAGTCAACATAATCTACAAATTACAATATACTTTCATCATCTGTTTTAAAATAGTCTTTTTTACTCCAATTTATGTGATATTCAGGGTAATAAGAGGTTAGGCAAACTTTGAATATATATTTTGTTTAAACAGAATGCTAAATTTCATAGACATTATTTTAATGTAGCAAATGCTATCGCCGCGTTAAATAAATGCAATGCACTAGAAAATGGCTGTCAATACACATTCAATTATTCAACATCGCTGTTGAAGTTAATTAACGAAATCGATTTTTGCGCTACTATTGTTAATATCAGACCAAATTGTAAGTGCTGTAGTGCTAAAAACACACACACACACACACACACACACACACACACACACACACACACACACCACACACACACACAACACACACACACACACACACACACACACACACACACACACACACACACACACACACACACACACACACACACACACACACACACACACACACACACACACACACACACACACACACACACACACACACACACACACACACACACACACACACACACACACACACACACACACACATACACACACACACACACACACACACACACACACACACACACACACACACACACACACACACACACACACACACACACACACACACACACACACACAACACACACACACACACACACACACACACACACACACACACACACACACACACACACACACACACACACACACACACACACACACACACACACACACACACACACACACACACACACACACAACACACACACACACACACACACACACACACACACACACACACACACACACACACACACACACACACACACACACACACACACACACAGACGACACACAGACACACACACACACACACACACACACACACACACACACACACACACACACACACACACACACACACACACACACACACCACACACACACGCACGCACGCACACAC
>CM040188.1:79043802-79221302 GCA_022606455.1 Callitettix versicolor | reverse complement strand
GGTACGTTGTGCAAACATCGATTGGAAAAATACCGTTTTTACCGCTATTTCATAACATGAAAATATATATATCGAAAGTGTAACAATATCGAAAATAATTTAGTCTGTTTGGGTATACAAATTCATTTATTAGTAATATTTCTAGAATGAATTTAAAAAACTAGGTGCTCTGTAAAAATTAAGTTTCTAGCTTTTTTGCACCTTTAAACAAACAATTAATGTTTAGCGCTGTCTATACTAATACAATTATCTGATTTCACTATGATAAGCAGCAATAAAATCTGTATATTTTCGTATTTTAAACTTTCAGTGGCATTGATAATACGAAATGAACCATGGCCGTCGTCAAGATAAAAGTAACAATTTTTAAAAAAATCAACCTATTTTAAAATTGCATATAGCCAATGTGTTATGTTTTTAGTGCTGATTAAATAAAGGTGAAGTTACATTTTCAACAATATTAAGAAAAATATGCTATAAAGTTATAAAGATTTGAAATAACTGTCATTCTGAAACTGTTGAACGAATTTTGCTGGTTAACGAACTTGTTGAAGCTAACCTTGAATTTAATATTTGTCTATTATTGATCTTCGTACCAAGTTCGAATCAAATCAGACTTAAATTTCGAACGTGAGCGTGCTAAACACATACACTAACCCCCCACACAGATATGTATATATATATATAGGCCCGATAGCTCATTTTTCAAAAGAAATTCGATGCATAATTTTATACAAAATTGTATACGCTTTGATTATTTTAATATAAACGCTATACTTTTCCACTGTACGCCAGAATACAACACGATTCAGTGATGGATCCGCTTCGCTCAACTCCAGTCGGGTTACTTTAAACAAGTCGTGTTGGGTTCCTTTCATTGTTTCTTTCAAATCAAAACTTTAAGCATCATATTTCAAGCGTTGCCATGACAACCGTCCTTTTTCAGCCCACGTTTTGTTCTGTGTATCTGGTCGGTGAAAGTTTTCGTTTTAACACAATATCTGGTTTAATACCGTAATTTGTAGTTTAAATACAAGGCCGGGCGACCACAAAATGCTGAGATGAGTTGCTCTGAACGAGCAGACTCATTCAAGACCTAAATTTTTAGTTTTAATATACGTGCAGTTACTAAAAGCGAAACGGAGCTGAGGTGAAAGAAGCGCCGACGCTGGACTTCGCTCTGGGTAGTTTCGAATGTGTTTAGGTCCGGTTTTGAAGCGACTCCACTTCCCCCTACGCTGAACACGCCTCAGAACTTATTATTTCTCGTTACCTAGTTTACGGTTTTTAAACGTATTGAATCCGTTACATTATGCCTAAATATTTAAATATTTAGATTCAAAAGATATAAATCTGTTCTTTAAACTGACTGAACTCTGCTTATGGTTGCCGTTAATTCCAACTCCGCTCGGTTTAGCTGAGCGCAGCTCTGTTCCACATTTGTTGATCTCGGCCTTATTACAAATGTTGTTGCTTTTACTTTCAGTGACTGTGATCTTATCTCCGTTTGTAAAGTTTGCTTTCAGACGGCATTTAAATTTAAAAGGACGTAACAAAGTCTGTTTGTTGTTTGGTAAAAGTAACTTTGAGTGCTTAGAGATTCAATCCCGAGTTAAAGTTACTGTTGACCTTATTCTGTTAGTCTCGGTTCTGGATCGGCCGTTTCCGCTTGATAGAACACACTGGAAGTAAGAACAAGAAGGTATTAAGAGAAACATCGACGTTATTTAGGATTAAATTAACAATTGAACAAACTTTTTTTATTTCAATGTATAGGTGGGCCTTCGTTGTATTAAAACTCGAAATATATGGGGTAGGACTTCACTTTGCTCATTAGGCTTTCAGTCTGCTACCTGGATTTTCCCTCTTCACTCGCAACGCTCGCAGCTGTAATTTTCAAAACGATACTAAACATTACAAGCAATAAGTGTTGTTTATATTTATGTTAGAGAAAGACGGATTGAAAGGTTAAAATATACATTTGTTTCTTTAATAGATATTTTAAAATGATCTTCCTTCTTGTTAAATGTCAACCTTTGTTTCTTTAAATGATGTTATTACTGAATTTTCATTGCAAAATGACACTTTGGATTGGTCATTATAATAAGATCCAAACCCGGGACCTTAAAATCAACTAAGATTCCGATCTGAAAATTACGTTTTGAGAGAGCGTTAAAATGTTTATGTTTGGTAGTAGCTTGGACAAGTTCGTTCACTAAAAAAAATAGTCCAACAGTTTCGAAATGGTATCAATTACAAACCTTTAAAAATTCTTAACGTATTTGTTTTAAACATTTTCGACAACATTTTTCAAAATCCGTTGAAATTAATAAATTTAATTTGAAGGCGGTCAGGATCGTTTTTCTTATTTTTAAAGCAATTTGAAAGTTTCAAATGCAAATTTTTGTACTGTATCACCATTATAAAATGTTGAAATCGGAGTAATGTTAAAAGAATACTTTTTGAAATTCGTTTCCGTTGTCTTAGATTTGTTCAAAGAAATATTGAAAATTTGGAAAAATAAAACACATATATATAGGCCTACAATATTGTAAAATATTCTCATACAGGTCTAATGCAACAATTATTCCTAAACTGTCCCCTAACGCAGGACAAAAATACAATATTTCTTTCTGGTACAGGATATATATATATATATATATATATATATATATATATATATATATATATATATATATACAGGCTTATTTGATTGCACTTACTAAATTTTTTTTTATATACATTACTAGTTTAGTAATTTAGTTTTATTATGAAAAACACTTTAAGAGATATAACCCATTGGTTACACTCAATTAACAATTAAGTCCAGTGGCTTTGTTCTGCACAGTCGTCTACCTCCCGTACCAGTATCCAGCAAAGTACACATCTCAGGATGTAAATGTCTAGAGATGCGTCGTCCATGCCTCACTGCGTGCTTCACTTCTTCGTTGACTAGTTCCACTTTGAGATCTCTGTGTAGGATATCACTCCTCACATAACACTGAGCATTAACTATGCAGTGAAGTACTTTGTTCTGGAATGTCTGTATTATTAATATTTGTCTTCTTTGCACATGCCCAAAGTTGAATCCTATATGTCCAAACCGGTTTCAGCACCTGTCGATATAACAACAATTTGTTATGAATTGATAACTGGGGATTTCTCCCCAGCAGCCAATAAGTTTTCCCTAATTTGATATTTAATTCTTGTCTCTTCTTTTTAATATGTTCCTTCTACTTGAGTGTAACATCTAGAGTCATTCCCAAGTACTTAGCGGTGTTTGCATGTGGGATCAGAACTGAATTGATGATTACAGGCAAATGTTGCTTAATCTTCAGATTTGTGAAATTTACATGCTTTGATACTGACTAAAATATCTCGTCATACAGGGATTGAAAGCAACAGTTTTTTCCTAAAATATCTTTTAACAATAGTTACGAGTTCAACACCTCTTGCTAAAACAGCTTCCAAAAACAGAACGTGCATTTTGCAACCTTTAATAAAATATTTCACAACACAACAACGAATTCAACAATTCTTCAAAAAACGCACCTGGTAAAAAGTCACTAATTAAAAAATTTGGTAGTGAGAAATCAGGATTGCCAAACCTGAAATAAACCCACAAGTAAGTTACTAATGTTACTTGTACGATATGTGCATAATTTTTCATTATACAAAGTTATATCAAAATAGTTATATATTATCAAAATGAATTCATTGTGCGCAAGCGAAAATGAATTTTGATATTTCGTATTTTCGAAATTGCGACCTATTTATTTTCCAATTATCTGAGTTAAAAAAGCTTTCAGCTTTAACATCTACGAGTCTATTTATTATAATTGAAGAATCTTATTTTGTGTTTAACCTGAAGTAATTGTTTTTATAGTAGCCTATTACGTGAACTTTCTTCTCACAAAAGGAACAGAAAATTATTTCATTCTACAATCGCCGCATTCATACAAAACAAAACGAAAGTAGGGCCATGTATTTAAACTAAAAAACTTCTCCTTGCAGACTAGGCCTATCATTGTTCTATTGTAAGCCACAACAATATGTGCCCACAAAAATAAGAGAAGCGCAGCAAACAAAACAATAACTTTGAATGTATCTCCTGGGACTGAACTTCTATTTGGCAAGAAAACAAAAGCAAACTTTTTTGTTTTGTTTAATACTGAGTAACAGAAAGGAAAAATAAAACCAATATAATTTTGTATATTATTAAATTCTTCCTGTAATAATCTTAAAATAAATCCGAGGCTATTGGAACACTATAGAATAAATAATTTTGGTTTTATATGTTGTATTGTAAAGGCAAAAGAAAATTTGTTATGCTAATTTTGTAAAATTTCTAAAATCGTCAAAAGTTTCAATACGTCGACACTATTAATGATTTCACAAATGTTCAAATATGTAATATAATGTACCGTCAGTGTAGGGAAATCTTGCTACAAAATGTAAACTAACATGTGAAAGGAAGCCACAACAATATATACACTGCGTTGTGAGACGATCTGAAACCAGTTCCTATGAAGGGTTGTTTTAGGAGCAGAAACAAAATGTATGTCCTCAGCACATGGAGAAGTGCCGAATTTTTATTCTGCATTAGAAAATGTCTTAAGGTAATTCTGACGAATTGTTGAATTTGTGTTATCCGTTTGGAGATGTTCGAGGAAAGGTGTAAATTATGTGTAAAGATGTAAATTATTTGTGTTGTGTCAGTGAGCTGTGTTAAATACGCACCATTTGTTAGGAGACGTTTTAATAAGAGTTGCTGGATTCGTGTCCTATTTGCGGAGACATTCGAGGAAAAGTGGTAAATTATTTGTGTTGTGTCAGTGAGCTGTGTTAAATACGCACCCTTTGTTAGGAGACGTTTTAATAAGAGTTGCTGGATTCGTGTCCTATTTGCGGAGACATTCGAGGACGAGTGGCAAATTATTTGTGTTGTGTCAGTGAGCTGTGTTAAATACGCACCCTTTGTTAGGAGACGTTTTAATAAGAGTTGCTGGATTCGTGTCCTATTTGCGGAGACATTCGAGGACGAATGGCAAATTATTTGTGTTGTCAGTGAGCTGTGTTAAATACGCACCCTTTGTTAGGAGACGTTTTAATAAGAGTTGCTGGATTCGTGTCCTATTTGCGGAGACATTCGAGGACGAGTGGCAAATTATTTGTGTTGTGTCAGTGAGCTGTGTTAAATACGCACCCTTTGTTAGGAGACGTTTTAATAAGAGTTGCTGGATTCGTGTCCTATTTGCGGAGACATTCGAGGACGAGTGGCAAATTATTTGTGTTGTGTCAGTGAGCTTTGTTAAATACGCACCCTTTGTTAGGAGACGTTTTAATAAGAGTTGCTGGATTCGTGTCCTATTTGCGGAGACATTCGAGGACGATTGGCAAATTATTTGTGTTGTGTCAGTGAGCTGTGTTAAATACGCACCCTTTGTTAGGAGACGTTTTAATAAGAGTTGCTGGATTCGTGTCCTATTTGCGGAGACATTCGAAGACGAGTGGCAAATTATTTGTGTTGTGTCAGTGAGCTGTGTTAAATACGCACCCTTTGTTAGGAGACGTTTTAATAAGAGTAACTGGATTCGTGTCCTATTTGCGGAGACATTCGAGGACGAATGGCAAATTATTTGTGTTGTCAGTGAGCTGTGTTAAATACGCACCCTTTGTTAGAGACGTTTTAATAAGAGTTGCTGGATTCGTGTCCTATTTGCGGAGACATTCGAGGACGAGTGGCAAATTATTTGAGTTGTGTCAGTGAGCTGTGTTAAATACGCACCCTTTGTTAGGAGACGTTTTAATAAGAGTTGCTGGATTCGTGTCCTATTTGCGGAGACATTCGAGGACGAGTGGCAAATTATTTGTGTTGTGTCAGTGAGCTGTGTTAAATACGCACCCTTTGTTAGGAGACGTTTTAATAGGAGTTGCTGGATTCGTGTCCTATTTGCGGAGACATTCGAGGACGAGTGGCAAATTATTTGTGTTGTGTCAGTGAGCTGTGTTAAATACGCACCCTTTGTTAGGAGACGGTTTAATAAGAGTTGCTGGATTCGTGTCCTATTTGCGGAGACATTCGAGGACGAGTGGCAAATTATTTGTGTTGTGTCAGTGAGCTGTGTTAAATACGCACCCTTTGTTAGGAGACGTTTTAATAAGAGTTGCTGGATTCGTGTCCTATTTGCGGAGACATTCGAGGACGAATGGCAAATTATTTGTGTTGTCAGTGAGCTGTGTTAAATACGCACCCTTTGTTAGGAGACGTTTTAATAAGAGTTGCTGGATTCGTGTCCTATTTGCGGAGACATTCGAGGACGAGTGGCAAATTATTTGTGTTGTGTCAGTGAGCTGTGTTAAATACGCACCCTTTGTTAGGAGACGTTTTAATAAGAGTTGCTGGATTCGTGTCCTATTTGCGGAGACATTCGAGGACGAGTGGCAAATTATTTGTGTTGTGTCAGTGAGCTGTGTTAAATACGCACCCTTTGTTAGGAGACGTTTTAATAAGAGTTGCTGGATTCGTGTCCTATTTGCGGAGACATTCGAGGACGAGTGGCAAATTATTTGTGTTGTCAGTGAGCTGTGTTAAATACGCACCCTTTGTTAGGAGACGTTTTAATAAGAGTTGCTGGATTCGTGTCCTATTTGCGGAGACATTCGAGGACGATTGGCAAATTATTTGTGTTGTGTCAGTGAGCTGTGTTAAATACGCACCCTTTGTTAGGAGACGTTTTAATAAGAGTTGCTGGATTCGTGTCCTATTTGCGGAGACATTCGAAGACGAGTGGCAAATTATTTGTGTTGTGTCAGTGAGCTGTGTTAAATACGCACCCTTTGTTAGGAGACGTTTTAATAAGAGTAACTGGATTCGTGTCCTATTTGCGGAGACATTCGAGGACGAATGGCAAATTATTTGTGTTGTCAGTGAGCTGTGTTAAATACGCACCCTTTGTTAGGAGACGTTTTAATAAGAGTTGCTGGATTCGTGTCCTATTTGCGGAGACATTCGAGGACGAGTGGCAAATTATTTGAGTTGTGTCAGTGAGCTGTGTTAAATACGCACCCATTGTTAGGAGACGTTTTAATAAGAGTTGCTGGATTCGTGTCCTATTTGCGGAGACATTCGAGGACGAGTGGCAAATTATTTGTGTTGTGTCAGTGAGCTGTGTTAAATACGCACCCTTTGTTAGGAGACGTTTTAATAAGAGTTGCTGGATTCGTGTCCTATTTGCGGGGACATTCGAAGACGAGTGGCAAATTATTTGTGTTGTGTCAGTGAGCTGTGTTAAATACGCACCCTTTGTTAGGAGACGTTTTAATAAGAGTAACTGGATTCGTGTCCTATTTGCGGAGACATTCGAGGACGAATGGCTATTATTTGTGTTGTCAGTGAGCTGTGTTAAATACGCACACTTTGTTAAGAGACGTTTTAATAAGAGTTGCTGGATTCGTGTCCTATTTGCGGAGACATTCGAGGACGAGTGGCAAATTATTTGAGTTGTGTCAGTGAGCTGTGTTAAATACGCACCCTTTGTTAGGAGACGTTTTAATAAGAGTTGCTGGATTCGTGTCCTATTTGCGGAGACATTCGAGGACGAGTGGCAAATTATTTGTGTTGTGTCAGTGAGCTGTGTTAAATACGCACCCTTTGTTAGGAGACGTTTTAATAAGAGTTGCTGGATTCGTGTCCTATTTGCGGAGACATTCGAGGACGAGTGGCAAATTATTTGTGTTGTGTCAGTGAGCTGTGTTAAATACGCACCCTTTGTAAGGAGACGTTTTAATAAGAGTTGCTGGATTCGTGTCCTATTTGCGGAGACATTCGAGAACGAGTGGCAAATTATTTGTGTTGTGTCAGTGAGCTTTGTTAAATACGCACCCTTTGTTAGGAGACGTTTTAATAAGAGTTGCTCGATTCGTGTCCTATTTGCGGAGACATTCGAGGACGAGTGGCAAATTATTTGTGTTGTGTCAGTGAGCTGTGTTTAATACGCACCCTTTGTTAGGAGACGTTTTAATAAGAGTTGCTGGATTCGTATCCTATTTGCGGAGACATTCGAAGACGAGTGGCAAATTATTTGTGTTGTGTCAGTGAGCTGTGTTAAATACGCACCCTTTGTTAGGAGACGTTTTAATAAGAGTAACTGGATTCGTGTCCTATTTGCGGAGACATTCGAGGACGAATGGCAAATTATTTGTGTTGTCAGTGAGCTGTGTTAAATACGCACCCTTTGTTAGGAGACGTTTTAATAAGAGTTGCTGGATTCGTGTCCTATTTGCGGAGACATTCGAGGACGAGTGGCAAATTATTTGAGTTGTGTCAGTGAGCTGTGTTAAATACGCACCCTTTGTTAGGAGACGTTTTAATAAGAGTTGCTGGATTCGTGTCCTATTTGCGGAGACATTCGAGGACGAGTGGCAAATTATTTGTGTTGTGTCAGTGAGCTGTGATAAATACGCACCCTTTGTTAGGAGACGTTTTAATAAGAGTTGCTGGATTCGTGTCCTATTTGCGGAGACATTCGAAGACGAGTGGCAAATTATTTGTGTTGTGTCAGTGAGCTGTGTTAAATACGCACCCTTTGTTAGGAGACGTTTTAATAAGAGTAACTGGATTCGTGTCCTATTTGCGGAGACATTCGAGGACGAATGGCAAATTATTTGTGTTGTCAGTGAGCTGTGTTAAATACGCACCCTTTGTTAGGAGACGTTTTAATAAGAGTTGCTGGATTCGTGTCCTATTTGCGGAGACATTCGAGGACGAGTGGCAAATTATTTGAGTTGTGTCAGTGAGCTGTGTTAAATACGCACCCTTTGTTAGGAGACGTTTTAATAAGAGTTGCTGGATTCGTGTCCTATTTGCGGAGACATTCGAGGACGAGTGGCAAATTATTTGTGTTGTGTCAGTGAGCTGTGTTAAATACGCACCCTTTGTTAGGAGACGTTTTAATAAGAGTTGCTGGATTCGTGTCCTATTTGCGGAGACATTCGAGGACGAGTGGCAAATTATTTGTGTTGTGTCAGTGAGCTGTGTTAAATACGCACCCTTTGTTAGGAGACGTTTTAATAAGAGTTGCTGGATTCGTGTCCTATTTGCGGAGACATTCGAGGACGAGTGGCAAATTATTTGTGTTGTGTCAGTGAGCTTTGTTAAATACGCACCCTTTGTTAGGAGACGTTTTAATAAGAGTTGCTCGATTCGTGTCCTATTTGCGGAGACATTCGAGGACGAGTGGCAAATTATTTGTGTTGTGTCAGTGAGCTGTGTTAAATACGCACCCTTTGTTAGGAGACGTTTTAATAAGAGTTGCTAAATTCGTGTCCTATTTGCGGAGACATTCGAAGACGAGTGGCAAATTATTTGTGTTGTGTCAGTGAGCTGTGTCAAATACGCACCCTTTGTTAGGAGACGTTTTAATAAGAGTAACTGGATTCGTGTCCTATTTGCGGAGACATTCGAGGACGAATGGCAAATTATTTGTGTTGTCAGTGAGCTGTGTTAAATACGCACCCTTTGTTAGGAGACGTTTTAATAAGAGTTGCTGGATTCGTGTCCTATTTGCGGAGACATTCGAGGACGAGTGGCAAATTATTTGAGTTGTGTCAGTGAGCTGTGTTAAATACGCACCCTTTGTTAGGAGACGTTTTAATAAGAGTTGCTGGATTCGTGTCCTATTTGCGGAGACATTCGAGGACGAGTGGCAAATTATTTGTGTTGTGTCAGTGAGCTGTGTTAAATACGCACCCTTTGTTAGGAGACGTTTTAATAAGAGTTGCTGGATTCGTGTCCTATTTGCGGAGACATTCGAGGACGAGTGGCAAATTATTTGTGTTGTGTCAGTGAGCTTTGTTAAATACGCACCCTTTGTTAGGAGACGTTTTAATAAGAGTTGCTCGATTCGTGTCCTATTTGCGGAGACATTCGAGGACGAGTGGCAAATTATTTGTGTTGTGTCAGTGAGCTGTGTTAAATACGCACCCTTTGTTAGGAGACGTTTTAATAAGAGTTGCTGGATTCGTGTCCTATTTGCGGAGACATTCGAAGACGAGTGGCAAATTATTTGTGTTGTGTCAGTATGCTGTGTCAAATACGCACCCTTTGTTAGGAGACGTTTTAATAAGAGTAACTGGATTGGTGTCCTATTTGCGGAGACATTCGAGGACGAATGGCAAATTATTTGTGTTGTCAGTGAGCTGTGTTAAATACGCACCCTTTGTTAGGAGACGTTTTAATAAGAGTTGCTGGATTCGTGTCCTATTTGCGGAGACATTCGAGGACGAGTGGCAAATTATTTGAGTTGTGTCAGTGAGCTGTGTTAAATACGCACCCGTTGTTAGGAGACGTTTTAATAAGAGTGTCTGGATTCGTGTCCTATTTACGGAGACATTCGAGGACGAATGGCAAATTATTTGTGTTGTCAGTGAGCTGTGTTAAATACGCACCCTTTTTTAGGAGACGTTTTAATAAGAGTTGCTGGATTCGTGTCATATTTGCGGAGACATTCGAGGACGAGTGGCAAATTATTTGTGCTGTGTCAGTGAGCTGTGTTAAATACGCACCCTTTGTTAGGAGACGTTTTAATAAGAGTTGCTGGATTCGTGTCCTATTTGCGGAGACATTCGAGGACGAGTGGCAAATTATTTGTGTTGTGTCAGTGAGCTGTGTTAAATACGCACCCTTTGTTAGGAGACGTTTTAATAAGAGTTGCTGGATTCGTGTCCTATTTGCGGAGACATTCGAGGACGAGTGGCAAATTATTTGTGTTGTGTCAGTGAGCTTTGTTAAATACGCACCCTTTGTTAGGAGACGTTTTAATAAGAGTTGCTGGATTCGTGTCATATTTGCGGAGACATTCGAGGACGATTGGCAAATTATTTGTGTTGTGTCAGTGAGCTTTGTTAAATACGCACCCTTTGTTAGGAGACGTTTTAATAAGAGTTGCTGGATTCGTGTCCTATTTGCGGAGACATTCGAGGACGAGTGGCAAATTATTTGTGTTGTGTCAGTGAGCTGTGTTAAATACGCACCCTTTGTTAGGAGACGTTTTAATAAGAGTTGCTGGATTCGTGTCCTATTTGCGGAGACATTCGAGGACGAGTGGCAAATTATTTGTGTTGTGTCAGTGAGCTTTGTTAAATACGCACCATTTGTTAGGAGACGTTTTAATAAGAGTTGCTGGATTCGTGTCATATTTGCGGAGACATTCGAGGACGAGTGGCAAATTATTTGTGTTGTGTCAGTGAGCTTTGTTAAATACGCACCCTTTGTTAGGAGACGTTTTAATAAGAGTTGCTGGATTCGTGTCCTATTTGCGGAGACATTCGAGGACGAGTGGCAAATTATTTGTGTTGTGTCAGTGAGCTGTGTTAAATACGCACCCTTTGTTAGGAGACGTTTTAATAAGAGTTGCTGGATTCGTGTCCTATTTGCGGAGACATTCGAGGACGAGTGGCAAATTATTTGTGTTGTGTCAGTGAGCTGTGTTAAATACGCACCCTTTGTTAGGAGACGTTTTAATAAGAGTTGCTGGATTCGTGTCCTATTTGCGGAGACATTCGAGGACGAGTGGCAAATTATTTGTGTTGTGTCAGTGAGCTGTGTTAAATACGCACCCTTTGTTAGGAGACGTTTTAATAAGAGTTGCTGGATTCGTGTCCTATTTGCGGAGACATTCGAGGACGAGTGGCAAATTATTTGTGTTGTGTCAGTGAGCTGTGTTAAATACGCACCCTTTGTTAGGAGACGTTTTAATAAGAGTTGCTGGATTCGTGTCCTATTTGCGGAGACATTCGAGGACGAGTGGCAAATTATTTGTGTTGTGTCAGTGAGCTGTGTTAAATACGCACCCTTTGTTAGGAGACGTTTTAATAAGAGTTGCTGGATTCGTGTCCTATTTGCGGAGACATTCGAGGACGAGTGGCAAATTATTTGTGTTGTGTCAGCGAGCTTTGTTAAATACGCACCCTTTGTTAGGAGACGTTTTAATAAGAGTTGCTGGATTCGTGTCCTATTTGCGGAGACATTCGAGGACGAGTGGCAAATTATTTGTGTTGTGTCAGTGAGCTGTGTTAAATACGCACCCTTTGTTAGGAGACGTTTTAATAAGAGTTGCTGGATTCGTGTCCTATTTGCGGAGACATTCGAGGACGAGTGGCAAATTATTTGTGTGTGTTTGTCAGTGAGCTGTGTTAAATACGCACCCTTTGTTAGGAGACGTTTTAATAAGAGTTGCTGGATTCGTGTCCTATTTGCGGAGACATTCGAGGACGAGTGGCAAATTATTTGTGTTGTGTCAGTGAGCTGTGTTAAATACGCACCCTTTGTTAGGAGACGTTTTAATAAGAGTTGCTGGATTCGTGTCCTATTTGCGGAGACATTCGAGGGCGAGTGTCAAATTATTTGTGTTGTGTCATTGAGCTTTGTTAAATACGCACCCTTTGTTAGGAGACGTTTTAATAAGAGTAACTGGATTCGTGTCCTATTTGCGGAGACATTCGAGGACGAGTGGCAAATTATTTGTGTTGTGTCAGTGAGCTGTGTTAAATACGCACCCTTTGTTAGGAGACGTTTTAATAAGAGTTGCTGGATTCGTGTCCTATTTGCGGAGACATTCGAGGACGAGTGGCAAATTATTTGTGTTGTGTCAGTGAGCTGTGTTAAATACGCACCCTTTGTTAGGAGACGTTTTAATAAGAGTTGCTGGATTCGTGTCCTATTTGCGGAGACATTCGAGGACGAGTGGCAAATTATTTGTGTTGTGTCAGTGAGCTGTGTTAAATACGCACCCTTTGTTAGGAGACGTTTTAATAAGAGTTGCTGGATTCGTGTCCTATTTGCGGAGACATTCGAGGACGAGTGGCAAATTATTTGTGTTGTGTCAGTGAGCTGTGTTAAATACGCACCCTTTGTTAGGAGACGTTTTAATAAGAGTTGCTGGATTCGTGTCCTATTTGCGGAGACATTCGAGGACGAGTGGCAAATTATTTGTTTGTGTTGTCAGTGAGCTGTGTTAAATACGCACCCTTTGTTAGGAGACGTTTTAATAAGAGTTGCTGGATTCGTGTCCTATTTGCGGAGACATTCGAGGACGAGTGGCAAATTATTTGTGTTGTGTCAGTGAGCTGTGTTAAATACGCACCCTTTGTTAGGAGACGTTTTAATAAGAGTTGCTGGATTCGTGTCCTATTTGCGGAGACATTCGAGGACGAGTGGCAAATTATTTGTGTTGTGTCAGTGAGCTGTGTTAAATACGCACCCTTTGTTAGGAGACGTTTTAATAAGAGTTGCTGGATTCGTGTCCTATTTGCGGAGACATTCGAGGACGAGTGGCAAATTATTTGTGTTGTGTCAGTGAGCTGTGTTAAATACGCACCCTTTGTTAGGAGACGTTTTAATAAGAGTTGCTGGATTCGTGTCCTATTTGCGGAGACATTCGAGGACGAGTGGCAAATTATTTGTGTTGTGTCAGTGAGCTGTGTTAAATACGCACCCTTTGTTAGGAGACGTTTTAATAAGAGTTGCTGGATTCGTGTCCTATTTGCGGAGACATTCGAGGACGAGTGGCAAATTATTTGTGTTGTGTCAGTGAGCTGTGTTAAATACGCACCCTTTGTTAGGAGACGTTTTAATAAGAGTTGCTGGATTCGTGTCCTATTTGCGGAGACATTCGAGGACGAGTGGCAAATTATTTGTGTTGTGTCAGTGAGCTGTGTTAAATACGCACCCTTTGTTAGGAGACGTTTTAATAAGAGTTGCTGGATTCGTGTCCTATTTGCGGAGACATTCGAGGACGAGTGGCAAATTATTTGTGTTGTGTCAGTGAGCTGTGTTAAATACGCACCCTTTGTTAGGAGACGTTTTAATAAGAGTTGCTGGATTCGTGTCCTATTTGCGGAGACATTCGAGGACGAGTGGCAAATTATTTGTGTTGTGTCAGTGAGCTGTGTTAAATACGCACCCTTTGTTAGGAGACGTTTTAATAAGAGTTGCTGGATTCGTGTCCTATTTGCGGAGACATTCGAGGACGAGTGGCAAATTATTTGTGTTGTGTCAGTGAGCTGTGTTAAATACGCACCCTTTGTTAGGAGACGTTTTAATAAGAGTTGCTGGATTCGTGTCCTATTTGCGGAGACATTCGAGGACGAGTGGCAAATTATTTGTGTTGTGTCAGTGAGCTGTGTTAAATACGCACCCTTTGTTAGGAGACGTTTTAATAAGAGTTGCTGGATTCGTGTCCTATTTGCGGAGACATTCGAGGACGAGTGGCAAATTATTTGTGTTGTGTCAGTGAGCTGTGTTAAATACGCACCCTTTGTTAGGAGACGTTTTAATAAGAGTTGCTGGATTCGTGTCCTATTTGCGGAGACATTCGAGGACGAGTGGCAAATTATTTGTGTTGTGTCAGTGAGCTGTGTTAAATACGCACCCTTTGTTAGGAGACGTTTTAATAAGAGTTGCTGGATTCGTGTCCTATTTGCGGAGACATTCGAGGACGAGTGGCAAATTATTTGTGTTGTGTCAGTGAGCTGTGTTAAATACGCACCCTTTGTTAGGAGACGTTTTAATAAGAGTTGCTGGATTCGTGTCCTATTTGCGGAGACATTCGAGGACGAGTGGCAAATTATTTGTGTTGTGTCAGTGAGCTGTGTTAAATACGCACCCTTTGTTAGGAGACGTTTTAATAAGAGTTGCTGGATTCGTGTCCTATTTGCGGAGACATTCGAGGACGAGTGGCAAATTATTTGTGTTGTGTCAGTGAGCTGTGTTAAATACGCACCCTTTGTTAGGAGACGTTTTAATAAGAGTTGCTGGATTCGTGTCCTATTTGCGGAGACATTCGAGGACGAGTGGCAAATTATTTGTGTTGTGTCAGTGAGCTGTGTTAAATACGCACCCTTTGTTAGGAGACGTTTTAATAAGAGTTGCTGGATTCGTGTCCTATTTGCGGAGACATTCGAGGACGAGTGGCAAATTATTTGTGTTGTGTCAGTGAGACGAGTGGCAAATTATTTGTGTTGTGTCAGTGAGCTGTGTTAAATACGCACCCTTTGTTAGGAGACGTTTTAATAAGAGTTGCTGGATTCGTGTCCTATTTGCGGAGACATTCGAGGACGAGTGGCAAATTATTTGTGTTGTGTCAGTGAGCTGTGTTAAATACGCACCCTTTGTTAGGAGACGTTTTAATAAGAGTTGCTGGATTCGTGTCCTATTTGCGGAGACATTCGAGGACGAGTGGCAAATTATTTGTGTTGTGTCAGTGAGCTGTGTTAAATACGCACCCTTTGTTAGGAGACGTTTTAATAAGAGTTGCTGGATTCGTGTCCTATTTGCGGAGACATTCGAGGACGAGTGGCAAATTATTTGTGTTGTGTCAGTGAGCTGTGTTAAATACGCACCCTTTGTTAGGAGACGTTTTAATAAGAGTTGCTGGATTCGTGTCCTATTTGCGGAGACATTCGAGGACGAGTGGCAAATTATTTGTGTTGTGTCAGTGAGCTTTGTTAAATACGCACCCTTTGTTAGGAGACGTTTTAATAAGAGTTGCTGGATTCGTGTCCTATTTGCGGAGACATTCGAGGACGAGTGGCAAATTATTTGTGTTGTGTCAGCGAGCTGTGTTAAATACGCACCCTTTGTTAGGAGACGTTTTAATAAGAGTTGCTGGATTCGTGTCCTATTTGCGGAGACATTCGAGGACGAGTGGCAAATTATTTTTGTGTTGTGTCAGTGAGCTGTGTTAAATACGCACCCTTTGTTAGGAGACGTTTTAATAAGAGTTGCTGGATTCGTGTCCTATTTGCGGAGACATTCGAGGACGAGTGGCAAATTATTTGTGTTGTGTCAGTGAGCTGTGTTAAATACGCACCCTTTGTTAGGAGACGTTTTAATAAGAGTTGCTGGATTCGTGTCCTATTTGCGGAGACATTCGAGGACGAGTGGCAAATTATTTGTGTTGTGTCAGTGAGCTGTGTTAAATACGCACCCTTTGTTAGGAGACGTTTTAATAAGAGTTGCTGGATTCGTGTCCTATTTGCGGAGACATTCGAGGACGAGTGGCAAATTATTTGTGTTGTGTCAGTGAGCTGTGTTAAATACGCACCCTTTGTTAGGAGACGTTTTAATAAAGTTGCTGGATTCGTGTCCTATTTGCGGAGACATTCGAGGACGAGTGGCAAATTATTTGTGTTGTGTCAGTGAGCTGTGTTAAATACGCACCCTTTGTTAGGAGACGTTTTAATAAGAGTTGCTGGATTCGTGTCCTATTTGCGGAGACATTCGAGGACGAGTGGCAAATTATTTGTGTTGTGTCAGTGAGCTGTGTTAAATACGCACCCTTTGTTAGGAGACGTTTTAATAAGAGTTGCTGGATTCGTGTCCTATTTGCGGAGACATTCGAGGACGAGTGGCAAATTATTTGTGTTGTGTCAGTGAGCTGTGTTAAATACGCACCCTTTGTTAGGAGACGTTTTAATAAGAGTTGCTGGATTCGTGTCCTATTTGCGGAGACATTCGAGGACGAGTGGCAAATTATTTGTGTTGTGTCAGTGAGCTGTGTTAAATACGCACCCTTTGTTAGGAGACGTTTTAATAAGAGTTGCTGGATTCGTGTCCTATTTGCGGAGACATTCGAGGACGAGTGGCAAATTATTTGTGTTGTGTCAGTGAGCTTTGTTAAATACGCACCCTTTGTTAGGAGACGTTTTAATAAGAGTTGCTGGATTCGTGTCCTATTTGCGGAGACATTCGAGGACGAGTGGCAAATTATTTGTGTTGTGTCAGTGAGCTGTGTTAAATACGCACCCTTTGTTAGGAGACGTTTTAATAAGAGTTGCTGGATTCGTGTCCTATTTGCGGAGACATTCGAGGACGAGTGGCAAATTATTTGTGTTGTGTCAGTGAGCTGTGTTAAATACGCACCCTTTGTTAGGAGACGTTTTAATAAGAGTTGCTGGATTCGTGTCCTATTTGCGGAGACATTCGAGGACGAGTGGCAAATTATTTGTGTTGTGTCAGTGAGCTGTGTTAAATACGCACCCTTTGTTAGGAGACGTTTTAATAAGAGTTGCTGGATTCGTGTCCTATTTGCGGAGACATTCGAGGACGAGTGGCAAATTATTTGTGTTGTGTCAGTGAGCTGTGTTAAATACGCACCCTTTGTTAGGAGACGTTTTAATAAGAGTTGCTGGATTCGTGTCCTATTTGCGGAGACATTCGAGGACGAGTGGCAAATTATTTGTGTTGTGTCAGCGAGCTTTGTTAAATACGCACCCTTTGTTAGGAGACGTTTTAATAAGAGTTGCTGGATTCGTGTCCTATTTGCGGAGACATTCGAGGACGAGTGGCAAATTATTTGTGTTGTGTCAGTGAGCTGTGTTAAATACGCACCCTTTGTTAGGAGACGTTTTAATAAGAGTTGCTGGATTCGTGTCCTATTTGCGGAGACATTCGAGGACGAGTGGCAAATTATTTGTGTTGTGTCAGTGAGCTGTGTTAAATACGCACCCTTTGTTAGGAGACGTTTTAATAAGAGTTGCTGGATTCGTGTCCTTTTTGCGGAGACATTCGAGGACGAGTGGCAAATTATTTGTGTTGTGTCAGTGAGCTGTGTTATATACGCACCCTTTGTTAGTAGACGTTTTAATAAGAGTTGCTGGATTCGTGTCCTATTTGCGGAGACATTCGAGGACGAGTGGCAAATTATTTGTGTTGTGTCAGCGAGCTTTGTTAAATACGCACCCTTTGTTAAGAGACGTTTTAATAAGAGTTGCTGGATTAGTGTCCTATTTGCGGAGACATTCGAGGACGAGTGGCAAATTATTTGTGTTGTGTCAGTGAGCTGTGTTAAATACGCACCCTTTGTTAGGAGACGTTTTAATAAGAGTTGCTGGATTCGTGTCCTATTTGCGGAGACATTCGAAGACGAGTGGCAAATTATTTGTGTTGTGTCGTTGAGCTGTGTTAAATACGCACCCTTTGTTAGGAAACGTTTTAATAAGAGTAACTGGATTCGTGTCCTATTTGCGGAGACATTCGAGGACGAGTGGCAAATTATTTGTGTTGTGTCAGTGAGCTGTGTTAAACACGCACCCTTTGTTAGGAGACGTTTTAATAAGAGTTGCTGGATTCGTGTCCTATTTGCGGAGACATTCGAGGACGAGTGGCAAATTATTTGCGCTGTGTCAGCGAGATTTGTTAAATACGCACCCTTTGTTAGGAGACGTTTTAATAAGAGTTGCTGGATTCGTGTCCTATTTGCGGAGACATTCGAGGACGAGTGGCAAATTATTTATGTTGTCAGTGAGCTGTGTTAAATACGCACCCTTTGTTAGGAGACGTTTTAATAAGAGTAACTGGATTCGTGTCCTATTTGCGGAGACATTCGAGGACGAGTGGCAAATTATTTGTGTTGTGTCAGTGAGCTGTGTTAAATACGCACCCTTTGTTAGGAGACGTTTTAATAAGAGTAACTGGATTCGTGTCCTATTTGCGGAGACATTCGAGGACGAGTGGCAAATTATTTGCGCTGTGTCAGCGAGATTTGTTAAATTCGTGCTCATTGTTGGAAAAAGTTTTAATAAGAGTTGCTAAATTTGTGTCTTATTTGCGGAAATATTCAAGGTAGAGTGGAAAATGTGTGCCTGTGTCATGAAGCTATGTTAAATTCGTGCCCTTTGTAACGAGACGTTTTAGTAAGAGTTGCTGAATTCGCACCCTATGTGTAAAGATATTAGAAAAAGAGCAGCAAAATGTTTGCCAAATGTTAGGAGGCTGTGTTAAATTCGTGCCCTTTGTAACGAGACGTTTTAATAAGAGTTGCTGGATTCTAACCTATGTGTAAAGATATTGGAGAAAGAGTAGCAAAATGTTTGCCAAATGTTAGGAGGCTATGTTAAATTCGTGCCCTTTGTAACGAGATGTTTTAATAAGAGTTGCTGAATTCGTACCCTATATGTGAAGATATTAGAAAAAGAGTAGCAAAATATTTGCCAAATATTATTCGGCTATGTTAATTTCGTGCCCTTTGTAACGAGACTTTTTAATAAGAGTTGCTGAATTCGTACCCTATGTGTGAAGAAATTAGAAAAAGAGTAGCAAAATGTTTGCCAAATGTTAGGAGGCTATGTTAAATTCGTGCCCTTTGTAACGAGACGTTATAATAAGAGTTGCTGAATTCGTACCCTTTGTAACGAGACGTTATAATAAGAGTTGCTGAATTCGTACCCTATGTGTGAAGATATTGGAGAAAGAGTAGCAAAATATTTGCCAAATGTTATGAGGCTATAGTCAATTCGTGTCGTTTGTAACGAGACGTTCTAATAAGAGTTGCTGAATTCGTGTCCTATGTATAGATATTCGATAAAGAGTATAAAAATGTTTGTCCTGTGTCAAGGAGCGATCCTAAATTTGTCTTTTTTCATTTGGTGATATTTTATTAGGAGTTGCTGATGTTCCTTTCTGTAATTTATATTCAAGAAAAACTCTATTAAAACTTTCAAAACAAATATTGTGTTAGACGTATGAATTTTGCGTACAATTAGTTAATGATATCTAGAAGGCAATGAGCTAGTAAGTCAGGTGTAAAGGCACTTGTAGGACAACTCAAGTGCCTTATTTACAGCTGGTCGACTTTTCTGACTAAAATATCCTCTTTTATAACGCTACGTTAAAACAATGCTGTAAAATTCTTTATGGGATCCCATAAACTCTTGTTATAATCCTGTCTTGTACGACTATATTTCGGTCATAACTTTTATGTTTGTTTTATTGTGGAAATGTCCAATGGGAAAATATTATTTTATATTATTATTAGGCCTATGTATAGTGTTAATAGCAGAAATACTGCATGCCTAGTTAAAGTTCAACGTTAGCTAAGATTAGCTATTTCGTTATCTCTCTAAATTATTATTGTTTGTCGTGCTTTAGCTTAAGGTTATTAACTAGGTTTCATATTACGTGCACAATGGAGTCAATATTTGTTTCTCTGGTACTCATTTCTAGAACTTATATTAACTTGTTTAATCCATCGTTAAATTTAATCTTTAATGAAATAATCAATTTCAGTTTCTAGAATCACTATTAATTGCCAATCGAAATTAAATACTTATTAATTTAGTGTTCCAATATCGATAAATTAAATGCTTTAATTGTGAATTAATAATAATTATAATACAATTTTAAAAAATTGATAACGTTTTCAAAGTTTTATTTGCGACTTTTTGAAGTATTAATTTATTTTCGAATTATTTCTGATTTAAATTACGTTTCGAAATTTTATTTGGGTTATAATTTTACAATATATGGTTATATATTTGTATTTGAATCATACTGTTAGCATTTAAAATATATTTTTCAACATTTTTTATTGGCGTCAACAACATAACCTATAAATTAATATCCCACAAGGGAGTGCAAACTAGCTGCACCTATTTAGAGGTTTCAGACGCCCTAAAGGTACCCGTGTCTAAGACACACTTACACTTACAACACTACACTTACGACTTTAACACTTTACACTCATACTTACATTTAAGGAGGCGATAATAGCCTCAATGTGTTTTTCGCCTTTAAATATATATATATATATATATATATATATATATATTAGGCCTTATTTTCAAAAATATTAAAAATGTTGTTATTACACTAGTAACACAGATGAAAACGTAACAGACGTATTTGTTTTATTATTCAAAAATAATAAAATGCATGATATGGATATTGGAATAGAGATTAATGACACTTAAGAAACAAGTTAACTGACAAGATTGAAGAAAAAGATAAGTTTAGTAAAAATCGACAATGTAGCTGCAAAGAACGTATTAAGGACAAATGGGACTCAAATGTAAGACCAGATATAAAAAACACTTATCACCATATAAATATGAAAGAAAACTTCTCAAATTATGCTACACATTTGATAAGAGAAGGAAATATACAAGAAGAAATGTAAAATTCAGTGAATATATTACATTATGAAGATAAAGGAAGACGGTAAAATATTTTAGAAAACTTAGAAATACTTAAGTTAAAATTAAAGGACACATAATAAATGAGCAAGTAAATTCACAAGCATACGTTATTATTCACTGGAAATGTTTACCAGTTATAAGGAATAAGTCTACCATAAGAGAAAATGTTGGAAGGACCAATCATAAGCAAGCACATCAATAAACAGAAACCAGATTAGGTGGTAGAAGTAAGGAGGGATGTCTTAAGACAGTCTAAAAGAACAAACCTTAATTGGAGGGAGCAGCATAGCAAAAAGTTTTGATAATGGAAGTACTCAAAAACGCACCAAGAGATATACAATTTTTGAAGCTGCAAAAGATTATGTACTCAAAAAAATGAATTCATGTGTAATTCATGGAGTATTAGAACTTAAAAAGAAAATGGCCTGAGGAACGGAGTAACGTAATTTAATTACTTTCCCGAGGTTATAAAATCAGTTGTTTTAAGAAAACATTTCAAATCTAGAAGACTGGACGTTGAGGTTATGTTTCAGACATGCGTTGAGGTTATGTTCATCTAAAGACCTGATTTCGTACAACAGCTGTTCGACAACAATGGTAGTTACCGTATGTTTATTGGCATTACTGGATGAAAGTTAATACATATTAACAAATAATTTCACTTAAATTATTATTTTAAAAATATTTAGTTTGTTGACTTTAAAAAATACAAACTAATTAGTGTAATTGTAGTAAATTGTGTTTTATTTATAAATAAATCTTAAAGAAGCGACAGAAAGCTGCAGGCAATCATCCTGAAAGTTAATATGTGGACCAAAAGATGGCGTGTAAAACTGAAAGAGTGAAGTCAAACCAGATTAATTTTACTTATAAAAAAGAGAAAGAAGTACCTATACTAATGAACGGTAAAATTATTTCATACAGAAATGAAGTTAAATATTTTGGAATTAATCTGGATTCAAAGTTGAATTGGAAGTCACACATTACACAGAAAAGAAAGAAGCTTGAGGTTAAATTCAACAATATATTGGCTGTTTAATGCAGGATTAAGTATAAATAATAAATTAATTTTATACAATCAAGTGCTTAAGCCGATGTGGAGCTGTATACTGCAAATTTGGGAATGTGCCAAGAGAAGTAATATAAAGAAAATAATTCCGATTATTCAAAACAAAATACTTGGGATACTAGTAAATACGCCGTGGTACACACACAATGAGAATATTCTCAGGCACCTTGGAGTGAATACAATTGTTGATGACATCAAAACAGTAGCAACGTTGCGTAAAAAACGATTCCAAACCCCATTCTGCTAGTGTTCAGCAGGTGCTAGCACGTAGGAGTAAACCCTTCGACTTGTGCAGTGATAGGATATCAAGCTAAGAGGCTGTAACTGACAATCAGAACCATTAAGTTGCATCAACGTCTGACACACAGTGATATATTTTAAGTCATAACTACCAGATAAGTGTGTACTTGGATGTAGTCTTCAATAAAATTTTTTTAAAATATTAATGCAGTGTTTAATAATCATATAGATTTTTAGACAGTGTTATGAGATGTTTTAAATTAAATATTTGGAAAGTAAATTATTGCACATGGGAATTGATCACTCACAGGCCTCAAAACAGACAATGCACGATTGTTGGAGCCGAATTCTGAATGAAAACCATGGTTAGTAAACATATTTTTTTTTAATTTACGAATTTGCTGATTAAAACGATACAACCTCATATCGCTTTACGAATTTGCGGATTTAAACGATACAACCTCATATTGCTTTACGAATTTGCGGGTTAAAACGATACAACCTCATATCGCTTTAAGAATTTATGGGTTAAAGCGATACAACCTCATAACGCTTTAAGATTTTGCGGGTTAAAGCGATACAACCTCATATAGCTTCACAAATTTGCGGGTTTAAACGATACAATCTCATATCGCTTCACGAATTTGCGGGTTTAAACGATACAACCTCATATCGCTTCACGAATTTGCGGGTTTAAACGATACAACCTCATATCGCTTTACGAATGTGCGGATAAAAGTGATACAACCTCATATCGCTTCACGAATTTGCGGATTAAAATGATACAACTTCATATCGCTTTACGAATTTGCTGATTAAAACGATAAAACCTCATATCGCTTTACGAATATACGGGTAAAAGCAATACAACTCACATCGCTATAAGAATTTTCGGGTTAAAGCGATACAACCGCATATCACTTCACGAATTTGCAGGTTTAAACGATACAACCTCATATTGCTTTACGAATTTGCTGGATAAAACGATACAACCTCATTTCGCTTTAATGATTTGCTGATTAAAACGATAAAACCTCATATCGCTTCACAAATTTGCGGGTAAAAGCGATACAACCTCATATCGCTTCACGAATGTGTGGGTTAAAACGATACAACCTCATATAGCTTTACGAATTTCAACTTTTATTTATCTCTTATCTCTATTTCAGTCCCGAAATACAGTTCGGATGTGTCAAGCTTGTAACATGGTTTCAGACTGAAATCCCTACGGGGCAAAGTTTGCAAAGTTGAATAAAAGTTGTTTTACCTTTGAAATTTCTTGAGCCTACTTCAAATGTAATTACAAATGTATTCAGTACCGGTAGCGGCTGATACGCCCCTGGTGCTTTAATGTTGGTCTTCCGCTCTGCAGTTTCAGTGGAGAGCGCGCAAATATCGCTCAAACGTTCTCAAGCTTTAATAAATTATTACACAATTTTTTAACGTTTCAATTTAAGGGTCCAGGAAAAATATACGTGTCCTGCAAAAAATCTATTTAAAAAAACTGAAAATCTTCTCCAAATCGACATACTAATTCACATGTCTAGTCATCGATTTTGAAACGGTGAGGTTTATGGTTTGACAGAAAATAAAGAATATTTCGATTGGAATTACAAATTACCACAGTTTGAGTAAAAATGAAAATAGAACTATTGGAGTAGCCACAGTGGTAAGACCCGATCTTGAATCTTAAATCGCTTTTTAGGGGTTGTTAATAGTGTGTGTGTGTGTGTGTGTGTGTGTGTGTGTGTGTGTGTGTGTGTGTGTGTGTGCGCGCGCGCGTGTGTGTTTATGTGTGTACCGAACCTGCAATACTCGTTTAGAGTTTTAAAATGATTCAAATAAATATTTGAAAATTCGAAACCTTTTATTGTAAATTTTTTTTAAAAATACATCTGATTTCACCAAATTAATCAGCGTTAAGAATTTCATAAATTAGTATTTTGAATTTTCTAAATTCTTTGAAATTAGGGAATGTAATTTAACGGCGGTCAAGTTTCGTGTTCCTATCACGAGCGTAATTAAATTCTTAAAACGCAAAATTTAATCTGCGTTTAGTCATTATATTTTTACTTGTTTTTTTTACCATTTATTGTTTATAATAATAAGTGAAAAAACTGATAGGAGCTAAGACCTATATATGCTATTATATTACATTATATTAAACTATAATTTAATAACAAAATATAAAGGTTGTGTTTTTAAGAAAAGGAATTAACGCCATTTTAAAATGTTTGAACGATTTTTTAAGTAAGGAAGTTGTTAAAACCAGACTCAATAATAAACACACACACACACACACACACACACACACACACACACACACACACACACACACACACACACACACACACGTTTTGTATCAAATTATAGAAGTGTAATGTTGATATATTTTGCACAACAATATGGGCAAAATGTTATGAAGTTTACATTATACAACTTGTATCAACATTGCATTATATACATAAAAGCGCTGAGTGTTCAGTAATACCTGATAGCACAATACACTGTGCGCCATTTTAACTAAAAGCTTTGCTAATGCGTTGAAGCTAACAATCAACAGTTGGCCGCAATACATCCAGCTCAACACAGATTTTAATCGCACATACATAACTTGTTAAGCGAATTTTCACTGCTAAATGAATGAGGTATTGAATCGGTCATAATTGTACCCCAGACCCAAAACCTTTTAACAAGCACCGATGCTGTCCTACAGATCACTTTTTAAGGAATCGTAAGATTGTTTTTATATATATATATATATATATATATATATATATATATATATATATATATCCCTATACATGAGGTAAGGTCAACAATTTTACGGAATAGCATAATGTAATTTATTGAATGTTTTGTTAACAGAATACTCTCGTATAACATTTAAAACTAGTTTTCTTTCAAATACTCTCTTCCTGCATTCCTGCATGTATACACTGCTTCCACTTCATAAAATTGTCGGAAACACTCCTGAAACTCCTTTTTGGAAATTTCGTTTTGCCGCTTCTTCTCATTTTCTTTGCTAATCAGCAAAACGATATGCCTTCAATGTGATTTTCAATCGTCGAAACTGGTAAAAATCCGGTGGTAAAACATGGCGCTTCCTTTAAAACCTTCAGACGAAACATCAGTCTGCTGAATGGAAACCAAAAAGTATCACTAAGAAACGAAAAATTTCACTTGGATAAAAGTGATGTTGCAGGTGTTTATTTTTAGTGCCAGACCTTGATTCACTACGTATTTATTCTTGGAGGGAAAACAGTTAAGAAATAACTGTACAAGGACATCTTGAAACGGCTACGAGATGCAGTTAGATGAAAACGATCTGAACAATTAGCGGAATCTACTGGTTTTTGTTGCTGATAATGTCCCAACACATGGATCACTTATGGTGAAGCAATACCTTATCAACAACTGTTACCATCCTGGAACATCCTCCCTATTCTCTCGGCCTTGTACCACCGGATTTTTATCTATTTCTGCAACTGAAAATTACATTGAAAGGACATGGATTTGTTAATTCGCAAGAGCTGATGGAAAATGCGACGAAGCGGATAATCGAAATTTCAAAAAAAAAGTTTTCAGGAGTGTTTCCAACAATTGTATGAAAGGTGGAAACATGCAGGTAGAGAGTATTTTGAAGAAAAATAAGGTTAAAATATTATACATATTTTCAATAAATTTTCATTGCCCAATATAACAATTTAAACGACCTCTTAATTCTACAGGTTAGGATTAAGACTCATTTTAAAGCCTCGAGTCTGGGTCTTACCATGATGGCCACTCTAGTAGCTTATTTTCTAATCGAAATTTGATAATAGTAAAAAGTTATACAGTTCATTTTTTTAAGTGTAAATAGTTTTACAAAAGTTTATAGGCTACATTTAACTAAAGAATGATACAAATTGTTAGAGTTAATTTTGAGAAAATTGTTTTTAACTTTTTGTTTTAATTAAATTTAATGAAATTTTCAAAGAAAGAAACCTGTATAGTTCATTAAAATCAGTCAATTAGTTTTTACTGTAAAGTGATGTGCGAGACACCTCGACTGACAGCCAGTCAAAAAAAAAAACTTTTGATCTAAGAAACTGATAGATCCATCAAAATATAAACATGTTTTCACTGCTGTATATTTTTTTTAGAATTTTAAATGTATCATGTTTTAGGGCTGGTTGTGCTGTTGGATTTTGCGTGTCACATTGCATACAGTTGTATATTTAGCACGTTGCATGCTACGGTATACGTAACAATATAATTGTGACTAATTTTAAACAGCTGATTTCGCACAACAGCTGTTGCTTCAATATCGTTTCGATTGAGGTTATGTTAAAAATTCAATTTATAAATAAAATTCTTAGAAAAAGCGTACGTTTTAAATGCAGAACAAACTTATGAAAAATGAACGAGAAAAACTAAAACGATTAGAAAATAAAAACGAAAAAATTAAATTAATGATGAACATGTTACAGTTAATAAAACAGTTATGACTGAAGAGCAACATGAAGTAATTAATAACAAAAATGAGGAATCTAGAAAAACATGATACATGATTTATGTTTTTTTCGGTAAGAGATATTTTTTTATTCACCAATACGATTCAAGTAAAATCAAATCTCAGGCAAAAATCTGAGTCAAGAAAATAAAAACAATATTTACAAAACAAAAGTAAAATAATAAATCACAAGGTAAGATTGTTTGTTATATTGAACAATGTGTGAATAAAAGAATTATAAAATTTAAAAAAATCTTATCAAATATAAATTCTAAAAATTGATAAATAAAAAAGTACGAATTTAGGCCATAGCGTTTGTGTAGAAACTGAAAAAACCAAAAGTGGTAGTATGCTACATTAAATTGCTGCTAAACAATTGTTGATGGACTGTTCATTTTGACTGAGGAATTTGACTACCAATTTGTTTTTAAAATTATAAAACTCACCACTGGAAAAACCAAAATCTCTTAAAAAGAAACCTGCATAGAGCTTTGTAAATATAAAGAAGTCTAAATGAAAGTATTTTTAATTCTTTATATACAGGCCACGAATGAGTTCTTGTGTATGCCTTCTTGGTAGTTCTAATAACAGCTTTTTGAATGTTTATAATTGGATTGAACGTGTTAAAATGATTACGAACCCAACAACTCAATCCATAACTTAAGCGAGAACCCAACTGTATATAGTAAATACCGATAAAGATACTAAAAGAACATAATTCTCTCCACAAGGAAAGTTTACGCAAAGACATTATCATGTAATGCTTTAATTTGTAGCATCACAAAACATAAGAAAACTAATTTTTAATATTTTTCTGTCCGACATTCTGCATCTTGTTTATAATATTTTACTAACTGTTTGCGAAACAATGAAATAATCTTAACTATACACGTAAAACAACACACAGAAACTCGTTATGTAATAATGAACGCAGCTGTCTTCTTGTCATGAAGAAATTTTGAAAATTATTAAAAACAAATTACCAAAGTAAATCTTACACTTTTTCATATTCTGATTCCACCATAGTATTCAGCATTAACATTCGCATACTTATTAGCATTTTAAAATTTCAAAATTTATTTAATTTGCATTCAAAATGCATCCGATTTTCAAAAAATTTAAGATAAAATATTTGTAAATTTTCAAAAATTTGAAAAACAGCCAATTTTGCTGGAAAAAATGTCAAAATTATTAGCAAAACCGATTTTCGTACCAAGTTTGAATCGAATCGGATTAAAATTGCTAAAGTGAGTTTCCTCTCTCTCTCTCTCTCTCTCTCTCTCTCTCTCTCTCTCTCTCTCTCTCTCTCTCTCTCTCTCACACACACACACACACACACACACACACACACACACACACACACACACACACAAATAATAACGATCCCCAAAATAATTATCTATAGATCAGAGTTAGGGCACATTTCAAGGTAAGGGTTTTAGCAAGATGGCCACTTGAATGGCTCATTTTCCATTGAAAATACGCAAGTATTTAAAAATATACTCGATGGCAGCCAGTGAATAACAAACACAATACTTCAATAAATACAAAGTCTGAATAAACATAAGCTAAAACAGTTTGAAGCAAAGAGAACATGAACAAATAAAAACACTGCAGCCTAGGACTGTTTGATAACTGTAAACCCGGCTCTGGTCGCCAACATAGTCTGTTTACAATATATGCAAATAGCCTCAGATGGAGGATTCCGTGCAACAGCACCGGTTCTGTTTTTAATGTGTTTACACTAATTTTATTCAATATTTTTTTATATTTATTTTGTTTAGACATTATGAACTCCGGCGCGGGCAACTGAGGTGAGCAGCTGATGGGCTTAGCGATTCCATCGTACCTCTAGCTCATACTATTCCCCCACATACACATTCACTACTCTACATAACTTAAATAATTCAAAAGTGTTTGCGACCCGCGCTGATGGAATGAATGATACCGGCATAACAGTAGGCTATATCAAATGCCTTGGATGCCTGACGACCTTAGCGACCACATTTTCCTAACTTTTCCTGGGAACAACACGAGGTGAGTGGATTCTCACCGCACAACGTACGTGATGAAGAAGCTTGTCCGTTTTTTTGATATTGCAAGGTCGTTTTTTAATTTAAAAAAATATATTTTGGACATTTCTTTTCCTCAAAAAAATCAAATAGGTAAATTCGACTGTAGGAAAAATCTAAAGCACAAAGTTCTCGAAATCGTAATCATATTCACTGAACCTTTCGCGATGATAGGTCTAATAAAGGTTCACAACTCAAACTAGCGATTAAGTTTCAGAAATATGCTTTTATCACGGTAAGACCCAGTCCCGGGAATTTATGAGCGCCGGAAAAATGAGCGCCGGGAAAATGAGCGCCATTTTCAACCAAAAGAAAACTTAAATTTTCCAACATAGATTATTTCTCAAAGTTTCATAATGGCGAACATTTTAAGTCTTTAAGAATATATAAATTCGTATTCTTAAAAGGTTTGTTGAAAATATGATTTCATCATAACAACCAGTAATAGAAATTGCATAAATTAGTTATTTAAATTACCTTAATCCGTTGAAATAAAATAATTCGTTTTGACGGCGGTCAGGGTTCATTGTCCTATTTGTTATTTGAAAATTTTGAACGCTAGTAGGTTTATGGTTTAATTCTGATTTTAGTGGTGACATTAATATTTCAGTGAAATACAAAGGTAAAAAAGTCACGTCAATTAGAAAGCTAGGAATAGAACAATATTCATGTAACCGTGGTGAAGGTTAAGTCTCAAAAAATTAGAAAGCTTAATTCTAACTGGTTGGGGAGGTTGGCGTGTCGCTTGCTGCTACTGGTCACAAAGTAATGGTCACAAAGTAATGGTCACAAAGTAATGGTCATAAAGTAATGGTCACAAAGTAATGGTCACAAAGTATTTTGACACTGAAAAATTGGCAAAATGGAGTGGTTCCGTTTAATCGCGGGGTCTTTTAGCACCTTGTAGTCAGCCCGGAAGATGTCTTCTGCAACATTTGTTCACAGTGAGAAGTCCGTTTTAACAGTTATTGAAAAAAGAGTATGGTGTGCTTGTACTGTGGACAAGTCTTAAGTTTTAATAAATATTTTTGGTAGTAATTAATCAATAATTTTGCATAGAGCTTCGTCTAGTTAGAAATTAGCTAAAGGTTAAAGTTTCTTGTTTGTTTTGTCTTCACCATCGCCTCTGTAAGTGTTTTCCTAATCACAGATAACTTCTGTAGCATCGAGTATAAATGTTTAAAATTTCAATCAGTTTAATTCAGCACTTACAGCAACAATTGCACATCAACTCCAGTTTCCTACAATATAAAAAAAAAAAACAATAGTTTAATTCAATTAAGGTTAGTAGAAGTAAGGTAACTGCAAACAAAATTTATAGAACCTTAATTACCTTATGATTGCAATTAAAGACCACGAGCATAAATATTTATAAATAATTTATCAATATTTATAAATTTATAAAATTTATAAATTTAAAGAAATTACACGTATCATATAAAATAAATTATAAATTTCAACAAGTTGACAATTTAAAAAAAAACAATTTTGTAGGTGTTAGTATAAATATTAAAGTTGGTATTAATAAACTCTAGAGATTTCAGGAAACGTAGTGTATACAAAAGTTACGTTTTGTGTTTGTGTTCAGTTAAATGAATAACATTTTAGTTATCATCATTGAACGATCGTGCTTATTGTGTAAATTGTTATCTTAATAAACATTATTTTACGTTACAAAAGTATCCCAAAGTAGTGGCTGTGAAAAGTTCAAATCAAAAATATAAATATTTTGTATAATATATAGCCTATATATATATATATATATATATATATATATATATATATATATATATATATATATATATATATATATATATATATACACATATACATATATATATATATATATATATATATATATATATATATATATATATATATATATATATGTATGTGTGTATACATTTTATAATTTCCTTTAAGAAGCAATCCAAAGGTCTAAGTCGGAGCTCATTCAAAGTGTTTCAGACCGTGGTTACACCGTGATGGCCGGGCTATAGCTCATTCCCAGAATAAAATTTTGTTGTAAATTATAATCGTTACGTTACTTTTCTAATCGTTTCATAAAAAATGTCGTTTATTTATAAACCTAACTCATAAAAAACCAACGTTGAATTATAAACACAAGCGCGAAAACATAACTAGTAAAAAGCACAAAAAGGAAGTTCATGTGTAATAATGTTTGTTTAGTAAAAACAGAAGCTAAACTCGGCACGTAAAATAAGTTACTGTTTGTTTTTCACTGTTTTGTTCTAACGCTGTTTTCTGCATTCTCAAGATTTATTAAAACAATGAAAAAACACAACAAAACGTTTGTAATTATTTAAGTGCAGCTGTACATATTGTTAACGAAACTGCATTAGAGTGAAATGCCATCTGATGTGACCTACATTGCTTCTGCTTTGTTGATGTGTTCAGTTTAACGTGAAATTCCTGATGAAATGCACGGCGTTCTTTTATTCATGTTTTGCGTAACTGAAATTCCACGGCATTACAGGAAACTCAAATTATTAGAACAAGAATACAGCTTTGGATTTTGTGGACCTTGTGGGTATTAAATCTGTTCCATATAAAAAAGACTGTTAGGCGAGGCGACCACCAAAGGCGGAGCGGACTACGAATTCAAAACCTAAGATATTGTATTTTAGTGTACGGCCACTAAAAGCGTAACGGAGCTGAACGGTGTCAAGCGGCGCGCTGTCCTCTGCTACGCGTAATTTCGAACTGTATATGTTCGGTTTTGAAGCTGATTTCGGTTTTGAAGCTGAAATCTATTATTTCTCATTACCTAGGTTACCGTTGCTTAGATTATGGGTTTTAAACAAAGTAGTTTCTTAGAATCCGTTATATTATGCCAAAATATTTAAGATTTAGACTCAACGCGTTTTAAACTCCACACTGAAGACACGACTAACTGAACTCCACTTCCGGTTGCCGTTCATTTTAAACTACGCTTTAGACTGCGTTTTTCACCTAGCGCAAGGATATGATGACTTAGTCGGAGTCATTAGTAAGAGTGAATTTAAAACACAGAATAATACTTTAAATAAATTTGTTTTATGACTACTCTATATAGATTCATGATGTCAAGGAATCAGCTTACAGTAAGCGTAAATAAACTGCTAGAACTAGCAACCCTGGTGTATTCGAACACTCAGCAGATTGACAGTTGCTTTAGCCACATCGACCACCGAGCTCTATATTTCAGATAAATACTATACTAAACACATTGTACTTGTTGTAATTTAAGCATTAAAACAAATATTTAAATCGAATAATTTCCCAATAAAAATACGAGCCCCGTACTCAGTGAAAACATACTGGATTTGTGACGTTATTACTTTAACGTTTAAAGTTCCTTGGCGAGACTCATTATACATTTAGAAAATTACAGCACAAATTACGTTTTGTGAAAAGTTGTTTAAAATCTGCTTCTAAAGTTATATACCCGTATACAAATTGTAAGTTAAACCTGCTTGCCTTTTAATGCAACAAGTCACTAAAACGAGTCCATTATTGCAGGTGGAGGGTGGGGCGGGGTAAGTCCTTGATGCAAATTAATGTAGATGTTAATTTGTCCAGAAGTTACATCCCTAACTTGTCGGTGGAGTTTATTTGTTTAAAATTTATATAAATTAAGTACTAAATAACACAGTTTAAATATTTTAATTCATTTAGACATATTTTAGGTAAAAAAAATGTAACTTTATAATACTTTACTTTTGGAAAAATTGTTTATTATTACTTTAGCAGTAGTAAAAACAATTGAAAAAAGTAGATATGAAAGAATTTCACAAATTTTTCTCACAATTGGTTATATCATATTGTGGAGCTGCAGAAATTCGTTTCGCGGAATCGGTCTAATTTCTCAAAATTGTCGGCAGATTTTCTCAAATTTTGTACAAATCAGAAAAGAAACATAGCTCAGAGTGATAAAAAAGTTACTGTTCTCGATTCTTAAGTAATGTGAAAAAACGAAACAAAAATTACTTTAGGATTTTTGAAAAATAATTTTGAAAAATTGTGCTGTTTTCTCCGTTTTTTTCAATATGTCATGAACCCAAGTTTTTGGACCATATTTTTATTTGTGCACTTATAGATTTAAGTTAGTTTAATTAAAATAGTTACAGCCGATTTTTATATATTTTAATTATGATTTGTTACAAAAATGCTTCAAAAACAAACATTATATTTAATTCGTTCCTCAAAAAATTCTGAACTTATTATTTTCCAGTTTACCTACGCGCGCGCGCGTGTGTGCGTGTGTTTTGCGATGCCAAAAAGGAGGACAAATCTTGTATAGATTACCTAGGGTAGGGAACCGTCACTATCTACAGTATGGGACTCAAGTTAAGTTTAAACTAAAGTTAAGTTTAAGATATTTTTACCCTCTAAAGAACCAACTCTTGCATTCCTCTCCTGTAAACCACCTCAAGGAACCGCCGCTAGACATTATTTTGCGTGGATGTGGACTGGTTGTCCACCTGTCTGTCTACAGCGTTCGCTCTCCTTTCGTGATTTTCAGTTCTTAGCCTCTTAATGACCACTGCGGTTAATCCTACAATGACCCTCCATTTAGTCTCTGAACTCATCATTCTAGTAACCAGATTTTCCGATATAATGCTGTCTCGCAGTTATGTTTTCAGGTTCATCCTGTCGCAGTATAAAATAAAGTTATATTTATATGCATATATTTATGCGATTATTCATCCAGATGAACCTCAGAAAGCGGACACATACGTGCTCCATATCTTCCTCCACTGCTGCGTCGATAGACTCTTGCTCTTTCAGAAAACTGTTCAGGAAAACTCTTGCCTCGTAGGAAACTGTTCGATAAACACTAATACACGCATCAATGTACGGCGATACACCGCACTGACCATGCGCGCATATTTCGAGACCGTCATAGCCTAGCTCCAAATCGGCGCTCCGTAAAGTAGCATTGAAATCACTACCCCCGCTATGAGTTGGCGTTCCTGTCTTGGGACTCCTAGATTCGGTATGAATCTGTAGAACGTGTCGGCATGCCACGTTCGCAAACTTTTCACTAGTTTACTGGAGATGTTTTTTGAAGCAGAGTCTTGCGTCAACCCTCACTCCAAGGTACCGGAGGACTGGGGTGGAAGTTACCTGCACATCTCCAATTGTAAGCGTTATTGTCTCCCATTTTTCCTCTGATAGTCACTAGCACGATCTCCGTTTTATGATTGACGTACTGCAGACCCACGGATGTCAGCCATTTATGAATCGACTTCACTGCTTCGTTGGCTCAAATTTCGACTTCCTCTAAAAAACCTCCCTCCAACGCCGCAGGACATTGGGTTTTTTCAGTTTTATATGTATTTAATACATTTTTTACCTCTAAGCCAAACACTAGGTAGCATAACTTCAAATGTTAAAATTTGTAAGACATGAATGCTTAAAAATATTTTTAATACTTAACATTCCCCGTGAAAACTACCCCATCATTTGGGCTGCAATTTTACACAAAAAAATTTAACTTTTTTACAGATTATCATTTTATCTAGCTAGACTTCCCATTTTTATAAGCAATATATATATATATATATATATATATATATATATATATATATATATATATATATATATATATGACAGCATAAAGTACCTCAAGGTGACACGAATTGCAAAGGAAAGTTTACGGATAACGTGCTTAAATCAAATTGCAATATATTTTTAATAATTGTATGTAAGCGATAATTAATAACACTTAAACTGTATTTAAATTAATTTCGAAAATTTTCGAAATGACCCCCTTTGGGACCTCGGCAGTCTGGCTCGTTTCAACAGGGAAGATATTGCTGCTTTTATTATAAAACAATTTTCTTTGACTGTTTGAGAACAATTAAGATTATTTCCAACTGCTCCGATCATGTTTGTGCTTTACTTTTGTAATATAACGGTTATGTAATAAGCAAACGTCACGTGACCTGTGCACGGGAGCTCTGTAATGTTGGTAAAACAGTTCTCCGATTTGGTTAGGGATATATTCTGTTAGAGCGACTTGTAGAAACTGTATATATCTTATATCTTAGTGCTCCATTTAAAAGGCGTGCATGAGTTCGATACAATTGTTCCTCGTATCTTCGTGATTGTTGTGGCTTCAAATCTGATGATGAACACAATTTTTGGCGAAACGTCGGAACTATGTTTCTTTTAGAAACAATTGTGTCGAACGGATATACACGGCTTTCCAAGTCAACTCAATATATATATAAGCTCAATAAATAATAAAGTTTCTTATTTATTGAGACTTAATGTAATTGTCAAGAGCATTAAACAGAATGGAATAATCCACATTGAAGTATAAAAAAAAAATACAAAATATTTAGTTAACACAATTTTAAAATTAAATATAGTAAAGAAATTGCAAAGCAATTTTATAAAACGATTTATAAATTATGTGTCAACATTTCTAGAGGGATTTATTCCATAAATTAGAGACAAAAAAGACAGACATACTGGTAAACTAAATCAAACGTTTGTATACGTTGAAACATCGTTTGTACAAAAAAGCGCTTTATAGATGGTACTGAAACATATTTTATACTTTGTATATTGGAAAACACACGTCTAACAAGTTACTGGAATAATTAATACGATTATATATTTGTTTTGCGTAAATGTTTTTTTGCAAAGGAGCCTCATAAACACGGTTTGCCAAGAAAGTTTGTGCAGGGTAAAGTTAAATCTTCGCGATTTCAGATTCGGTCAAAGGCTACGGAAGAAGCATAATAAATGAAACACGATCTCTGAAATGGATCCCAGAAGAACGGAGAGGACTTTCTTTTTGACAAGAAGACACAAAAGAAATTACGTTGTGAGTTGTTGGAATTGAATTTTACAAAGGACGAGGAAGGATTGTCTTTTATCTGAACATGGCGGCGAACATTCTTTATATTTTGTTTAGATTTGTGTTCTTTGTTTTTACAGATTTTAATATCAAAGAGAATTTTTAATACGAGTAAATATAATAATTATATAATCGTGTCTCGTACCAAAAGTATTTCCAAAAAATATTAAAATATAAAGTAAACAAAACATTATTACGGTAATATCAATTTAGACAAATTTGTTATTTTATAATACAGTAACAAGACTAGTAAAGTAAATATATTTTTATAAATGTTTTTCCCGTTTCAAAATTGCTAACAGTTAAATTTTAAAACAATCATAAGTTTTAAAGTAAACACTTATATGTCGCGGTTGACAAAACATGTATAAACATTTGCTTTCGCGTCACGCTTGATTCCGTAACGCATACATCACATCATATGTAATTATTTTTGCATACATGTAGTTTTGAAATGACTACTTCTAAACAGCTGATTTCGAACAACAGTTGTTGCTTCAATATTATTTAAATTGAGGTTATGTTTATTGTTCTTGTTAATTTAAAAAATGTATATTTGCCAAATTTGTGTAGTTAAATTATTTAATTTTATGACCTATTAACAAGTTTTACTTAATTTTTTTTTATATTACTTTTATTAATGAATTTTCTTTTGGAAAATAAGCTATTGGTGTTGTCATCATGGTAAGACCGAAACTAGTGACTTTGAAATGAGTCCTGATTCCTAGAACACTTTTTGAAATGAATACTTCTTATGACGGGGTTTGGATGAATGTTTTGCACGGGAAAAAATTCAGTTTGCCGTCACGCATCACGCTCTTATATACGCGTATATATTTGTTTTAAATGTATTTTTGAAGTGAAAACTCGTATGTTCGCGCCATTATATTACTTACCCAGTCCAACTTAATTATTTAGTTTTCTGTCAAATGTTAACTGTGTAACAGTGACGTTTATTATAAATATTTAAATTATTTTAAACGCCATTATACTACTTACCCAGTCCAACTTTACTTAGTATTTAGTTTTATGACAAGAGTTAACTGTGTAACAGTGACGTTTTATACGTTATTATATATTGTTAGGTGTGAATAATAAATATGTAAATGTCATTATACAACTTACCCAGTGCAATTGAATTATTTAGTATTCAGTTTTGTGATATGTGTTAACTGCAGGCCACAACAGTGGCGTTTTAATAATATTTTATACTTCTTAATATAATGTTTTAAATTTGACAGTTTATGTGTGTGTTTTTGTTTGTTATTCAATCACATTAACTACTGGACCGATTGAGATGAAATTTAAAATGAACATGGTTTACGTACCTGAGATTGACGTATACCCGTTTTAAAAATCTGAATCCCTGTTTATTATTTATTATAAAAATATTGTTTATAAACTTACATTTGCAATGATTTTAATTGAAACAATCTAATAATTCCAAACAACCTGCCTTTACAAAATTAAAATATTGCAGTTTCAATTGAAGTTGGCATTTACAATGACAATTAATAAGTCACAAGGGTCAGATATTAAGAGTAGCAGGAATACATTTGGGACTCCGTGCTTCTCCCGTGGTCAGTTGTATCCTATTTTAGTGTCGAGTATCAAAAATCTATGTCTTGGAAAAAACCATAAAATCATATAATACTGTATTTAGAAATATAGCCTATTAAACTGAAATGAAGGTACTCATAATTTTGAAAATCGACTATAAATATAATTTTGTAGTGTAAAATATATAGCCATAACCCGTCATAAGAAGTAATCACTTCTGCCGGCAGTCATGCGACTGCCACCTTTTTTTAGTTATTGTTAAAATGTTTGATATATATATATATATATATATATATATATATATGTGTGTGTGTGTGTGTGTGTGTGTGTGTGTGTGTGTGTGTGTGTGTGTTTTATTTTAACACTTTTAAGTTTATAATTTTGAGCCGACTTGATTCAAACTTGGCAAAAAATTCTATTATGGTAACTGCAGGTAACATTTCAGAGACACAGGAGACAGACCGGTGCCTTGGCCACTTCGACCACCGAGTCCCCTAAAAAGATATTGTAGCCTATATGTACTCGGTGATGTACATTTATTATCACCGAGTTTAAGTCTTACCATGATAGCCACCTAAGTTTTTGCCAATGAAAATCCGCCAATAACGCAAGTAATTGTTTAAAGTTTGTGTATTTCTCAAGACTGTCTTGAGGAATTTCAATTAAATCAGAGGACATCGAAAACTATCTTGTCTAATTTAATGATGCCCGCCATTGTTCAGTAAGCTTGTGTATACAATATAATTAATTATAATCAACCTTCGAAGACATCTGACCTTGTGAATTAACCCCAATAATGTCTCAGGATTAATGGTTTATCTGTTCCTAGCTTATTTAGTTTGGCTCTAATTAAAGTGAAGTCTGTTTGAACAGAGTGTTTGCACTTTGCTAAAGTAGGCTATTGTTAGTTTAAGATAAATACTGGATATAGTTCACTCTCTTTTACAATTAATATTTTGTTAATTGTTGTTGTTAGACATATAAGCAGTTATATATACATACTCTCTCTCTCTCTCTCTCTCTCTCTCTCTCTCTCTCTCTCTCTCTATATATATATATATATATATATATATATATATATATATATATATATATATATTGTTAAAACAATGGTTTACTGTTCATCATGAAATCACCACTATTTCCAAAGAAACTTTCACGCACCTTCAACAATGACTGCTAAGGTCAAAAAAAGGACACCATAAATAAGATATTATTTATATACGCAGCATAGCTGTTTCGATGGCGTGATGGAAGCGGATTTCCAACTTTACTGTTCTTTATTTCAAGCTTTTTTAAAGTCTGATTCCACCATCATAATCCAGATTAAAATCTGCATTGGCATTTCAAGATTTCAAATTGCACTGAAAATACGAAAATGAATCCTGACTGCCGTCAAATTGAATTTCATTTTTTTTTAGTTAAAATTGCTACATTACTCGGCTTTTAACGCTGATTATGACTTCGGAATCAGATATCGAAAAAAATGTAAGTCAAGAAAGTTACGAATTTTACTGCAGTGAATTGGACAATGGCCTTTGTCAACAATATACACACACACACACACACACACACACACACACACACACACACACACACACACACACACACACACACACACACACACACACACACACACACACACACAAGGTGTGTTCAGAAAGTAACGAGAATTTTAATTTTTTGAAGAAAATATTTATTTATTCTTCTACATTGATGTTGTTGTCTTCAAAATATTCACCATTGCAGATTATGCACATGTGCCAGCGCTTCTTCCAATCCTCGAAACACTTCTCAAACTAATCTTTGAAATATCCTTTAGTTCTTTCTGCGATGCGCTTTTAATGTCATCTACGGCTGTAAAACGACGGCCCTTTAAGGTTCTCTTTATTTTTGGAAATAGGAAAAAGTCACACGGAGCCACGTCTGGCGAATATGGAGGCTGGGGCATAGTTACAGTACTGTTTTTAGCCAAACATTCACGAACAAGCAATGAAGTGTGAGCTGGTGCATTATCGTGGTGCAAAAGCCATGAATTGTTTTTCCACAGATCAGGGCGTTTTTTTCGGATTGCTTCACGCAAACGGCGTTGAACGTCTAGGTAGTACTTCTTATTGACCGTTTCACCTGGTGGCAGGAATTCATGATGCACGATGCCATTAATATTGAAGAACACAGTGAGCATAACTTTCACGTTAGACCGCACTTGTCGAGCCTTTTTCGGTCTTGGCGAGCCAGAATGTCTCCACTTGGATGATTGAGCCTTAGTTTCGACGTCATAACCTTAAACCCATGTTTCGTCACCTGTTATAACACGTTTCAGTAATTCTGCATCGTCGTTGACTTCATTTAGTGAATCCTGAGCAACTTCCATTCGCCGCTGTTTTTGTTTAAAATTCAACAATTTTGGAACAAATTTTGCTGCCACGCGTCTCATACACAAAACACTGGAAACATTGTCTTGACATGATTCAATCGATATTCCAACATCATCAGCGACCTCTCTAATTGTGATTCGGTGATTGTTCATAACCATTTCTTTCACTTTTTCCACGTTTTCATCGGTTGTTGATGTGCTGGAGCGTCCAGGGCATTCGTCATCTTCAACGTCTTCACGGCCATCTTGGAAACGCTTATAACACTCGTAAACTCTTGTTTTACTCATAACAGACACACCATATGCCTTTGTTAACATTTCACGCACTTTGTTACACTTTATTCCATTTGTTACGCAAAATTTGATACAAATTCTTTGATCCATTTCTTTTAACAAACAAAAATTGCCGAGCTCATAAAAACACGTCTAACCTTAGTGGCTGTCACAGACAAAGTCAACAATGAAAACAGCTAAAAGTTTTATCATGCTTTAAGAGCATGTATACCAACAAAATAAAAAAAATGTTTGACAATCGGACTCTCCAAGCCCGCGAAATTTAAAAATTCTCGTTACTTTCTGAAAACACCTCGTATATATATCCCGCGGAGGTGCAGACTAGCTGCACCTGTTGAGATGATTTAGACGTCCCTCGCGGCACCCGAGTCTAACACAAACTTACGACTTTAACACTTTTCTCTCACACTTACATTTAGGGAGGCGATAATTGCGATAATTGTGTGCGATAATGCCACACAAGGCATTTATATATATAAGCCGCCTCAGTGGTCTAGTTGATAGTATACTGGGCTTTCACCCCTGGGACCCGGGTTCGATTCCCGGCCAGGGCTTGGCATTTTAATACACTATAAATCATCCCGTCGTCTGCATTTGCCCAAGTGTACACAATAGTCGAACGTTAAACACAATATATATATATATATATATATATATATATATATATATATATATATATATATATATATATATATAGGTCTACTTAGGACAAACACAATTGCGGGTGCCAAAGAGCTGATAAATTATGGCGTCGTTCCTTTTGTTCAGTTTATTATGCTTTTCTATTTCGGTTCGCCTCTCTAACAATCCTGGTTTACGAGTAAAATTTTACGTCCATTTCCTGATTTGTCTGCCTATTATGAAACCTGTTGTGTGGCAGGTTTTTATCTGAGCTGGTAAAAAGTGCATATACTATGTTGTTTTTTATTAACGTGTAACTTTCAAAAACTATGACAGCATGACATGGTATAAATTCCGTGGTTATCCAACCTGTATTTTTTCTTTTGGAATGGTCAAAGGTCCTGTCAAAAATAAAATGTTCGTTTTAAATTTCTCAAAATATTTAGTTTAATAATATATATATATATATATATATATATATGTGTGTGTGTGTGTGTGTGTGTGTGTGTGTGTGTGTGTGTGTGTGTGTGTGTGTGTGTGTGTGTGTGTGTGTGTGTGTGTGTGTGTGTGTGTGTGTGTGTGTGTGTGTGTGTGTTGTGTGTGTGTGTGTGTGTGTAGGTGTGTGTGTGTGTGTGTGTGTGTGTGTGTGTGTGTGTGTGTGTGTGTGTTTTGTGTGTGTGTGTGTGTGTGTGTGTGTGTGTGTGTGTGTGTGTGTGTGTGTGTGTGTGTGTGTGTGTGTGTGTGTGTGTGTGTGTGTGTGTGTGTGTGTGTGTTTGTGTGTCGTGTATGTGTGTATGTATGTATGTATGTGTGTGTGTGTGTGTGTGTGTGTGTGTGTGTGTGTGTGTGTGTGTGTGTGTGTGTCGTGTGTGTGTGTGTGTGTTTGTGTGTGTGTGTGTGTGTGTGTGTGTGTGTGTGTGTGTGTGTGTGTGTGTGTGTGTGTGTGTGTGTGTGTGTGTGTGTGTGTGTGTGTGTGTGTGTGTGTGTGTGTGTGTGTGTGTGTGTAGGCTAAGCACGCACTCTCACGGTCGTAAATTTTTGATTGATTTAATTAAAATTTAATACCAAAATTTCAAATTTGGTTATAGCTAGGTCATTTTCATTTTTCAGCAAAACCCGTTTGACTGTTTCAACATGACGGTAATCTCAAATCTTTAAATATTCATAACTTTTTTGTCTTAAATGTTTTTTTGAAACTATGATTAAACTATTTTAATCAAAGTTAAAAACTGAAAAAATTAGAGTTTTGAATTTTGGAAATCGGTTAAAATTTATAAATCGAATTTGTCGGCTGTCGGGGTTCATTTTGTTATTTCTCATGTAATGGAAAAGTTTACAATGTCAGTACGTGTATATTTCAATGCTGAATATGATGATGAAAAAAGAGTTTCAAAATAATGTAAACAAATAGTAATAATATAATATAAATAAATAATAAATTATATATAATAATAATAATATAAACAGATAATTTTTGAAAATTCGCTTACATCAAGTCAGCTAGATAACGAGTGTTATATTTATTGTAAACAAAGGCAGGAAGACACTGATGAGTTAGTATTAAGAAAAAAAACAGCTGTGGTGCAAAATCAGCTTTTTAGATGAATATTACCGACATTTCCGCATTATCTGCGTAAAAATTTTTTCGTCTATATTTTTTTTGTAGATTTAATTCGTATAAAACATAAATCATACTCGTTTAATGTTAATGAACGTTGTTTGTTTCACAAAAATTCTCTTGCGTGACTTCAACAAAGCAGTTTAATTTCTATTATGAATATTTTGTAAAAAAAACAAGTAAATTTTTATTTAGAATATAAAATAAGTACTTTTTAAAAGGAATTAAAAGTGTGTTTGTATGTCCTAATTATGTTGCTATGACAGTATCACTAATGATTGTGGAAGTACATATACAAATTATCGAACGTTGGGTTATTTTGTGGACGGAGAATCAAACAGCGCTCCTAGTGTGCACTTTACCAATCACTCAATTTACATATAAATTGGATACAGACAGATAAACTCATGAAATACGAATACAGGCGTTATAGATTCGGATTAATTATCCAATAAAAGTAATATTTTATATCTGAGTTTGGAAACTGGGATCGTTATGGATAAACTATAACCTAATATAAATTCGATTCGAAATAAATTTGCATTATATAACACTCGCTAATTGGTTTAAAAACTTTTAATGCAAGTCATTATATAACTTCAAGAAATGTGTAGTTATTTTCAGTTATAATGCAGGTTTGAGAAGAAAATTGCGTAATGAATTATTTTTGAAATTCATATAACTATAAAGTCAAACATTCGTGCACTGTAATTTTGAAAAACATTTTAGTTTACCAACCAAAACTACATTTCTTTAGGTAGAAAATGTATTGTTAGAGTCTAAGCGAAGGCTCGAAATTCCTCTCTCAAATATAGTGAAAGTTTAATGAACGGAAAAATCGAATTTGATTTTCTCAATTTCAAATCCCCTGAGTACAAAAGAATTATGTGTGTGTGTGTGTGTGTGTGTGTGTGTGTGTGTGTGCGCGCGTGCGCGTGCGTGAATGTGTGTGCGTGTATGTATGTATGTGTGTGCGTGCGTGAGTGCGTGTGCGCGTGTGTGTATAAGCACGCGTGTGTCTGTGTTAACATTTTTGGAGATTAAGTTAATAAACCAATTCTTCTTAATGTTCGTATAGGCCTATAGATAGGTGTATCCCATAAGGAGATTACATACTTGGAGAACAGGTTTGAACATTCCGAGGGACCCTAGCTGGAACTAACCTTTCTTCGTCTTAGACCATTTTATGTCAAGCCTAAGGTCAATCAGCGGACGCCAAAGACTGCACGGCAAAGAGGGAACATACCCGTAAATGTGTGGTTTCTGTATAACAGGCAACCTCCAACTTCAATCTAGCCCATATATTCGGGTCTCTGTATGAGTAAATATTGTATTTCCGTAGCTTCTTGTGAAATTTTTTTGGCTGGAAAACAAACCTTCAAAGAAACATCGAGGAATGGGCAAAAGAGAACCTGTTTAAGAAAAATAACATGGAGGGAAATTTTACTCACAGTTATAACATAACCAAAGACTTATTTAATTTTAAGCTAAAGGTATTAGCGAATGTGTGTGTGTGTATATATATATATATATATATATATATATATATATATATATATATATATATATATATATATATGCTTGTATTGTGTGTGTGTGTGTGTGTGTGTGTGTGTGTGTGTGTGTGTGTTTTAGCATGTTTACGTGTTGGCAATTTCACTTCCATTTGTTCCAAATTTAACTCAAAAATCGATTATGAATATAGCTTTGGCAAGTTCTTTACCCAGCAAAATTCGTTCAACAGTTTCAAAATGGTAAACACTCCAAATATTACAAATTCATAACTTTTTGTCTCAATTTTTTTGAAATACGACGTAACTATCGTAATCAGCTTAAAAACTGCACTTATTAATACCTCGAATATTTAAAATCTATTGAAATAAAGATATCTTTTGACCTCGGTGTGGTCAAATTCATTTTCGTATTTTCAGTGTAATTTGAATGTTTAACGTGCAGATTTTAATGGTGAAATCGGAACTTAGGAACAGGTAAGTAAAATAAAAATAATTCGAAATTTGGCTTTTATCTCGTCAGCGAGACAGCTAAGTGCAGTGTTTATTTAAACAATCCAGTAAATGTATAGGCTATATAAACAGCTCTGTTATGAGTGTTTACTTTGCAGGTTTCTAAGTTATTGTTTTTTTCAGAAAACAAACATACAAAATCTATGTCAAGTAATACTCTTGTTGAGAGTGAAGTACTGTAGAGTGTTGACTTAAGCGGTTCCAGTGTAGACATGGTTTTTGTATTCTTAAAAGCAAAAGTAACTTTAATTTCACGAAATTTTCCTACTAACAACGTTTAAATTAAATTAAGTCATTTTTATTAGGAACTTTAAATTGAAATATGTGAAGCAATCGTAATAGTAAAATCGAGATTCTAAGACCACTCAGTGCTCTCGTTACTAACATCTATCTCTCTTCACCTCTCTCTCTCTCTCTCTCTCTCTCTCTCTCTCTCTCTCTCTCTCTCTCTCTCTCTCTCTCTTTCTCTCTCTTTCTCTATCTCTTTCTCTCTCTCTTCCTATGCTTTACTCTGCTACGTTCCTTCTCTTGCTTCGGCATTTGCTCTACTCTGCCCCTGCTCCTGCTCTGCTCTGCTCCGCTCCTGATCTGCTCTGCTCCTATTTTGCTCTGTTCGCTCCTGATCCTGCTTCTGTTTTGCTCCTGTTCCTGCTATGTTCCATTCTGTTAATGCTCCTATATGTCCTGTTTAGCCCCTGCTCCTGCTTCTGCTCAGCTCACGCTCCTGATCTACTCTGCTCCGCTCCTGCTCCTACTCTGCTGTGCTCTTATTCCACTCTGTGCTACTGCTTCTACATCCGCTCCTACTTAGTTCTGCTCCTGCTCCTAGTCCGTCCTGCTCTGCTCCTACTCCGCTCTGCTCCTACTCCGTTCTGATCCTGCTCCTACTCCGATCTGATTCTACTCCTACTCCTTCCTGCTCTGCTCTTGCTCCTACTTCGTCTTGCTCTGCTCCTACTGCTTTCTGCTCCTTCTCCTACTCCTTTCTGCTGCTCCTGCTCTGCTCCTGCTCCTGCTCCTACTTCGTAATGCTCTGCTCCTACTCCGTTCTGGTCCTGCTCCTACTCCGTTCTGGTCCTGCTCCTACTTCGTCCTACTCTGCTCCTGCTCCTACTCCTTTCTGCTCCTGCTCTGCTCCTACTCTTACTTCGTCCTGCTCTGCTTCCGCTCCTATTCCATTCTGCTCTTGCTCCTACTTCGTCCTGCTCTGCTCCTGCTCCTACTCCGATCTGCTCCTGCTCCTGCTATTACTCCGTTCTGCTATGCTCCTGCTCCTACTTTGTCCTACTCTGCTCCTGCTCCTACTCCTTTCTGCTACTGCTCTGCTCCTACTCTTACTTCGTCCTGCTCTGCTTCCGCTCCTATTCCATTCTGCTCTTGCTCCTACTTCGTCCTGCTCTGCTCCTGCTCCTACTCCGCTCTGCTCCTACTCCGTTCTGATCCTGCTCCTACTCCGATCTGATTCTACTCCTACTCCTTCCTGCTCTGCTCCTGCTCCTACTTCGTCTTGCTCTGCTCCTACTGCTTTCTGCTCCTTCTCCTACTCCTTTCTGCTGCTCCTGCTCTGCTCCTGCTCCTGCTCCTACTTCGTAATGCTCTGCTCCTACTCCGTTCTGGTCCTGCTCCTACTCCGTTCTGGTCCTGCTCCCACTCCGTCATGCTCTGCTCCTGCTCCGTCCCCCTCTGCTCCTACTCCGTCCTGCTCTGCTCCTACTCCGTCCTGCTCTTGCTCCTACTTCGTCCTGCTCTGCTCCTGCTCCTACTCCGATCTGCTCCTGTTTCTATTTCGTCCTGCTCTGCTCCTGCTCCTACTCCGCTCTGCTCCTGCTCCTGCTATTACTCCGTTCTGCTATGCTCCTGCTCCTACTTTGTCCTGCTCTGCTCCTGCTCCTATTACGCTCTGCTCCTGCTCCTACTTCGTTCTGGTCCTGCTCCTACTCCGTTGTGCTCCTGCTCCTACTTCATCCTGCTCTGCTTCTGCTCCTATTCCATTCTGCTCCTGATCCTACTTCGTCCTGCTTTGTTCCTACTCCGCTCTGCTGCTGCTCCTGCTCCTACTCAGTTCTGGTCCTGCTCCTACTCCGTTCTGCTCCTGCTCCTACTTAGTCCTGCTCTGCTTCTGCTTCTATTCCGTTCTGCTCCTGCTCCTACTACGTTCTGCTCCTGCTCCTATTCCGCTCTGCTCTTGTTCCACTCTTCTTCTGCTCCTACTCCGTTCTACTCTACTCACATTTGCATATTATTTTGCTAGTTTAATAACATCTGACTCTGTCTATAAAATAATAGCAATTGATTTTAATGTTAGGTTGGTTAGGTTATCATACGTCTAAAATAAATATTGTTGATACAAATTTGTATTCTTTAATAAAAATTATTCTGAGGTTTGTTATTTAAAGTTAAACTGTTGAATATTTCACGTGTTTTTAGTTACTAAACATTTTTCCAATTATGAAACGTGTAAATCAGCCTGTTGGTATAAATTCGCTTTTATTATATATTTTTGAAACAGGTGGCGTTTGGATTTAAAACAAAATATACGCAAAAAAACATTCCTTAATAATTTTCGTAAGATAAGCTGTTTTCGTGATCTCTCAGTTACAACATTTTACATGGGCGCCATTTCGAAACTTTAAAGTAAGAAAAAAATTCCTTTTAGCACTTTAATTGGTCAAGCTAATGGTAGAATCGATCAAAAATCTTATTTTAATACCTTTAATTGTCTTAAAATTAATTTTACTTTTTTTAGAAAAAACAAAATGGCGAGAAAACGTAGCATGTTTAGACGTACATTTACGTGAATTATCCTGTTATTTTTGCATGTATAATTTTATTCTAGACTCCTTTGAGGTTTTTTGGAAAGCCCTATATATAGATTGATTCAGAGAAAATGTGTGCAATTTTTGTGAAAGATTAATATTTAATGTTGCTTAACGTTAAATGTTATTTTAATCAAATTTTGTTTAAAACAAGGACTCTTACATTTTCGTAATAAGTTGGGTCTATACAATACTAGTAAGTTATATTCCAAACTTTATAAAATAAACAGGGTAAATGGTTTGGTCCTTTACGCTTGCCTTTTGTCAGTGTGCCAGTGGTCATGACAAGACTGTTATTATTATTTCTTCCTTTAAGTTGTCGCCCCCTCATAAGGTTTTATTGCACTGCAATATAATCTTTTTGACTAGTCATGAAAAATAATAATACTTTGAGTTTTATTATCCGATTGTAAGGCTTAGTAATAATTTTTTACAATCCGCGACAAAGTTTGCAGATTAATTTTAGTACATGTCACGTTTTAAAAGAAAGTTTTTTTTCCATACAAAATTTATAGTTAAACTTATTTAGAATTTAAAATGAATTGACTATACACGATTATTACAGCTATATAAGTACGTTTTACTATTGTATTATATTGTATTAAAATATTCAATAGAGGATCCTGTTCCTACAGTATTTGACCGGTCTCCGTTCCCCTAAATAAACTATTTCCTATTTATGAGTTTTAACGGTAACCTAAAGTTACATTTCCTTAATGTAGTTTAGTAAGTAATACAGTAGTAGGCTTGACTACAATTCTTGAGGCAAAAAAAATCAATATGTTTAAAATAATTCCATCTACCATTATTGCATTTACATTCGAAGTGCCTAGTCGAACACAAATATGGCGGCTTAAGCAATATATTTATCAAAAGTGTTATTAATTAAAGTACAAATAGTTAATATTCATTTTATTTTTATTCATCGCAGTTAAATACATAATTATTTTAATATAAATGATTAATAATGATGCATGTGTTATTATTTATATAGACAGTAAATATTTCTAACAAACATAAACCTGAATTGAAAATTTTATTATCAAAGGGTCATATGTATTGTGAATCAGCTGCTGGGCGAATATCATCTCCAACAGCTTATCATATACTGTAACATTTTTTCATTGCATTTTAAATCTAGTGGTTTTATATTATAAAGTTATATATATATATATATATATATATATATGATTATTTAAATTGAAATTATATTTAATTCTAGAATTTAACATTGTCCTAAGATCAATTAAATAATTGGTCTTGCCGCCTTACCGAGATATTTCCATATCTGTATTCCGAGAAAATACAGTATATGCATTTTCAGCAGTTGATTTTTCATAAAGAATTTATTTCTTGAAACTTTTACGAGCGTTTTCATATTGAGTACCTAACAAAAAAAATATTCATATGTCCTTGGCGTGGACGTTTCACCATTTACCATTTTATTTTGGCGGCTAAACAAAGAACGTGTTATTTTTTCAGCAGTGAAAAACACAGGCAATTCTGCAGAACATAGACTTGCGTGGATTTAATGTAGACTAGTATGTGCTGCTACCTAGCAGCTTTTATATTAAACTTCTACGACTTATCTTGCATTGTGCTGCTTGTTGCGGTTAAATTTATAACTACAAATTAAAATAATTTTATATATTCTTTTATATTGTTGGTTTTTTATGTAGTTAAAAAATCAATAATTATTTTATTAACATAATTACGAGTATATCAACGTTCATTTACCCTTTCACTTTAATTTTAAACAGTAACATATTTCACTTATTTGTGAAATAAGTGAATAAAGTGCACACAACTTCAAATAGGTCTTGTGCAGTGCTGCTTAGTACGGTTTGTTTCAGAACTAAAAATAAAACCTAATTTAATAAAATACGTTTTATAATTAAATGTTGTTTATATTAAAATTGTGCACGTATTATTTTATACTTGTACACTTTCTAAAAAGACGAAAATTAAATTTTCACAAAAAAAATTGTGAAAATATATCTTCTACAAGTTTGTTTAGGGCCTACGAGTACTGTTTTAAAATTGTTATTATTCAAAGTATTTTAAAACCATTACGTTTTACATAGCTATGTATCTACGACATCATTATCAGCTTTATGTTTGCATTAGTTGTAATTTCTAACATTCGAGCTTCACTGAAATGAAAAACGTTTAATAGCGATTTTGAAAAAAAGAATTTTTTATGGATGAGAAACTTGTCCAAGCTTTTGCCAAAAGCAGTTTAGTTTTTAAATTCGAATTCATATTGGACCACAACTGCAAACAATGAAGACCGAAACACATACACACATACTCGCTAGCGCTCAAAATGCTAATTCATGAATAAAAAAACAATAATACTTTTAACTTTTTTAATACTTTTTCTTTCTTTTACAATTTTACTAAAATACCTTACATTTAAAGCAATCACAATTTAATAAAATTATTCTTATATTCTTTTAGGATTTACAATTAATTATATCTCATGTAAAACATTCATTTCCTTCCTACAAAATAAAATGTCTCCACTTTGGTCTTGCGTTTTGCGCGCTATACTTTGAGTTCAAGGTCAGCCTTAAGACAATAATATCATAGTACAATGAAATTAAGAATCACCGGCATACAGTGCCTAATCCACACTAATCGAAACGGAAATTCAGTTTCAATTCTATGGACCTCGATATCGATGTATCGAAAGTAAACACATCGAGGTATCGAAATCGAAAAATCCTTAATTCATTCAGTCCTTTACCTCTCTCCTTTTTCAGACGAACGATCACCTGAAAATGAAGAAAAACAATAGATGAAAGAGAACCTACAGATTATACAACGGCAGAGGCAGATGTGGTGAGCAGCTGATAGGCTTAATGATCCCCACTGTACCATACTCACACACTAACTCAAGACAACGGCAGAGGCAGATGAGGTGAGCAGCTGATAGGCTTAATGATCCCCACTGTACCATACTCACACACTAACTCAAGACTTCATAGCTTGACTAACTCTACAGATTATACAACGGCAGAGGCAGATGAGGTAAGCAGCTGATAGGCTTAATGATCCCCACTGTACCATACTCACACACTAACTCAAGACTTCATAGCTTGACTAACTCTACAGTGTAGAGCGACTTTTGCTGACACCAGCTTAATCAAATTGAGTCCTGGGAGTTTTGGCGGCCTCCCAGTGTGTCTTTCTTTTTCAATTGAACATAGGACACTTTATGGGCGGACCTCATTCACAGCTAGCTACTCTAGTAAAAATGTAAAATTAATAAGGTGAGTTCACTTCACAACAAAACTGAGGGCAACTTATGCGATAAGGGTTAACAAAAATTGAAAGGGAATTAGCAGAAAAATCATCTGTAAGAACGTAAATAATAAACTAGGAAGTCATCAAGAAGTGAGGTAATGAAATGACTCCTCTCCAAATCGTATGAAGAGACCAATACTGGAAAAGATAGTATTAAACACTCCGGTAACAAAAAAACTGAAAAAAATAAGGCAAAAGGTCATGGAAAATGAAGAGAAAGAGAGAAGAGTGAAAAAGGAAAAATATTTGCATAGACCTTATGCGTCATGTTTTGTAAAAAGTAAAAATGTAAACAATAATGAATTTGAAAATAATATTAAGGTATTGTTGGTATTTTAAACAATATTTGTACAGGTCCAGACGGGCAAACATTGTGATTAACATTATTAAGAAAAATACTCCTGAAACGGATATGTCAACATTGATTTTCGTAATAATCTATATACATTATACAGTAGAGTAGGTTAGTTTTGAGGTTATTGAGTTTGGTGGCCCTTTCACTGCGATCAAAGGACCTACTGTGCAACTAAACGTTATATAGTAAGAAAATAATAATCCTTATATAGTTTTTCATCCCCACATTACTTTCTCTATCACGAAATTACAGGTTACCTTTCAAACAATGACTTCTGCAGTCTGGAAACTGTCTTTGTGCAGAAGTGGAGGCACCGCTTGTAGGTTGTTTTTGGGATTCTGGTAGACCATCTTGTATTGCTGGGCGCACTTTGTGCACAGGCCATACCTGAAATTTGAAGAATTTAGTTATATTTTTACAAAACCACAAATATTTGTGTCATACATTATACAGTGTGACTTTCGAAAGGGAAACTGTTTTTGATTTTACTTATTGGAATTCTACACAAGCTTTTATAATTACCCTATGTACATGATTTGGCCTCTCACTTTCAACTTTTTATATTTGTCATAACAAAAATGTCCGGGTTCTATAACAGTTGTAATTTTTTTTCTTTTTGTTCTTGACGACCTTTATGGTACGAGAACGAGTGACAGACCTTAAACAGTCACTGCGGTCTCGAACCTACGACCTTGAGTTGTCCAAGTGCAGAGACGCAGCAGACTGACCTTTGTGATAAAAAACTCTTGGAGGTTTCTATTTAATTAATTAAACCTTTTGAGGGGTTACAAATTTTTCTTAAAACAAGTTCTTGAATCAATTTTTTTTCAAGACCAAATGACTGATGAAATCATTTACAGCGATTTTCTTCAAATTTGTGGTTCAATAGCAAACTCTTTATGCATAGTACATTAATTTTTAAGAGAGAAAATAAATTTATGAAGCAAAACATAACTTTCTACTTTTTGAAAAAGCGTTACAGCAATTAAATTAGAATTCCAAAAATAAATGTAAAATACAATAAATTAAAAGGCAGATAACACGAAAACACATTGACTAAACTGATTTATAAATAGATTATAAATTTAATTTGCTCGTAAATATTTTGCTTTTTACAAACACGCATTAAAGCTTGGCGTGTTTTGGGCAACGCAAAATGTGATTAGATAAGAGTGTAATGATATCTGTTGCGTTTGCATTTAGAAATTAAAATGCAGTGTTTTTTGTAATCACGCTGTGCGTTTTTTTTTTAATTTGGTATTTGACTGATAGTCTTTTGTAGTTAATTCAATGTGTGTCATTTAATAGAAATATAACCTGACAACTACCCAGTTCACTTTTTCATATTTCCAATAAAATTTGAAAATTGAAATTGCTAATTAATGCAGATTTTAACAATAATCACAAAAAATGAATCTAATTAAAAAAAATTGAACGCTTAAAAGTTATTTTTTTTCGATTTCAAATTTTTGAACCGCCATTTTTGGACTATTGTACATATTTTACTGGATAACCAAATCTAAATATACATAAATAGATTGTTTAACGATCCGTCAAAACGTTAGGAAGATGTCAGGATTGACATATATTTCAAGGTTAAGGCCAACGACTTGGTTGACTGCTGCAACAGCTTATTTCCCATGTAGATTCACTGATAATTCTAACAATTTCAATGCAATAAAGTTTACAATTTACATTGGTTTTGCATATTAAATGTTTTTTTATTTGATTAATTAAACAATAACATAATATTTTTAAACAATAAAATGACATGAAGAACTCTCTCTCTCTAACACGCTCTACCCGAGAGAGGAAACCAATGATAAGCCAAAATAACTGAGTTCAAAAATTTGCGTTGATAAAGTTTTTCGCTTTTGCAAATACAGTTTTCTTTAGACGCAAAAAAATATTTCAATATATATAACACAGTTACCTTGCCAATAAGTTCACAAAGTCCTTGCGGTACTGCGCGGTCAGGATAGCGTACAAGTAAGGGTTGGCGCAGGAGTTGATTGGATAGAAAAACACCAACAGAATCTTAGAGTGGGTGACGTCAATCAGAGGGTATCCTGCAACAGCTGTGAGGGAGAAGAACGCAATGGGCGCCCAGCATGCGAAGTTGGTACCGACTAGCAGGGTCATCTTACGGGCCAGCTTACTCTCGCCGGGCGAGTGTCGCGTCTCGTAGCCCAAAGAGAGGTAGATTTGCGCGTAGCAGGCACAGATCAGGACGAATGCGACCCCAGTGAAGGCCAGGATGGAGAGGATGTAGGCCACAGATGCGTTGTCGTGAGTGTCCATCGGTAAGCATATACTGCAACACAAAGATCTGTCAAAAATGTTCCTAGATGTTCCTTAGTCTTACTCATACTAATAAGTATATACATAACTATAGAAAGTCTTGGTTTAACATAATTTTACATCAACTTCATTAATAATACTCCCTTCATTAATGGTAAAAAGGAGATCTTGATTTTTGCAGAATTTCTTAACATGCATCATGTTTTAGGGCTGGATGTGATGTTGGATTTGCGCGTCGCTTGATGCGAGTCCGCAAATTTATATTGCTAGTTACAGTAAAAGTTCAGTTGTTTTATATTTATTCGTAACGATCAGCTGATTTCTTTGAACAGCTGATAATATATAATAAGTTTTAGGTTATGTTATTAAAAACTAGCTATGTTAATCTGTAGTGTTTTCGAACAAATTATCTTAATTAAAACCAGCATGATACATGATTTTATTTTTGGTTCAATAACAGATAATGTTTTTTGTTTGTATCTTAAATGTTGGTATCGTCTCAACCCCGTGCTATTTTCGCTCTTTATAAATGATCTTTGCGACGCTGTAGGAAGTGGTTGTGAGTTTGGAGGCCGGTGTGGCCCGTATCACATTACACAAGATGATACTCTGTTAATCACCGACACATCGGTCGGGTTACAGGAAATGTTGGACAACTTGCAGGTGTATTGTGACACTTGGAACTTATTAGTTAATTTAGACAAGTCTAAAATAGTGGTTTTTAGAAAGGGAGGTAAGTCAAGCATTAGAGACAGTGGGTTCCATAAAGAAGCACAGATATAATATAGCAACAATTACAAATACTTTCATCCACTCTCTGTCTTTGCAAACATATACACCAAAAAATCTAGCAGCAAGAACTGTATGTGGCAAATTTGATAGAAAACAAAACGTTCCATTGAAAACAAAATGTGTCTTGTCCTAATGCGGTACAAAGATCATTAAGCGTCATACAGCACAACTCGGGAGATATAAGCAGTTCGAACAGTTGAGCGAAGTTTAAGATTGTTTTTGTTATTTCAACTTTCGGATATTACGCCAAAATATGTTTCGCATATAGAAACTAGATTTGGATAAGTTGTTTTGTTTTATATTTAAAGATTGCCTATTTTTTTTCACAAAAGAGATAATAAATAAAAACTTTTTCAGATATAAGGAATAACAATTTTTATCGGATAATTTATATTTCATTATTTCAACATAGCCACCGGACCACATATTTAAGTAATTAGGATTATGACTTATTTTTCCCGTCAGTCGTCTATCTACTCACCTCGTAAAAGCTACCGCGGTTTCGAAACTCAATCGTTTCATCTTCAAGCCGTGGTACAAAATGTTAAATCCCTCTGTCGAGGTCGTCACAAAGTCAAACAAAACATTAAAAACATTCGTCACAAACACTGAACACAATTACACGATTAAAATACGTACTATTAAATTTGGTTTGGCCAAACGATACGTGCGAATCGTATGTCGTTACATTCCGGACTGCGCACGTATCGTTTGGCCAAACCAAATTTAATCGTACGTATTTTAATCGTGTAATTGTGTTCAGTGTTTGTGACGAATGTTTTTAATGTTTTGTTTGACTTTGTGACGACCTCGACAGAGAGATTTAACATTTTCTATCACGGCCTGAAGATGAACCAATCGAGTTTCGAAACCTCCGTAGCCTTTATGAGATGTGTAGATAAACCACTGACGGATAATGTATACATTGCTTCTCACCAAGGCACTTGCACGTTTTGATATATTTATACGTCCAGAAAGTAAATAAGATAATATTCTTTTACCTAATATTTCCATTTACTATATTATTTACAGTAATATGTATTTGGGTAACTGCAGTGTACAAATTATCAAAACTGAAATATAGGGCACAATTATTGTATTTAAATTACAGGCCTAGGGTAGAGGGTATAATTGATTTTTGACTGATCTTTATGAAATGTGAAAGAGAAAATTGACGTCCAATTTTGCGGTTTCCATAAAACGGTTTTCAAAAAAATTGAACTTTCAAAAGAAGAATTCAATGGATTTTTAAGCGGAAAGGGTGGCTTGGACTGTTATGGTCAGTAAGCATGGCATGTATATGTAAGCAGTATATGTAAGATTTAATGAAGGAATTTCATTATTAATAACAGTGATAATGTTTGATTCTGGAGTCTTTCGGTGTTTTTGAGGTTGTAATTTATGTTACATTATAAATATTAATGTTAAAAAGGATGGATAGTGATATAATTAAAACGCAAATAGATGTGTAAGTTTGTAAAAAGTGTACCAACCGGCAGACGGTATGTGTGATCGTTGTCTTGTTGAAGTGTTTCTAAGAAGCATGCAAGTTATTTTTGTGTTCTGAATAAAGCATTGTGCTGTTACTGTCATCTTAAATTTTGAACACCGTAAGATATTGTAACATGTATCATGTTTTAGGTCTGGTTGTAATGAATTTGGTGCGTACAAATTTATATTGGTAGTTGTAGTAAAAGATCAGTTGGTTTTATATTAATTTGTAGAGATCAGCAGGTTTCATTGAACGGCTGAGAGGCTGTAGTAAGTTTTAGGTTATGTTTTTAAAAACTAGCTATGTTAATTTGTCGTGTTTTTCGAATACATTATCGTTGTTAAAATAAAAATGAAGTGAATGATACGTAATTTTTATTTTTGTTTCTGTAACATAAATTAGTTTATTTATTTTTTTTATTGCCATTGTCTTAACAATTTTCAAAACATTCAAAAATAAAAATTCATTTATATATTGTATAGGAGCAAACAGTATTTAGACTACTTAACCTATCAGCTGATATACTTTTAATAGTCCCCCGCAGGGGGTGCTAAAACCTTTTGAGAGGATTTAGACTTCCCTCGCGGTACCCAAGTCTAACACACACTTACACTTTGTAACACTACACTTACGACTTTAACACTTTACTCTTACACTTACACTTAGGAAGGTGATAATAGCCTCATTGTGCTTTTCGCCTTAAAATAAAAAAAAATTTAATGGTCAATTTCAATACAGCTGTATCTTCATTTTTATTTTACTTATTTTTTTAGGTTATGTTTGACACTTTTCGCCTTAAAAAATGCTAACAAAACGAGCATATGACCCACAATTTATTGAAGTACCTTGTACTTGAGTACCCACTGATACCAAACAATGGAAACGCTGCAGAGAGGATAGCGTACGCCCAGCCGACTACCATTATTTTGGCGGCAAGGTGTAAGTTCAGGCGATTAGTATAGAGTGCGTGCCTGATGGCAAACCATCGCTCTACAGTTAGGAGACTCAACGTAAAGATCGAAAGCTGACTGGCAAATACCGTCATGAAACCTGCGATCTGGCATCCTGAACCTGCAATGCACATAAAAACTGGTTAAAATCAAATTGGGGAATGTGCTGGAATACCAAATATTCATGAACTCTACAATTAATATTAGGGACTGTAAAACAGTTCTTTTCCTTGACTTGTCCAGAGTACCTGCATGTTTTAAACAGTGGATAAAGGAAATAACCGTAGTAGTATAAATATACTCGTATATATGTTTCAATAAAACAAAAAAATATACGAACAGAAAAGTGTTAAAATTCATATTAAAATTGTTTTTTTTGTATTTTACAATACTTAAATTTGTAAATTTACTTTTATCAGCACAACAATCTATCTTCGCTATTCAAACGATTTAGACTATTATCTCTAGCTCTATAACTGGATGACAATGCAATATTAACTCGGTTCCTTATCTGCCTGTTTGTTTGTCTGTGCCCAATACAACTTTATATAGGCCTATATATATATATATATATATATATATATATATATATATATATATATATATATATATATGTATGTGTGTGTGTGTGTGTGTATGTGTATACATTTTTTTCCTTAGTTTATGCCATCATTGGAGCACTTTAATCAGTCCATACACCTCCAAATCCAACATCGCTATTGAGAGACTAGCGTTTCAGCTTCTTCCGTTCCCAAAATTTCTTCATCCTGTCCGACCTGGCTGCCCTTTGTTCATCAGTTATGGTATAGGTCTTTCGTTCAAATGTTGTTAGCTTGAATCGCAAAACCTAAGAATACTGTTTTCTGCTCTACCTTCAATTTGAGGCACCGTCAAATTTAACTCTTCTAAATCACTTTGGATCTCTTTGAACCAATTATTCTGCGTTTTAATCTTCCAGAAATAGCTAAAAAGCTGTTTCACCAGTCAAGTTTCTGGAAGGCCGGGTGGTATATGGCCGAAAAAAGCAATTCTCCTTTCCCGCATCGTGTCTATTATTGACTCACTTTCTCGATAGCCTATACCACTTCATTCTGTAGTAATCTCCATTGGCCATTCACTTGGTGTTTCTTGTTAATGATTGTTCTGATGATCCTTTTGTCTGCTTTTTGCAGTTTATCAGTTGTTGATTTAATCTTCAACTTGAAGAGTGTTTCACTAGCATAAGTTGCCTCAGGTTTAACAACGGAATTATAATGTCGAAATTTGGCATTCATTGAGAGCGATTTCTTTTTGTAGGTTGGCCAGGTGAGTCGTTGCGCTTGTTTCAGTTTGTATGTTCTGCTGTCTTTCGATGGTTTCTCGTCTGTGTTCCAGGCTATTATTTCCCCAAGATACTTGAACTTGTTCACAATCTTAATTTGTTTACCATTGACCAGTTGAATGGCTGGTGTTTCGATTCGGAAGGTCGGCATCATTTCCGTCTTTTCAAACGAGACTTGTAGTCGGAGTTTTGCTGCAATTTTTCAAGTTCAACGATCTGAAGTTCAGCCTCTTCCACCGTACTTGCTATTAGAGCAAGATCGTCTGCGAATGGTAGGCAGTTAAGTGTTATGTTTCTGCCAATCTTAATATTTGGATGACACTCTTTATTCCATTCTTTCATGACTTTCTCCAACGCACAGTTAAACAACAATGGTGAGAGACCATATATATATGGTGTTTTATATGCGTTTTAAAACAATGGTATATTAAAAATTTTCTCTTTATTGAATATCTTTTATAATATTTTTTCTTGTCGTCTCCATTTTTCTTTCTTGCTCTATCTCTTTCTCCTATTAATCTCTCTCATCTTCCTCTCTGTCACTCAACCTCACTCTTTTTCTCCACTCGCTTTCCTCTTCTCTCCTTTACTTCTGTTTTTCTTCCTCCCATCTACTTTTCATCTCTTTCTTCCTTTCATATCTACTTTCTTTAAAATCATCACATCTCTTTTATATGAAGCAAAGACTATTTTCATGAATGTATATATCATAAACTATTTTTGTTTTGTTGTTCTTAATGTTTACATTTATTTAAAAAAATGAAACGTCCAACACTTTTCTACATTCGGTTCGGGCACTGAAGCATATTTTCCCAAATATATTTTCCTTCAGTTGCTGAAAACATTACTACTTAGTTTAACCGAATTATTTTAAAAAAATTTAAATTAAAATGCTTACTCTTAATTTATTACTACCTCGTTGCCAATCAAACGCATAGTTGAAGTAGTATCCGGTAGAGCGCAGGTCGGTGACAGCTAAAAGAAGCAGGTATATAGCCATGCACAGGTCGGCGAAAGCCAAGTGACACATCAGAAACCTGGGCACAGATGATTCCGATCTCGTAGACAATAAGACCACAAGTACCGCAGTGTTCCCCATGAAAGCTGTGCTTATCACCAGCCAGACACTGATCCTTAACCATTCGTAGCCCATGATGTCCTCGCAAGGATTCAGCGCGTCCGGCTCAGGTATACAGTTTATGGGTTCTCTCCTGAAACATAAAATTGCGCTAAAGTGGGAAAACAAAAGTCACTCGAAATTATACGTGGCAAAAATGTTTCAAACGTTACTCTTCAGAGCTCATTTGAATATCTAAATATTCAAAATATCAAAATATTATGTTAGGAGAATTCAGTTTTGGTAGAAAATAACGGTGTCGGAGCGTTCTTGTCTCAGAACTGTTTATTGTCTTACGGATCGTATACTTTTTCGAATTTTGCATATATATATATATATATATATATATATATATATATATATATGTTATGAATTTTAATTTAAAATGAAAGGAACGAAACAGAATTGAAAAACAATTGCAATGAAATCAAACTTAAGATATTTTGTTAAGAGAGATAAAATAGATTCTACAACCTAAACAACTGTAAAAGTTCATTTTTTTTTTTTATCTGAGACTTTTGGTTTGTTTTTATAACTCTCAATGAAAATAAAAAGTTTTATTCATGCGATTTCAAACTATATTAACCCGAGGATATCCAGATAACCACTATTCCCAGAACTACTTTTTTGAATTATTGGAAAGTTGTCTTATGTACTAAGTGTACGAATCAGTCGGAACGATGTGAGATGTATATCAGGAAGTTTTAGTTAGACTAATGAGGACCAAGGGTGGCATGAGGTACACAGTTCGGCGACACAGCAACTGGTGTTTTAACCAAGGATAAGTAAGCGCTGATAAAGTGACACGTACAGGTAATGCCTGTAAAGATGGAATGGAGGAAGTTTTCCAAGCAACAACAATAAGAATAAAGAGGTGGATTGAGAGCCTGTAGGAGGATTTGAGAGAACAGTTGAAAAAATAAATAAAAGAAACGGAAAAAAGCATGGAGTTGTGCAACTGAAGTCAGAGCTCTATATTATTTGTAGCACTGTGTATACATAGCCTTTCGTATTTAGTAATAACAGCTGATTCTTACTCGAGAGACAGGTTCCCGCAAAATGCGTGCAGATTTAAACGTCCCATAAAGGCTGATCTGTGGAACACTCCGTCGTTGGGTCCTCGTTCCGCTTTGGTCGGCGAAGGAGGCTGGATATCCGCCCATTGGGCCAAACTGCCTGCGAACATTCAACAATACACGCAGGTCGTTATTTGGAATGTGACATTTTTTTAGTTCTTTTTCAGACAAATGTTGGAGCATTTATGGAATAAATTTTCTGACATCTTCCAGGAAAAACAACTCCAATGGAAGATAAAAAAAGATTGCATTAACTGTCTGACTTTAAAGTGTTTATATTTTAAATAATCTGGCGTATATCTTGAAATTAAAATTTTAAAACAACTAGATTGTAACGATAATCTTTATATTGATTATATATAGATATTTAAACGATTGAACAAAACCAATGTTTTACTACCAATAATAAATAGTGCCAAAAAACGTAAACGAAATTTCATAAGTTTATTTATTGCGCCAAATTACGGTCTGGAAAATAACGGTAAAACACCAAAAACTCTCAAAATTAGTTATCAGACTTTCTACTTATATATTATTTAGCTATTTTATTTCATTTTTTAAAAATAAATGAAATTTGAAAGAGTATTGTTTACAAGGAATTATTACTTCTGTGAAGCTGGTTAAGATGACCTTTACGCTTAACGAAATCCAACATGACTGTAGCAAGCTAACTCACTCATCCTTTAAGCTAGAGAAAAAAATAATCCTTTTTGTTTATCGTTATGAAAGAGAAATCGTTTTTCTCTCGTAAATATTTTGATAGAATCAATGTATTTCGAGATATTCGATGTTAAATAAAAAGTTTAAGTAACCACCATTATGAAAACATTAAAGAAAATAGAATAATTATTTTCGTCAAAAAGAGTTTTCATAACACTAAGTAACATGAAAAGTTTTAACTACATGCGATTTATCTTAAAAAATATGATTTATTTTGCTAAAAACATAAAAATAGACGGAAAATTATGGGTTTTATGTTGTTTTTTTTCGTGAAGCGATCTCTTAAAAAATGTCAAAATTGGAGTTTATTTCACAGTTTCGTGTCTAAGTTTTTTATACGATGGACGCTAAATTGGAAATTCGCCAACATAGTGTTTTTCATTAATGTAAAAGTGTTACCACATTTTACTTTGTGGTTAAACTCAATCTTACCGCCTTTTAACGATTTGTTAGCTGCAGCCGATTTGAGTGTTTTCCAGTCGTTGATGCCCTCAGTAGTATCATTAACTATTGCACCAAATATGTAATCAGTCGGTTGTATTTGTCTCTTTACTATACTCTTAGTGTTCATATCGTTCTTGTTGCACCATTCGTGTGCTTGGGCGAGGAAAGCCTGAAATCATCAAACAATAAAGATTAGACCTATGAGGCTAGTAGAATAGTTACTTTGTCGTTGCGAAAATGGGAACGATTTACAACAATTATGTCGTATTTGTCTTCCAATTTTTTGAAAATCTGATTTCATCAGCGCCTCACATCCCATAAAGTAAAGGAGGACACCGCTCCGCAACAGCGCTCTGACTCGCTCGAAAATATCTCCGCCAATTTAACCAATAATTGCAATATTAATGAAAAATGTTACCGGGACAACTTCATTGGAAGTTCTATGCTCTTTCTGTACGAAGAGATCAAAATTATGATAGGTCTTGCCGTTAAGCCAGGAATATAACCAGCAACTATAACAATTATGGTTAAATCAAAGACGAAATCTTGAAACGAAAGCAAACGGGAAAAAAAATTACACATACGTCGTTACATACATTTGTGACAAATTTTAAAACAGTTTTCAGTTAGTTGGCGCAGCAAACACACAAACCAAAAACCAAACGGTCGCGTTGGAACGGAGACCTCGATTTGCTCTCTTAATTTACAATTTTCAAATTAAATTATGCAAATTTCAACTCTGATTACAATAATTAAATATAATTTTGAACAAAATAGAAAATTTTAACTTTTTTAAGAAATGAAATGTTTCTGTATTGAATTTTTTTTGTAGTGAAAATGCAGGAAACTTTTCACAAAGTTTTACTGAAATTGATCTACGAAAGTTTGAATCAAACGAAACCAAAATTATGAACACACACACACACACACACACACACACAATTATTTTCAATTATTTAAAATAAACTAACCTGTTTTTAAGCACTGTTTTTCAGTAAGAAAATAAATTTCGATGTATGTAAATCAATCCCATTTTTGGGCGCTTTCAACAAGAAAATAAACTAAACATCCCTTAACTGTATTTCCAATTTTATACACTAACGTGAGCTATAACTCTACATAAATAATAAAAACTTGAGCAAAATTTTGATGAACAAAGTTTGAGAAGTTTATGAAATTCGAGTCTACACTGTACCTACCTTTGTTACAATTGTAAAACGCCATAAACATATGTATCCTTACGTGAGAACAAAGTTAAGAAAGGCTTTTGATTCTGGTTAGAGCACAGTCTACACAATAAATTGATCACTGCATTGCTTCACCAAACAGAATCATGTTATAATCGCTTTGACCTTTGATAAAGCAAGCTACTAGCGAGGTTATATTACAGAACTAGACCTGTTTTGTACAGGTATTCCGTCAATGAAGTGTCAAATGTCAAACATCGCTTTAAACGTTCAGACATTTTTCTGTTTAAAAATGTAATAAACGTTCCAGCAAGGTCATTTTCGTACCAATGAAATAGAAGGAGAGTTGTTTATTAAGAGAAAAAGGCAGAAAAAGTGAAAATACAAAAATGAGTTCAGCGTTTCTGTAATGCTTATAGAATATCTTGTAGAATATTGTTTCGATAATTTCAATACAAAGTGTAAAATTGAATTACAGCAGCTGTCTCGCAGATATGATGGAAGTAAATTTTTAAAATTAACTTTATTTTAACTTGTTTTTAAATTCTGATTTCACCATAAAAATCTGCATTAAAATATAGCTGTTAAACTTTTTAAATTACTAGTTCATAGAAAACACAAAAATGAACCCTGATCGTCGTCGAATTTCAAAGGACAGTTTTCCGTTTATACTTTATGCTAGTTAGATTAATGAGGACAAGGGATCATCGCTAACGGTAAGGGTGAAGCTACGGTAGTAACTGCGGCTCGAAGTAAGACCTTGAGTTGCGCAGTTCAGAGACGCAGCAGCCACATTGACCCCTGAACCCTATGGGGCGGTTTTAAACGTTGATTAGCCGTGAAGAAATCATGTTTTCAAAAAACATTTTAAAACATTTAAACTTTTTCCATTTAAAACTGTTAAAAATGGATTTTTCTCCATAACAAAATTTTCAAACTTGTTTTTTGTGCCAAGTTTGAATTAAATTGGACAAAAATTGACAAAGTGTGAGTACTAACAGGGGTGTATATTTCGGACACTCTAAGCGTGCGTCTCACACTTAACAAAAATATTAAAAAATTATAACATTTTGTTTTACCCTTTTAGAAGTGTTATTGCTCGTCGGAAACATTGAATTCAACAATATTGTCAATTAAATTCAACAGAAATTACTAGCAATTTTAAAAACATTAGTTCCCTCAAGATAGTCTAACCGATAACCGTTAAATTTAGGACAAATATTAATGGACAACCATTTATTGAAATTTTATGCTCATGCTTCATAAAGCGGTGAAACATATGATAGATCTTGCCGTTCAGCCAGTATTACAGGAACAGCCAACAATTATACTTGCCATCGTTAAACCAGAAGCAGTCGTACTGACATGGGGGGGGGTACAAATAGATCGTTCGGATTTTATACGAGGTACTTTCGTATCGAATTTCAAAACAATCGGTCTGTGCGTTATGCCAAAACTACGTAACTCGTCATAGTTAAAACAGAGGCGGCCATCTTGAAGCTGAAAGGAATTGGAAAAAATCTTACACTATTTCTTTAGGGCTTTAAACAAGGTACCGTCATACCGAATTTCAAAACAATTAGTCAATTTTTTTGGCCGAAATTGCGTACAAACGTCACTATAAATCGAAGACCGCATCTTGAAATGGAAGGGAATAGGAAAAAATCTTATAACACCTTGTTCGCGCTTTATACAACTAGTTGCATCTATGCTTTGCCTGTCTACTGCTTTAGTAATATCCCTTCATGAACAATTGTAATCTTGTCAAAAATATTGCTGTTAAAAATAGAATAACTTGATTCGAATTGCCTAATTTCATAACTAATAAAACATCAATAATCAAAACGGTCAATATACACGTCATTTGAACGTATACATAACCGTTTTTATTTACTAACTGAGTGTGTGTGTGTGTGAGAGAGAGAAAGAGAGATAGATAGATAGAGAGAGAGAGAGAGAGAGAGAGGGGGGTGAGAAAGTGAAAGAGATTCAAATTTGACATAAAAATTACATTTGATAATAGTTTCAAAATGGCGATTATTTCAATTCTTTATTTAAATTCCTAACTTTTTTGTCTTCACTTTTTTATAAAATTGGTTTCACAGTCGCAGTCAACGTTAACAGTTGCATAGATTATCATTTTGCATTGGCAATATCCAATGAAATTTAGAAATTCAATTTGACGGCTGACTGGGTTTATTTTAATATTTACTTTGAAGTTTAAAATGCTAATAAAGACAATTTTAATGTTGATTATATTGAAAAATCACAATTTCAAGGAAAGGGTAAGGTAATGGAATATACTTTTGAAAATTCGCTTCTGTCACGTCAGCGAGAAAGCTCTGTTCCGCGATTATTTGAAATATAAAACTAAAAAACACAACTTTTAAAGGAATTCAAGAAAGCTGTTGGAACGAAATAGGGGCATAGAAAGTGTAGAGGACTAATGACCCGCACTATTAAACCAAAATGAAGATTCTAAATTTACCGTCCTTTCTGTCAAACACTATCACTGATGTCTCGATTGCATGGGCAGTGTTTTTGGAAGAATATGTAAATATTTTGGCTGTCATTATAAAGTAACACACTGGAATACATTAACCAGCTGCCTTTTGTAACTAACCTAACCTAAAACCAGTCTTGTAATACCAGTTGCTAATCATACCTACTATAATACGAGGACTGTTTATCCAAGCACGTATAATTAATTCAAACTGTTAGCATTGTGTACTACGCTAGTCAAATTAATGGAAGCGATTGGTGATATCAAACTTCCGCTATGATACGAGTAGTTTGAACTTTAATAAACTGTCTCGCTGACGTGATGGAGGCGAATTTACAAACATATTTTTCTTTGCCTTCAGAGATGTTGATGTAACCATTTTAACCAACATTAATGTCCGCATATATTGGTATTTGAACTTTGAAATAACATTGAAAATACGAAAGTGAAACCTGACAGACGTTAGATTAAATTTCTTATTGTCAACAATAGTTTCAAAAAGGCCGCCATTTCAAATTCTTAAAAAATCATAATTTTTTTGTCGAATTGTTTTGAAAATCCGATTTCATCATTGCAATCAGCAATAAAAACTGCAACAATTAACACTTGGAATTTTTCAAAACTGTTGTAATTACAAATTTTTTGTCTGTGGTCAGAGTTTATTTTCGTAATTTCAATGTAATTTGTAAGCTTTTCAATGCAAGCTTCAAATTCTAACATACGTAGATTTTAATATTGATTATGACGATGAATTGTTTTAAAAATTTCATAATTTTAAAAAGGTAAGATAAATTCTTTTAGAAATTCGTTTTTATCCCGTCAGCAAGATTGCTGCAAGCGGCGATTTTATGTATATTATATTTACTTTAATATTTAATTTATTACTAGCTGTTACCCGTTGCGGCTTTGCCTGCAATTACAATGTAGGCAATAAAATTTATAGTCGATTTTCAAAATCAGATTAAGTTTATTTCATTTTAATATATTTCTATTTACAATATTATAAGATTTATGGTTTTCGGCCAAGACATATAAATGTTTGCTACTCGATACTCTAAAACCAGGTCCTGTCATATTTTAATAAAATACATTATTAATTAAAAGTCACTATTATTCAATTAAACTGGAATAGTATTGTGTTTATCTCAGATACCTAAACCATGTCCATACCAAATTTAATCTCAATTGGTCCAGTAGTTAAAGTGTGATTGAATAACAAACAAATAAACAAAATCAAACATTCAGAAATATAATATGACTACCTGTTACCCGTTGCGGCTTTGCCCGCAATTATAATGTAGGTAATAAAATTTATAGTCGATTTTCAAAATCAGAATAGGTCATTTCATTTTAATATATTTCTATTTACAGTATTATACGATTTATGGTTTTCGGCCAAGAAATATACATTTTTGCTACTCGATACTCTAAAACAGGGTCCTGTCATATTTTAATAAAATACAGTATTATTAAAAAGTCACTATTATTCAATTAAACTGGAATAGTATTGTGTTTATCTCAGGTACCTAAACCGTGCTCATACCAAATTTAATCTCAATTGGTCCAGTAGTTAAAGTGTGATTGAATAACAAACAAATAAACAAAAACAAACATTCAGAAATATAATATGATTACCTGTTAACCGTCACGGCTTTTCCCGCAATCGTAATATACATTAAAGATCACGCATGACCGTGTTAGGACCAACAACCATGTCAGTTAGGTTATGGTGTATTTTTTTTTTAAATAAAGGTTTTTTAACGCACCACCGTGTTAGTTAAGTTATGGAGTACTCTTTAAAAAAAAATAAGGCTTTTTTCCTGCATCACCATATTAGGCCCAACTACCGTGTCAGTTAGGTTCTGGAGTACTCTTTTATGCAGTATTCTTTAAAAAAAAATATAATGATTTTTCACGCATCACCATGGCCTAACAAACGTGTAAGTTAAGGTTTGGAGTACTCTTTAATAAAAAATAACGGTTTTTTTCACGCATCACCATGTTAGACTTAACAACCGTGTCAGTTAAGGTTTGAAGTACTCTTTAAAAAAAATAACGGTTTTTTCACACATCGCCATGATAGGCCCAACAACCATGACAGTTAGACATGTGGTATTCTTTAAAAAAATATAAAGGTTTTTTTACGCACCGTGTCAGTTAGGATATGTAGCCTAGTATTCTTTAAAAAAATATAAAGGTTTTTTCACGCATCACCGTGTTAGGCCTAACAACCGTGTCAGTTAGGATATGTAGAATTCTTTAAAAAAATATAAAGGTTTTTTCACACATCATCGTGATAGGCCCAACAACCGTGTTAGGATATGTAGTATTCTTTAAAAAAATATTAAGGTTTTGTCACGCATCACTGTGTTAGACCTAACAACCGTGTTAGTTAAGTTACTCTTTAAAAAAAAATATAACGGTTTTTCTCATGCATCACCTTATTAGGCCCAACAACCGTGTCAGTTAGCTTATAAGTACTATTTAAAAAAAAAAAAAAATGTTGTTTTAATGTATCACCGTGTTAGGCATAACAACCATGTTAGTTAGCTTATGGAGTATTCTTTTAAAAAAATATAAAGTATTTTTCACGCATTACAATGGTAGACCTAACAACTGTGTCAGTTAAGGTTTCAGTACTATTAAAAAAATAAAGGTTTTTTCACACATTACCGTGATAGGGCCAACAACCGTGTCAGTTAGGATATGTAGTATTCTTTAAAAAAATATAAAGGTTTTTCACGCATCACCGTGTTAGGCCTAACAACCTTGTCAATTAGGTTATGTTGTATTCTAAAAAAAATAAAGGTTTTTTCACACATCACCATGATATGCCCAACAACCGTGTTAGTTGGGATATGTAGTAGTTATTAAAAAAATATAAAGTTTTTTTCACGCATCACCGTGTTAGGCCTAACAACCGTGTAGTTAGGATATGTAGTATTCTTTAAAAAAATATAAAGGTTTTTTCACGTATCATCGTGATAGGCCCAATAATTGTGTCAGGATATATAGTAGGCTATTTTTAAAAAAATATAAAGGTTTTTTCACGCATCACCTTGTTAGGCCTAACAACCGTGTCAGTTTGGTTATGCAGTATTCTTTTAAAAAATTGGTTTCTTATCACTCAAAAACCCGTGTTAGACGTATTTTTATTGTTTTACCGATTTACAACACGTTACTGATTTTCGCCGGGTAGCAATTTTGAGGTTATGTTGGTCACTTTTATTTTCGATTTTATCGTACTTCTCATGCTTTCATATTTTGGGTTCTTGCTTTTGGGCACATAATAAAGCATTTTAGTAACAAAAATATCGAAAAATAAGGATACCTATTCTACACTGTATATTTACCATTTCTTCATATAATGTAATTACACAAATATATATACTACCTTACAATTCGCACTCTGTGTAGGGATTTTTTTACATTTAATATTGAAAATTCAACACAAAGTAACAAATTAAAGTCAGTTTTGAGAAAAATTTCAAATAAAATATTGAAAATGTTACATTAAAAGCAATAATTTTGCAATAAATAAATCACAGATTAAGATTCTTAAAATAGGATTGAATCTATGTTCATCTCAGGTACCTAAATCACAGGTCCAGTAAATAACTACAATTAACACATGCCACAAAACTAAAAACTGATAATTATTTTGGGCTGGGTAAGTAGTATAATGACGTTTTGTAAAACGGGAATAGGCCTATATGTATCTCTGATACTTAAACCATATTCGTACCAAATTTCATATCAATTGGTCCAGTGGTTAAAGCGTGATTGAATAACAAACAAACAAACACACAAACTTTCAGAAATATAATATGAATTAGATTAGATAGTTTACCTGTTACCCGTCACGGCTTTGCCCGCAATCGTATTATACATTAAAGATCACGAATCACCGTGTTAGGACCAACAACCGTGTTAGTTAATTTATGGTGTATTTTGTTTTAAATAAAGGTTTTAATTAACGTAACACTGTTTTAGGCCTAAAAACCGTGTTAGTTATGGAGTATTTTTGTTAAAAATTTAAGGTTTTTTCCTGCATTACCATATTAGGCCCAACAGCCGTGTCAGTTAGGTTATAGATAACTTTTTTTATAGATAACCTTTTTAAAAAAATAAATAAAGGTTTTTTAATGCAACACCGTATTAGGCCTAACAACCATGTTTGTTAGCTTATGGAGTATTCTTTAAAAAAAATATAAAGATTTTTTCATGCATCACCATGTTAGGCCTAACAACCGTTTCATTTAAGGTTTGGAGTACTCTTTAAAAAAAATAAAGGTTTTTTTCACATATCACCATAATAGGCCCAACAACCATGTCAGTTAGGATATGTAGTATTCTTTAAAAAAATATAAAGGCATTTTTTGGGCATCACCGTGTTAGGCCTAACAACCGTGTCAGTTAGGGTATGTAGTATTCTTTAAAAAAATATAAAGACATTTTTTAGGCATCACCGTGTTAGGCCTAACAGCCATGTCAGTTAGGATATGTAGTATTCTTTAAAAAAATATAAAGGAATTTTTTGGGCATCACCGTGTTAGGCCTAACAACCATGTCAGTTAGGATATGTAGTATTCTTTAAAAAAATATAAAGGTTTTTTCACACATCACCTTTTTAGGCCTAACAACTGTGTCAGTTAGGATATGTAGTATTCTTTAAAAAAATATAAAGGTTTTCTTAAGCACCACCGTGTCAGGGCTTAACAACCGTGTCAGTTAGGTTATGGAGTATTCTTTTTTAAAAAATGGGTTTTCTTATCACCCAAAACCCGTGTTAGAGGTATTTTTATTGTTTTACCGATCTACAACACGTTACCGATTTTTGCACGGTAGCAATTTTGAGGTTATGTTGGTCACTTTTATTTTCGTTTTTTATCGTACTTCTCGTGGTTCCCGCGCTTTTATAGTTTGGATTCTTGCTTTTGGGCATGTAATAAAGTGTTTTAGTAACAAAAATAACGAAAAATCCAGGTCATGCTACACTATATATTTACCATTTTTTCATATAATGTAATTACACAAATATATATACTACCTTACAATTAAAGTATCCTAATAAAATTGTATATATTATATATTCTGCACTCTGCGTCGAAAACAGTGAAAGTCTTAAATGAGAAACACCAGATTGTGATTACTTGAACTAATGAAACTTAAAATAACAAAAGTACAAACAACAAAGCAAATCAGACTTTCACAAAGAGAAAATACTTACATTTATAGTAATTTTTAACGTATCGTAATCTGCACTCTTTTTTATATTTAATATTGAAAATTCAACAGAAAAGAACAAATTAAAGTCAGTTTTGAAAAAATTGTAACTAAAATAATTGAAAATGTGACATTAAAAGCAATAATTTTCCAATAAATAAAATACAGCTTAAGATTCTTAAAATGAGATTTGATCTATGTCTATCTCAGGTACCTAAATCTCAGGTCCAGTAAACAGTAATTAAACCTAACTACAGTTAACACATGCCACAAAACTAAATACTACATAATTATGTTGGACTAGGTAAGTAGTATAATGAAGTTTTTTGAAAAGGGAATAGGCCTATTTTTATCTCAGATACGTAAACATTTTCGTACCAAGTTTAATCTCAATTGGTCTAGTAGTTAAAGCGTGATTGAATAACAAACAAACAATTAAACAAACACACAAACTTTCAGAAATATAATATGATTAAGATTAAGATAAGATAAAGATTAAGATTAAGATAATTACATATATGTAATTCTGTAAAGCCTAACTGATTTGATGACCAAATGTTTGATAGACTGGTAAGTGGTAGAAAGACGGTTGAAAGGTTAATTTAAAGGTTTTGATTTCGAATTTTAGAGACAGTATTTAATTTCATAAATATTTAATTTTAAATAAAATTTATTTAAACTTTACATAATAATTATCGATTTCGCTAATTATCTTGTATGATTTCGTTATCTAATAAAACAGTAAAATTGTTTGAAATTTATAGACATTTAAAGTAAATAAAAGTATAACGTTTTATTAGAATTAATTAAAGTATCTTATTTTTCAAAAAAAATTCATTAACAAAATTTTTGTACTGCTAGGTATACAAATGAATATGTATTCTAAAAATATAACTCTAAACACAATTTAATCTTTTAATCCGTGGCTTGTCCCCAAGCCTAATTCACGTAGGATTTAAGTAATGACTGGAACAAGAGAATTGCTCTTGTAATATTTAATTTACTGTAAAATCTAAGCACACCTTAAACGATTCAAACAGAGTTGACATTTTTCCAGTCATATTTTGAACAAATCTTTTCATTACTCGGTGCACGGAATACAGAGAAAGTTATGAGTTAAATCTTAATGTTTAGGAATAAATTTGTTGTGAAGGAAAAGGATTTGTTGTAAATTACTTTGTTGGTATGACTGTAAAGAATAAACTATTTGACCGATTTTGTTCAAATGTGATTAATTGTATTTTCTCCACGCAACGAGAAATAAATTAACAAAATTTGTATTAAAAATAACGTTTTGATACAATAATAGATTTACATCTGATATCTTGAAATGAGTACTTTCTAGATGTTAACAATGTTGTTCAAAATTTATTGACACAATAATCGATTTGGATAATTATATTAAATATTTTCGTTTAATTGTTTAATAACAGTGTGTATTTAAAATAAATAAAATTATAACTTTTTATTAGAACTAATTAAAATATGCATTAAAATAGATTAAGATTTATCGAAAATTCGAAGATTAATTGGGTTTGTTAAACGTTGAAATTATATTTTGAACATTTCTTTTTAAAAATATTCCTTTCTGTGATGTGAAAGTTATTTGGGAATATTTACTAAATCTTTTTGAAATTTCTCAAACATGACTGATATTATTATAAATTTGCTAAAAGTATAGTAAAATTATAAAGGTAAAATAAAGGTATTCTGGGTTCACCAAGAAAACTTTTTTTTCATAACCACTTAGAGTAAGTGAGGTCTTTGTTTCAAATCGGCCATTATGCACTTAGTTTTTTTGTTTTGTTTGTTTGTTATGAAGTTTTGCTATTCACTTCCATTTCAAGATGGTGGTCTGTGATTTAACGATGACGAGTTAAGTTGATGGATATAACTTCTAATACGGGCTGAACGGCAAGACCTATCATAGCTCTGACCTTTTCATGGAGAAAGAGCATAAATAAAGTTGGTGCAGTTACATATTTCGTGTGTATTACTGTTACCGGTTAAATTGACGGAAAAGTTATAAGCGCATCAGAACGCGCTGTCATGGAGCAACTATCAGGCTATTAATTATTAATACACTACGAGGTTTACTGTTCTTTGAACTACTGGTTGTAGGAAATTTGAACATAGTGTACAAATTGTTTATAGTATAGATATACAGGTATGACTTGATTGTTTAAACATTTTAAAAATTACAATGCAATATTTTAACAGTTTTATGTACGTTAGGTTGAGTGAAGCTAAACAGAAGTTACTTTTGTTTTCTTTTAATCGTTTAGGTTGTTACAATGTTTAGTATTTACCTGATGTTGAGCGTGTTTGGCTGGATCATGCCGAGCCGGATACTTGAAAGCACAACAGTGAAAGGAGTAAGTCAGCTGCGCAATCTGCAGGCTCTGCGGAGAATTACACAACTTTATGATATTTTATTTTAAATTCATAGTCCTAAAAATTAATAAACATTTAAAAATTAGTTTTAGAAAATTAAAAACGGTTGTTTTTAGTAATTTAAATTTTAATAAATAATTTTATTACAAATATCATAATAATTATAGTTTAGACGTACGAGTAAATTTGTCCGTTGATTATAGGTTAGTCTAATTTCGTTAATTTTATTGTTTTGAAGGCTAAACGTTATTTTAATTTATTGTGTTACATTGATATAGGCTATTAAAATATTAAATAGCAATAAAAATATTTCTTGTTTAACTTATTAACCTAAAAACTAGTAAAATTATTAAATCTATCCCAACTTTAGTAAAAATTTTTTTCGGACAAAAAGCAACGATATCACAAGCAGTGGTTAGCAGCTGTTTATAGGAGCCTAACCAATCTACAATGAACAAATTGAGAAATAGGGTTCAACATTTCAAATCAGTAAGGGGACAGCTTATCTCAAATAAGACAGCTGGTTGTAGAAGTACAAACGTCTATTAGGAGGAAAAACATTATTAGAAAGGAGGCGATAGTAAAGGGGTTTTTTAATTAAAACTAGAGGCAGTTAACCTCTCAGAGCTCAAATCTTGAAGTGACAAACACAACCTTTAGGTGGATGCTCTAACAGAGTTAACGATAACCGTACTTCAGACTGGATGGTCGTCAGCCAGGAATACTAAGACCTAAGGCAAAGGACAACTCAAGAAAACCCCGTCACTGATCTGAGGGAGCACATTAACATGATAAGAATGTACCGCGGAGAAATATTGCATGCAGGCCACAAAATCTATGATTGAGAAGCTTTTGCTAGAAGGAAGTAAAAGATGTTTGGTTTTCATGATCACTCTAGATAATGTGCTAGTCAGTTGACTGCTAAAAGTCATTGAGGTCACCAGATTGTTGAAGTAGAATAAAAATGTCTATTATTGAAACAAAAATGTTTTATTTTCCTTTTTATTTTAATTTTCGATAATTTGTTCAAAAACACGACGTAACCTAAAACTTATTATAGCCGATCAGCTGTTCAATTAAATCAGCTGATCGTTAGGAATTAATATAAAACATCATATTTTACTATAACTACTAACAAATAAATTAAAATAACGATTCGTTTCATGTATTTACATAAGTAAACTTCTTCGTAGTTTCCGTGGTTATAGTGGTTATTACGTGCACCTTACAAGTCCGCGGTTCAATCCCGGGCGGATACACAGGAAATTTTTATTATAATTGATTTAATATGAGACTTGCGACGCACAAACTTTACTATTAAATATTAAGTTAAATTTGTGCACTCGCTTCACGCAAAATCTAACACCACAACCAGCCTTAAAACATGATACATGTTAAAAGCTTAATAGTTCATTTGATCGTGGTACGGGAGCCACGACAAAATGTCACGTTAAAAAATTACCTAAAATATTCTATTTGTTTTGAGGTGTCTTATATTGAAATATGCTGTTTACCCAATGATTTTTATCCAACCTTGTGAGGGGTGAGTGCCATTTGCTGGAGACTAAACAAATTAACCGATTTTGATAAAATTAGCTTTTGTTTTGCTCATATCGCGAGACGTCCAATAAATATGAACAGACTCTGAAAAAACAAGACAGTAAACATAATGCTTTAAGTTTGGAATAGCTATGTAATTCCAAGTGAACTTTAAAACAATAAAACAAAAAATGTTTTATATATAACAAAACAATATAACAATAGCTAAAAAAACAAGCAGCTAAAATAGGTCTAAACATATCGTTTGAAAAGACCAAAACCATGACAAACAACAAATACCCAAATAAATACCTTAAAATCCAAGAACAGAAAATAGAAATTGTAAAAGAGTTCAAATATCTTGGTGAATGGATTAGTTGGAATGCAGATGAGGGCAAGGCAATGGAATCCAGGAGAAACAAACTTGAATTGGCCTTCCAATTGACGAAAGAAACATACAATAAGAAATCCCTTTCATGGGGTCCAAAATTAAACATTATAAAACAGTGATCAAGCCGGAAGCACTGTACGCAGCAGAAACATTAACCATGAATCGCATAGGCCAGATAGAAAAACTTGAAATAACGGAAAGGAAAATCTTAAGAAAAATTATAGGAACAAAATGTCAGGATAATAAGGTTGTATATATAAGAAATGAAGCTCTCTATAAGAAAATTGAAAAACTGTCCGATACTATGAGAAAAAGGAGAATAAATTTTTACGGCCATCTTCTTAGAATGAACTCCAATAGATTGACGAAACAGGTGTTCGATTTTTCCATAATCGTAAAACAAAACCGAACTGGTTTAAAGAAATTGAAAAAGACCTAATAGAATTAAAAATTACAGAAGATTCATTGTTTGACCAAACTGCTAAGATAATTACCAAAGACGAAAGAATAAGATTCCAAGATAAAGCCAAAATAAGACCTAAACCTGTCATTTCGGAAGAGGAGAGGAAGAGAAGATCGGAAAGAATGAAGAGCTACTGGGAACAAAGAAAAGTACAGCGCGCAAGAAATGATTGATTCAGCGTACCCCAAAGAGGGTGAAACGAAAAAAAAAACAATATAAAACTTAGTGGTTTATATAAAACAAAAACGTAGTGTTACTTACCCTCAGGTCATAAATAGAAGGAATTATTTTCAACGTGTAAGTATCTACAAGCCGTAACACTTCCAGCTCCTCTAAGCCGACTGTAGGCAGGGATGTGATTGAAGTCTGTGACAGGTCTCTGGCAAAATAATTCTGTCATTACAGTAGGCGAGTAAGAATAAGTAAAGTACGTATATCGAAAAAACCAAACTTACTAAATTATTTAACGATTTTAAAACACTTTAGTTCAGACGTAGTTCTCTTGTTTTTAAATAAACAGCAACAAAACTAGAAATCAAAGATAGGTTAGGATTATATTTCTTGAGATGGAATTTTATACAGAAATGTTTCGTATTGGTTATGAATCATGTTAAATCTTAACTCACATCCGTGTATTTAATTTACAATACTAGAAATTTACTGTACAGGAGTAAATTGGAAAGTAAAACGTAAACATAACCACCGTCGATTTTTTCGATTGAAATCCGAACTATCAATCATTAAATTACGGAACTTAAATATTACAAAATCTTAGGCAACACATTGCGTGAACAGAATTACAATACGTTACACTTTTTTGTTTTTGTTTTTTTTTTTTTGTGTTTAACGTCCGACTATTGTGCACACTTGGGCTAATGCAGACGATGGGATGATGTATAGTGTATGAAAATGCCAAGCCCTCGCCGGGAATCGAACCCGGGTCCTCGGGATGAAAGCCTAGTACGCTATCCACTAGACCACCGAGGCGACTACCAATACGTTACAAATAAATATGTTTGGTTTCTGTAATGATAAAAAAAAATTATCACTAGGCCTATAGATAAATAATTTGACTAAGTTTGTTACTGAATATTTTTGAACAGACAAGTACAGTTTCGTGAACATATTAAGGTGCCATTAAAGTGTTGAGTAACTTCAATGATTTTATGAAAATTAATGAAATGCTACATTAGTTTACGACACAACAAAATAATGGCTGCACAGATGGATGACATTCAAAGATAAACATATTTAATTTTTTGTACAATTCTTAAAATATATACGGGATATAATGATATTTAAACCTTTTTTTAGATACGGTTAAATGGAATATTTCTTCCAAAATGAGTGTTATCTCTTAGAAGTATAATTTTGTTAATAAAATCTCAAATACTAAAATATAACGTACTCTACAATTAAGCAACTTACAGATGTCTAAGCGTGCGTATTCCCTTGAAAGTATCTGGTGACAATGTGGTCAGTAGCCTGTTTCCCCTTAGACTCCTGTAGTGGAAAAAAGTAAAAAAAAATACATTGTAAATTAGCTCTTAGATTGTATTTTCAATAACGTAATTACTGGATGTTTAAAGGGATTTTACATTTGGACACTGATTGTGATAGTGTAATAGTATTATCAAAAAAAGTCAGATTCAAGATTTAATAATGCCGCTATTTTGAGAAGGATTTCACGTTAACACACACGCGCGCGCGCGTTTATATATATATGCGCGCGCGCACTCACGCATATTGTGTATGTATGCTTGAAAAAAATTAACATATCTTGAAGATGAAATTTACAAATAACATCTAAATTTGTGTCACTTAAAAAATTAAGTACTTCTTGATACTTCAAATTTAATCATACATTTTTAAAATTATTGATGCAAAACTTTCTCTCCACTTGACGGGCGAGTTAATGGTATTCTTTACTTACTTGCCAACACAGAAGAAGAAAGGAAACCGCACGCCACTTTGATCTTTGCCCTTGCTGGGTTTCTTATAAAGGTTAAACTGCCAACTATTTTCGGATGGTATTTCGTAAAACGGGTTTTAGGCTACTTCTTAAAAACGTTTCTTTCTAGCATTTCATTTATTTAGGAAATAAAGGTTTTTTTTTGTTTAGTACATTAAGGTAAATTAAGTTGACTGTATTAGTCTGACCCACGAAAGAATACACCTGAGTTTAGGACGTTAAACTTTCCAATCGGTTATTGTACTGAAAGATCAGATACACCGTATTAAAGCATGATTTTGCATATAAATCAATGTTAATTACGTTAATATATTTTCAAATGTCGATTTTATATTTCAATAAATTTACCCAAAACACAATTTTTACGAAGTTTTTCTACTGCTAGCTACGTTGAAGGTTCATAACGTCTGTCAATTTGTACACAAAATCTGTTCACGTACGTTATTGTATAAACATTTGTTAATGATTGTGATGAATTTGATCAACTTTAGACAGAAACTGAGTTTATGGCGAATATCTTTTTTTTTAAATGTTCTAAAATTGTTTTCAAATACGAACATTATTGAATTAATTGTAACCCTATAACTGGCAAACGCCAGCTTATAAGCTGTTTGAAACGCTACTTCGAAGCGAGTACAGCATACTCGTATAAGCTGTTTGAAAACACCGTTACGTTAACACACTGTTTTAACACATTTATCCTGTGGAAATGTTAATAAAATAAATACCATTATAAAGTAGAGATTATAAGCTTTAATTATCATGTTTTAGATTTATGAAATTTGTATATAAATTGTTACAATAAATTCATAATTAAACACACTAATTTCTAGTACTAGCCTTTGCTTATGGGCGTCCGCCATATTGCCTGTTTTCAAACTAATAATACTAGATCAATATCTAGTAAATAATTTTAAATATAATTGTGGTTAATATCGTTTGAAAGATTGATCCTTTCTCTTTACTTCATCTGGTGAATATTTTACTTACGAAATATCGTTCTGTATCTGTGATTTTTCAAACTTGTCTACAAACGAAGTAAGAAACGACGAAATTACAGAGGTCCAAAAACTCCTTGATTTCTAGTATGTTTCTCGTCATATATCAACCATTTTCTTCACGATTGTAGAGTGAAAGTTCCACTACAAAGTGATATATTGGCCATAGACTAAATCTAAATGCTAAACCTTCTTTTTTGTCCTGAAATGTTAGTCATTTCTCGCCCGAGTTAAGTATCAGTTCGCCATTGTATGCCGTGCGTGAAAGTGTGTGTTATTTCTCGTCATAATTTTGATATTTGTGTTGTTTTTGTTGTTGTTTAGTGCTTATAATTGTGTACATATTTCTTATTAGACAATAACAAATATAGATTGTGAAATTAAAAATTGTTTTTATTTAAATATATGTGATAAAAGTGACTTAACGAATAAACTAAAGAATTTTTGTTTATGTTTAATGCGTAAAATACTCTCTTTTTCGAAATTTCAATTTGTGTAATTTTTTAAAAGAGGAAATTGTTAGTTATATGTTAATAATCAGTGGTTCTTTTTCTTTAAGAAAGTATAAAAAATATGTGTGTTTGTTCCAGTTTACATACAGTTTTACACAGCTAAATGTTACTTGGCGATTTTCAAAAATTGGTACTCAGGGTTTTTTACGTTTTTAATATAAAAAGTTATAAAACAAACTTATGTTTATGTATACCGTTTTAATTACAAATAAATTGGAAAACTTTTGTATATTTTGAAAAAAATTACAAACAAATATTTTTATTTTTAAATGGAGCTCTAATTTGATTGTTTTATTTCACAATATATATATATATATATATATATATATATATATATATATATATATTTAATAGTAATAACTACCTTTAAAAAAATTTTGGATTTTTTTTTGCTTACAATCACTGAATTCTATAGTTCTAAAAAAAAAAAAATGATATTCAGCTCTTTCAACTTTAAACAGAAATAATATTTTTATTTGAATTTTAAAACATTACCATGCACAGTAATTAAACAGTACCACACAAAAATATGGTGTGTGTTTTATACTCCGCAGGGGGTGCAGAATAGCTGTACCTAATGAGAGGTTTTAGACATCCCTCGCGGTACCCGAGTCAAACACACACTTACACGTACAACACAACCGTTATGACTTTAACACTTTACACTCACACTTTATTTAGGGAGGCGATAAAAGCATCAATGTGCTTTGCGCCTAAAATAAAAATTACATACATACATTCATATATATATATATATATATATATATATGTGTGTGTGTGTGTGTGTGTGTGTGTGTGTGTGTGTGTGTGTGTGTGTGTGTGTGTGTGTGTGTGTGTGTGTGTGTGTGTGTGTGTGTGTGTGTGTGTGTGTGTGTGTGTGTGTGTGTGTGTGTGTGTGTGTGTGTGTGTGCAAAAAGTAAATAGAATTTTTAAATTTCGCGGGCTTGTAAAGTCCTATTGTCAAACATTTTTTTGTTTTGTTGGTATACATGCTCTTAAAATATGATAAAATTTTCAGCTGTTTTCATTGTTTACTTTGTCTGTGACAGCCACTAAGGTTAGACATGTTTTTATGAGCTCGGCGATTTTCGTTTGTTAAAAGAAATGGATCAAAGATTTTTTAACAATTTTGCGTAAAAAATGGAATAAAGTGTAACAAAGTGTGTGACATGTTAACAAAGGCATATGGTGAGTCTGTTATGAGTAAAGCAAGAGTTTACGAGTGGTATAAGCGTTTCCAAGATGGCCGTGAAGACATTGAAGATGACGAATGCCCTGGACGCTCCAGCACATCAACAACCGATGAAAACGTGGAAAAAGTGAAAAAAATGGTTATGGACAATCGCCGAATCACAATTAGAGAGGTCGCTGATGATGTTGGAATATCGATTGGATCATGTCATGACATTGTTTCCAATGTTTTGTGTATGAAACGCGTGGCAGAAAAATTCGTTCCAAAATTTTTGAATTTTGAACAAAAACAGCAGCGAATGGAAGTTGCTCAGGAGTCAGTAAATGAAGTCAACGGAATTGCAGAATTACTGAAACGTATTATAACAGGTGACGAAACATGGGTTTACGAATATGACGTCGAAACTAAGGCTCAATCATCCAAGTGGAGGCATTCTGGCTCGCCAAGACCGAAAAAGGCTCGACAAGTGCGATAGAATGTGAAGGATGCTCACTGTGTTCTTCAATATTAATGGCAAAGTGCATCATGAATTCCTGCCACCAGGTGAAACGGTCAAAAAGGAGTACTACCTACAAGTTCAACGCCGTTTGCGTGAAGCAAACCGAAAAAAACGCCCGGATCTGTGGAAAAACAATTCATGGCTTTTGCACCACGACAATGCACCAGCTCACACTTCTTTGCTTGTTCGTGAATTTTTGGCTAAAAACAGCACAGTAACTATGCCCCTGCCTTCATATTCGCCAGACATGGCACCATGTGACTTTTTCCTATTTCCAAAAATAAAGAGAACCTTAAAGGGCCGTCGTTTTACAGCAATAAAAGCGTATCGCTGAAAGAACTAAAGGCTATCTCAAAGATCGAGTTTGAGAAGTGTTTCGAGGATTGGAAGAAGCGCTGGCACAAGTGCATAATCTCGAATGGGGACTATTTTGAAGGCAACAACATCAATGTAGAAGAATAAATAAATATTTTCTTCAAAAAATTAAAATTCTCGTTACTTTCTGAACACACCTCGTATGTATGTAGATATGCTCATGCTCACAATGTCGGTTCGATTTGATTCAAACTTGATACAAAAATTGTTTTTAGCAATAGCTTGGACAAACCAGAAAAATTCCTTCAACAATTTTAAAATGTAAACCATTAAAATATTTTAATACTTCAAATATTTTGACAATCTCATTTCGCCCCCATAATCAACATTAAAATCTACGTGAATTAGAAGTTTCATTTTACAAAAATAGTTCGAAATTTAGAAATTCAATTTGACGCGATCAAGGTTCATGTTTGTAAATTCGATAATATTTGAATATTGCAAATGTTAATTATATCCATATTTTAGTGCTGATTTTCTATGTTGAATTCAGAAATTTAAAAAGAGTGTAAGATAAATATATAATTTTCGCTTCTAGCCTGGCAGCTGCGTGCTGCATGTTTGTACTCTGTGTGTCACGCTAGTGTACACGTGCATGAATCAGTACGTAGTTTTTTTTTACTGTTAAAGAGATGCCAATAATAAAAACTGCTAGTGGAATATTTGTGCAATAGTGTGGCACTATTTATTGATATCTTTGACAATGTATTAAAAAATTACTTTTAAAAAATAAATTCAGTTACACAAACTAATCTAATATTAAAATGTTCTTCCCATAATTTTTGCAAGCTGTCAAGGAAATCAGAATACCAGTATAATTTCTTAAAATTTGGTTCTTACTTTCGTCACGAATTTGGTACTGTAAAAAGATCCATAACTGAACACAAACTATAAAAATTTTAAATTTCTATTGGAGTGAAAAATTTTATGGTCGCTGTTGACAAAACATGGGTACAAATATTTTCTTTCGCCTCACGCTTGATTCCGTAACAAGACTTGAGGAAACTACTTCTAAACAACTGATTTCGCACAACAGCTGTTGCTTCAGTATCATTTCAACTGAGGTCACGTTTATTGTCCTTGTTAATTTTAAAAAGGTGTATTTTCTAAATTTATATAGTTAAATTGTTTACGAATATGATCTTATCAATTTTCACTTCTGTCAGCACTAATCCAAGTGCCACACGTAGTCTAGTTTTTTAATAATATTTGCAGTTCAAGGATAGGCCTAAATTAAGTAAGAATATATCGGTCAGCGATTAATTTCTACTTTTTTGTTTTACCCGTAAATGTCTTCTATTTAAAATGTATTTAATGAATCTCACATAAGTATAACTCTTTAAACATGGCCTAAATTAAAGCAAAATCTGATTAATCGATTGAAATTTTTTAATTTTTTTCTATTTACTCTGATTTTATGATGACATAGAAAAACACTTTTGACTATAGTCAAAATCAAATACTAGCTGTTTGTTACTACCTGTGGACTGCATTAAAATTGATCAATGTCGTTATATTGCTGATTTCGAAAAAAAATTTAAAAGATTTTAACCAAAAAAAGCTTGAGAAACAAAATTAAATTTAAAATGAAAACAATGTGAAAGTAGTTTATGCAAAATAATTCAATTTAAAAAAGCTAGGTTAATTAATTATCGTTCTGTAATATTCTGCTAGCAATTACATTCATTTCATCATGCATTCAAAACATACATTTTGAAATACATTAATGTACAGGAAAACGTAGCAAACGTTATTTTCAAATACATATTAAATTATTTTAAAGTTTTTAAAGTATATTGTATGTCTTTATTTACATAAATTACAAGCCCTTAATATTGCATCAAAAACTTCAAAATTACGAGTTCGTGTTTTTCTTCTTCCTTGTAATACGAAGTGATTGCATAGGCAGTGTAAACTTATATTGGAAACGATATACTTTTTAATCTTCCCAGTTGATTGCTAATGATCGTTATTTCTTTTCGAACTGAATATTAATTTTAAAAAAACATAGAATTTAGAGGCAAACCGTTCTTAACATGTTAATGACGATATTTGTGTGTATTTCAAAATAACATGAAAAAAATGGGTACTTAATGTAATAACGAAAAAGTGTTGACTAGCCTTACGTAGCCTATAGTAATATTACAAACGTTATATTAAAGTTAATTCTATTACAATGTAATTACATTATAGATCTATCACCGTTAATTTAATTTAACGTGATTAGGCCAAGTTTATAACCTTTGAAATCAAATATTAAGACAATGACAAAGCGACCGCTAAGTAGCACAATTAATTTACGTTGCAAAGTTCTAACGTTAATGCTAACTTCTATCTATCACGGTAAAGACAAGCTAACTTCTGTCTCTCAAGGTAGAAAATGTTATCATTATGACAGATAAGAAAAATAATATGGTTACACAATCAAAACATTGTATTGATTACTTCATACATAAATGGTAAACTTAAGTTAGTATAATAACGTTGAAAGCAACTATTTTTATGTATATGTGTTTTATTCTGGAATACGGCATTAACGATTTTGATGTAAAGTTGAAGTATACCATGGTTTTTTTCACTCGAAAAATCTATATCTAATTGGGAAATAAATATAAACAAGGAAAATTACGTTTAACACGGGAATGTAAGTATTATATTATTAAATATAATTATAATAATAAATCCAATGCGAATGGATTGCAATTGAGTCGTGCAGGTTATGTTTTGTATAAAAAAATATTGTACATTTCAATAACTTTCAATAGACTAATGTAAACATGTTTAAAAGATTTTATTTAATCGTTAGTTTTATAAATTTTCCACAATGTACATTTACTTGCCAAAGTATATAATAACACAGTAATCTTTAGACCTATAATTTTTTCGCCTGTATTCTAAACATTAACAAAAATCTATAAAGTTTTGCATAACAAAATACCAATCTTCTAATAGTATTTATGTGTTTTGGTTCTTCTTGTAAAAATACTTATAAGTATATTTTTTTATTTGATTAACATATTTTTATTATTGTTAGGTCGATTTATAGTTTTGATACTCTATGCTGCATAGTGTAACTTCACGTCTCATAATAACGTCCTGAACAAATAACTAAACAGTCTTACACTTTGAGTAAATTACTAATAATTATTAAAATTATTCAATTATTCAAATTAGGTATTATGAAGATATGAAAATTGAAACTTACAATTTTCCAATTTGTGAGCCATTAAATGCAGAAGCTTCAATGTATCTGATGTCATTACAGTCTAGGAGTCTGAAATTTTATAACAAAAAAAATTAAATTATGTAGCCTAAATGTGTCAAATACATATTCCGTTATAAACATAACCATAAAGTTACTTTAATAAAATATAAAATTTACGCTCTTATGACAGCTGATTTTTTAAATATTTTTTTCCTATAGTTTTCAAAATGTGGACTAGTTGTTTCTCCAAAAGTTTATTTACCAAAAGAATTTTTTTGTAGATCAACGTATTTATGCTAGGTAGACTGATGAAGATCAATGTAACACATTGATAAGATTTTCAAAAAATTGTAACATGAAAAAACCATTGTAATATTGAGAATTTCTTGAAAAAATCGCTACTATTACCTCAGCAAAGCAGCTAAGTGCAGTGAATATTTCTGTTTGACTTCATTTTGCTTGAGAAACAAAATTGATATCAGTTTAACAGTAAATGGTTGCTTTAGCCAAGTCTAGTAAATTCACTTCACTATGGCTTTGGTTTTTCACAGATATTACGAACAAAATATTTTTTGTATGAAAAATAGCACAACGAAACAGTTAAAGTAATATTTGTTAATTCCAGTTAATATGGAAACTTTTTTGTAGAAATATTATACAGGCCTAAGAGTTAAAAGATATAAACTGTAGGATTATGTTTGCAAAGAAATTAATGTGACTTAAAGGTAAAAAGAACCGAGATACTTAAAAAGTTTGATATTTGTAAGGTAACGTTTTCATGAAATCTACAATTTGGACAAGTAAAAACCAAAGTGAATAATAATGTTCGTAATAGTAACGATGAGTATTTCTTGTTCAATTATACGCTATAAAGGAACCAACAAAGCTAAAAGAGTTTATTTTCTTGAAAATATAAAAGTTAGGAAGCAACTTATATAAGGTAACGTAAGTTGGAATTGCAGACTATATTTTATTTGTGTAAACAAAAACTTGGCTTTGTAAGCTAAAAGTATAATTTGTCCATTAATTGTTTTTTTAAGTTATACATACACACACATCATCATCGTATAATGATCATGTATGTATATCATTGAATAAAAAATTACTAGAACGGTAAACCTTATTATAGATATGTGAGCACTCGCTGCTGGTGGTATCTTACGGCAGTGTTCATCTTCAGTTAATACTCTTTTTTCATCAGACTTCTTCCCACTGTCCTGGCAGCTTCCAGCGTTCATAGTAGCAAATAGTCCAATTACTTGGACTTTAGCCTCTGATATCGAGCACGCTTTTTATAATGTTAGCTGTATTTCTAGTCCGTTATATTCAACAATAGTATTAGCTAGTTATACAAAATTACCCTACTTAACTGTAAGTATTATACTTTTATACTTACAACTGTTCTGTCCTTAGACGTACCGAATTGGTTTTCAGTTTATTTAGGTGGTTGTTTTCAAAATCACTGTAAAACAAAACATTATTTTAATAATAGTCAATGGTACTGGACTTGGATGAGAAGTTTTTAAGCTTTATTATATATTGTACATGGTTATTTCAAATTGCTACTTATTAAAAACTGTTTGTGTATTTTAAAATTTTTTGTAAATATCTTGTATAATTTTCTATGTTAGAATACAAAGTAAAAGACGATAGTAGTACTAGTAAAACAAATGGTGCAAAATATACAAACAATTTTTTAGATTCATTTATTTTTAACAACAAACAGGCTTGTGTGTGTGTGTGTGTGTGTGTGTGTGTGTGTGTGTGTGTGTGTGTGTGTGTGTCTGTGTGTGTGTCTGTGTGTGTATGTAACAGTACACATAGCTGGATACTTAAATAACTGGTTTTTATGAATTTGTTTTTTTTTTTACTTCTGTTTTATCTTGGGACCATATTTAAAGGGTTAAGAAAGTTAAATACTTTTTGTTCAAATTTATATTAAAAATCGATTTTTTTATGTAGGATCTGGCGACTTTAATTAAATTTTGCTAATACGTATCAAAATATAATGGTTGTATCATTATGCCTACCTAAAAAAGTGATAAGTTCGATAACTTGTTGAAAATAATATTGAAATTAAAACAAAAATTGAAATAGGTAAATAAAAAGTGAAAAAAGCCTGATAGCCATAGGTTTTGTTTTTAAATTTATTCTAGAACCAATTTTTTTTATTTTAAATTTAGTACACTGTCTTGAATTGATGTTATTCACAATACAGCTAACCTTTGATGAAAATTGAGATGAACCGGTTTTCAGTAAAACAACTGATTTTTTCGGTAGCTTTTGAATCGATTTTTTAAAAGATTTTTTCACTACATAAAACTTGCATATTTTTGTGAATATTTACGTAAATATTTATACGTTCGTTTTAATCGTCTTCAATTATGTAAACATTTTTTAATTATCATTTTTTAAAAATAATTTAAAAAGTAATTTGATACGGTTTTTCTGTATAAATTGTTTACCATAAAATTACAAAGATTGCAATGGCATGTTTCAGCTATTTTAAACGTGGCAGTGGAACGTCTGTCAGTGTACACAAGCTCATCAAAATACTTACACTATGTGCATTATCATGTTTGCGCCGAGCTGAGAAAACGCAGGCATGTTTTGCAGTCCGGTGTAGCTTATTCTCCTGGAAGAAATGCGAAACATTTAAAAACTAAATGCAACGTGAGACCCATTTTCACGTAATGATTAAATTAAACAGAAAGGCGTTGAAAGTATGACGTCTGAGGTTGTTTTCGCAGCCTAAACAATATAAGAAGTTTTTTCCCTGATTTCTCGAAGTATGATGGAAATATAGGTCCCAGTTATACTGATCTTATTATTAAATTGAAGTTATAGATAAATAACATTAAAGGCAATATACACTTATGTACATCAATATTGTACATGCTGAACAACTGTTAATGTTCTCATAATTGTAATGTCTGGATTGACATGTAGTATAACGGCGAATTTAAATATTTATTATTGATCTAGTTTATATATAAAGTGTAAGATATATTTATTGATAAACGCTCTATACAAATTTGTTCTTATTGGGTAGGGTATGTAGTGTAATTGCACTAATAATAATATAAATATTTATTATTAACGTCCTTTATTTTATTAATCAGAAATAATATCGCAGTCAGTACGACTATAGAAACAATCTGCTCACTGGTAGACTTAAATACATTTCCATCGTGCAAATAATAATTGTACCGCAAGAGTAATGCTTGTTTGCTGGGCCCGCTGAAAGAAGTTTTCATTTGAAAAATTGAACTGTTTCATCTTCATAGAAGTAATTTTATGTATCATCACGAAGAGACATGCATGTTAGGAATTTTTAGGTAAAATATTTAATAATATTTAAAAGCCAATTATATGAAGTGATTACAGTATATACTTACAAGATCTTCAGTTTGTTGGCTGGAGAAAACAGGTGATCTGGCAGTCTTGTCAAGTTATGAGCGTACGATATCGTTCTGAAATAATACCATACAATACAATTGTAATCGAATGTACGATGAAATACTTTCTAGTACCCGTGTCACAGATTATAAAGTAAAACGTTTCTGTTATATCTGTGTCATATTTTAAAGTGTGTTTCGTGACTCATCAAATTTAAAAATGAAAATAAGTAATATTCGCAGCACGCAGCTGTCTCGCTGACGTGATAGAAGCGAATTTCCGAAAGTGTTTTCTCACATCTTACCTTTTCGAAATTCTCATTTAATCAACCTAATCATAATTAAGATCTGCATATATTAGCACTGTCTAATTGAACTCAAAATACAAAAATGAACTCTGCATCTTCGTCAAAACAAATTTCTTAATTTCAACGTATTTTGAAAATTCAAAACGCTAATTTGTTCGGATTTTATTGCTGGATGTGACGGCGAAATTGGACTTAAAACATTCTGGATAAAAAAGTTATGAATTTTAATGAAATTGAAACGGCTGCCATTTTAAAACTGTTGAACGAATTTTACTGGTTAACGAACTTATCCAAGCTATTAGCATAATCTATTTTCATGCCAAGTTTGAAACACACCAATACACACACACACACACACACACACACACACACACACACACACACACACACACACACACACACACACACACACACACATATATATATATATATATATATATATATATATATATATACAATTTACCCCGCAGGTGGGGTGCAGCGAGCACCTATTGAGAGGATTTAGACGTCCCTCGCAGTACCCGAGTCTAACACACACTTCACTTCCACTTGCAACACTACACTTACGACTTTAATACTTTACACTCACACTTACATTTAGGGAGGCGGTAATAGCCTCAATGTGCTTTTCACCTTAAAATTAAAAAAAAAAATATATAATTTAAAAAAAATATTTAACGATTTCTCAAAACGTTATCTGTAAATCAGGATCGGTCTTATTTCAAGGCCACGATCCTGTTTTACTATGTGGACGCTCTAATAGCTCATTTTTTTAATAGAAATTCCCTAACAATATTATAAGAACGTACGTATAGGTTCTGCTGTGCAAAACACAAATTGTGCATTGCGTACTGTGTTGTTATTAGGTACTTTAATGTTTAATACGTTGACGGGATGGAGTGCCGAGACGTTTTTAAAATAACAAAGAGAGACACATGGTAATAGAAAACGTTTTCTTTACGAAAACAATATTTATTCTTAAATATTTACCAAAACATATCTATTAATAACATAAGAGGTAACAAATACTCTGCCAATTTAATGGATGATCTTACGTATGTTTTTATGAAAACAAAAATAATTTATTAGAAAAATAAAATTTTTAATTAAATCATACGTCCTTTAAAATATCCCATAATACCGTAATAACCCTTAGCTAGAAAATAAGTTTTAAAATAAATAGTACATTTGAATAGTTCAGCTAAATACCGTAGTCATTCCAAACCTGTTAATAGGACTACCATGAAGGTAAAGTGAGGTACTCACTCGTAGCCTTTATTTAAAGAAATACTTCCATTTAGAAAGCTCTGTGCAACTTTCTTTAAGAGATTTTAGTTTTTCTTGCGACACGTTTTGTAATTCTAGAAACAAGTTTAGCAGTAAAGATTCCTCATTAAAAACTAACAGCCAGTCAAAACATTTTTCTGAAAAGTACCCACGCATTAGGCTTCTTAAATTGTAATTGAACAACTTACAATTTTCAGAATTGTAATTGTAATTTTCAAATTGTAATTGAACGAATTTCAGTTACAATAAAAAATGATTGTTTTCCTAGAAAAATATTTAAAAAATTATTAAAATACAAAAACAGCCTTTTAAAAATGTCCTTTTCTTTAATTTTACTAGTATAACTTCTATTTTGTTGTATTAGTCTTTTGCCCACGTTTTGATGTAATCTGTATCTCATTGGTAAATAAAAATTCTAATTTCTAAAAAAAATCAATAAGATTGTTGTTATTGCATTATAAATTTGCAAAGAAAATATTATTTTTCTAAAGTAGCGAGCAAAGAGACTGTTTTGCTCAACCTTCCTCGTTATTTTAATTCTCCTCACTCCTCGCCAACAACTAAATAAAATTTAAACACGACTTATTTGTACAATTTTACTGAAATATGAATGTATTATTTATTATTTTCTTGCTAAATAGCGCTACGAGTAAATTGTATTAGTAAACGAAAATGTGTTTTTATTTAAAACACGAATGAAAAATACATTTTAAAACATAGTACGTGACACGTGCGTGATTGTTATAACTGATGGTGATTATTTTGTTTTCTGTATTTCAGTTGGCAACATTTTGTTTAAGTTACCGCGTAACCTCAATATTTCTGTATTTTTGTTCCTAAATATTTAAATATGGTTTTAACAACATAACCTTGATCTGTATTTGAACGGTAAATATCTATTGTTGAATTATTAAAAATGTCTCTCTCTCTCCTTTACTAATTGCAAAAATAACAATTTTTGACTTTTCGTTTTCCTAATCCGAACACGTTTTAACGTATAAACTCCATTTTCTAAATGTCCTTGAAATGCAAAAACTGTTTAAATTTATTGTTTATTGGATAACTAGAACTGGAGATAAAATTGTTCTTATTATAGTCCGCGTCACCATTATAGTAGGGTGAAGGATACTGTGACCTTGAACCAAGCAGTAAAACTGTTTTTCTGCTACATTGAATATAAACCTACTGCAATTTTAACCATTATTATAAAAAACGTGCTCTCTATTAGAGGATAAAGTCGAATTAATTGGACAATCTACCACTACGAACGCTGCAAGGACAGAGGATGGATACGTTTGAACGAATACACAGCACTATTTTTAGTATATTTAACTGAAGTTAAACACTTTGCTGCAAGATGCCACCAGCAGCGAACTTTTACAAGGGTCTCATACGTTCAATGCCCTCTGTAAACATAACATGTATTAAGTGCCTGTTCGAGGGTTTTAATTTTCCAGGACCATGTGACAACACCGCTCTCTTTGGTATTAGTTGGATCATCAACGAACTAAACCGTTTTTTCGAACTATAACCGTTGATATATTGAAAAAGGAGACAATTTTCTGTTAATATTTGTAGCCCATTGTTAACATACATTTTCTGAAAATAATCTGAAGGTGTTGGTTAGCGTTTAGCAAATCATTACCCGCGGGGGTGCAGACTAGCTGTCTGGAGAGAAGTTAGAGGATTTAAACGTCCCTCGCGGTACCCGAATCTAACACTCACTTACACTTGCAACACTACACTTACGACTTTAACACTTTACACTCACACTTACATTTAGGTAGGCGATAATAGCCTCAATATGCTTTTCGCCTTAAAATAATTTTTAAAAAATTAGCAAATCATTATTAGCGACTTTTTCTTGCAAAAATTACTACTGGAGCGATCATCATTGTAAAAGTCACACGGAATCAAACGAAATTGTAAAATGAACACCTATCATGGTTTCTAGATGACATTCTGAGGTTTATTAAAATTTACACATAAATTATTTAATTTATATTTAACAACATACATTGACTGGAGTTGAGGTAGTTTCTTAAACACGTGTTTTTCCACTGTCTTCAAGTACCTTACTTGCGTTATTTCTCTGAAAACAAAATTGAATATTAATAACATTTTGCCATTATTTTTTGTTTTACCATGCAAAATAACAATCAAATTTAAATATACAAAAATATATACATACGAAGTACACGCATGTATATAAGAAATATGCGTGTATACTTAAACGTATATTTTATGGAAGAATATAAATATACTGGAATTTAAAATATATAACAGTTATTATGTTATAAAATAATTTATTATTTTATTTAACATAAGGAAAATTTATTATTCCAGGAAAATTAGAACACTTAAAATAGTTTTAATTTTTTTATTAAGTGACATATGTTTCGCACTTATCTACACATACAAAGTTGTCTGTGAAAAGTACGCTTGTGAATACGTAGGACAATCTGGAAGAGCTATAAAAACTCGTATTAAAGAACATTTCAATTGTTGAAAATATGAAAAAAATGACTCAAATTTTGGAGTCATTTTTTCCCTTAGTTTATGCCATCGTTGGAGCACTTTAATCAGTCCATACACTTCCAAGTCCAACATCGCTATTGATAGACTGGCGTTTCAGCTTCTTCTTACGTTCCCAAAATTTCTTCATCCTGTCCGACCTGGCTGCCCTTTGTTCATCAGTTATGGTGTAGGACTTTCGTTCAAATGTTGTTAGCTTGAATCGCAGATATTTATTCCTTAGAATCCTCTTTTCTGCTCTACCTTCAATTTGAGGCACCGTCAAATTTAACTCTTCTAAATCACTTTGGATCTCTTTGAACCAATTATTCTGCGTTTTAATCTTCCAGAAATAGCTAAATAGATGTTTCACCAGTCAGGTTTCTGAAATTCGTGCTATATGGCAGAAAAAAGCAATTATCCTTTCCCGCATCGTGTCTATTATTGACTCACTTTCTCGATATACCACTTCATTCTGTAGTACTCTCCATTGGCCATTCACTTGGTGTTTCTTGTTAATGATTGTTCTAATGATTCTTCTATCTGCTTTCTGCAGTTTTATCAGTTGTTGATTTAATCTTCAACTTGAAGAATGTTTCACTAGCATAATTTGCCTCAGGTTTAACAACGGATTTATAATGTCGAAATTTGGCATTCATTGAGAGCGATTTCTTTTTGTAGGTTGGCCAGGTGAGTCGTTGCGCTTGTTTCAGTTTGTATGTTCTGCTGTCTATCGATGGTTTCTCGTCTGTGTTCCAGGCTATAATTTCCCCAAGATACTTGAACTTGTTCACAATCTTAATTTGTTTACCATTGCTCAGTTGAATGGCTGGTGTTTCGATTCGGTAGGTCGGCATCATTTCCGTCTTTTCAAACGAGACTTGTAGTCCGATTTTTGCTGCAATTTTTGCAAGTTCAACGATCTGAAATTCAGCCTCTTCCACCGTACTTGTTAGTAGGGCAAGATCGTCTGCGAATGGTAGGCAGTTAAGTGTGATGTTTCTGCCAATATTAATGTTTGGAGTCATTTATTAGAGTGTAATCATTCATTCCTTTAATTTGAACAATATCAGTGTAAACCATAAAAACCTTAGACATTGTGGAAATATGTATTTTTTAGGAGTTCCCTCAACCTGCTGCTCACTGACCTTACAGTGTTACTTCTTCCTTTCTTTATCTTCTCTATTCTAAGTTTAACATCAGCTCACTTTATAAAGTATATAACTTCACTTTGTCTAAAGATGCCTCACGGCGAAACTCATGTCACTGAATAAAAAAGAATTTTTGGGAAACTATATAAAAGTGTTCTAATTTTCCTGGATATCATGGAGTATCACCAAATACCGCCTGTTCAATAAATAAATTTATTTTTGATTCATTGTTTATTTAGGAGCTGTTGTACGCCTTTAAAATAATTGAGTCTACAAAATAGTTTAAACTTTAGCGCAATAAGTGACACTCTTAAAAAAGACATATTTTACGTAAAATATATATTAAAAGTGATTTAGAACCAAAATATTATATATATATATATATATATATATATATATATATATATAATATATTAAATTTAACTTAATGGTAATGAAAAAACCATGTTTACACGTTTGAGTATAAAAATATCAATTAAAATCAATAATATTCCTTACATATAGTATAATGCATTCAAATTAATAGTTCTGTTGTTAGTTTTTTGAAACTACTCTATTATTAAGTTGCTTTCTTAGTCCTATGCAACATAATAATTTGAACACAAAAATTAATTTAATACCGGAGTTACATTAAAAAAAAATTTGTTTTATCCTTTTAATCCATTAGTAGCTAATGTAATTATAATTCTTATTATTGCCAATTTTTTGTGTATTATTTACAGGTCATTTCAAACTATTCTTTAAATGTGAATGAATTTAATCTGTATATTTTGATTTGTGGAGTTTATAATAAGAAAACCTAGTCAAAAACGTTAAAATGTAACTAAATAATATAAACAACTCACAGAACACGTAATGTAGAGTTGTAGGGTAGAAACGCCTGGTCCGTTATTTCTTGCAAACCAGTGTGAGACACCATCCTTGAAGCAATAAAGGGATTACTATAGTGCACAAAATATGATTCTGGTTCAGTTTATACAACTAGAAGCCCCTAGGTCAGTGGTCGGCAAACTCGTAATTCAAAAGAGCCAAACATAAAAAATACAAAATTGAAGTTTACTCAAAGAGCAATTTCTTTTTAAACTTAACAATAACATTAAAAGAAAATGTTTTAGTACAGACATTTTTGTGGAAATAATTAGAATTAAAAGTACAACCTCGAGCTTGCCTTTGCTAAATATGTCTTAGTTTAACTAACGGTACATTAAATAACACTTTGTACCACACTTATATAAAGATAATATTTATTTGAAAATATAACAAGTTAAATAATTTAAAAGGTATCCTTAAAAAAACTACAAATACTCAAGTAATGTGAAAAATGGCCTTGCATTTCCTTGAAAAGTAAGAGTGAGTCAGGTTTGTATGTTGTTTTTAATTTTAGGCACGACTCCAAGTTCTCATCGGTAAACTGATTACTTAATTTACTCTTGATAAAGTTAGTGCTTGAAGTGATTGTTCGCATAAATATGTAGACCCCAAATAAGGAAATAACAGTAAAACACTAGTTCTTCAGTTGATCATATGAGTCAGGAATACTATTCCAAGTGTTAAAAATCAATACATCCTGCCTCTCCAAATCTTTCGAAGCAGATCTTCTGTGCTGTAAACTTATTTCACATTTATTTGTCTCCAATAGCTCTAAATTTTTTTGACGCTCGAATTTTGAACTCCACAAATCTTTATTTTTTAATTCCAGCAACTGCATTTCAAAGCTGCCAAATAATGGTAAAACAATAAATTCAGAAAAAAATATTTTGTCCTTATACAGCTTTGTTTGTGGAATCGCTGTCCGCCGAAAAGTATTTAAGTATAAATAGTTAAAATACATTTACACGGGCAGCAATCCGACGGAGATAATGATACACGTGTTTGCAAACGACTATCCGAGCTATTGTTGCGTTTTAAAAATGTGCCTCCTTTCTGTAGGCTTGCGTTTCAAAAAGTTTACTCGCTCTTACAAGGCAAGTTGATAAATAATATTTCGTGTCTGCACTAAACATTTCTTGAAAGAGCCGCGGTTTGCCGACCACTGCCCTAGGTTTAACTATAAAGCTAGCGAGTTGTAGTTGTGCGTCTTATCGTACAGGAGTCAAAGAGCCGCATGCTGCTCGCGAGCCGCGGTTTGCCGACCACTGCCCTAGGTTTAACTATAAAGCCAGCAAGTTGTAGTTGTGCGTCTTATCGTACAGGAGTCAAAGAGCCGCATGCTGCTCGCGAGCCGCGGTTTGCCGACCACTGCCCTAGGTTTAACTATAAAGCTAGCGAGTTGTAGTTGTGCGTCTTATCGTACAGGAGTCAAAGAGCCGCATGCTGCTCGCGAGCCGCGGTTTGCCGACCACTGCCCTAGGTTTAACTATAAAGCTAGCGAGTTGTAGTTGTGCGTCTTATCGTACAGGAGTCAAAGAGCCGCATGCTGCTCGCGAGCCGCGGTTTGCCGACCACTGCCCTAGGTTTAACTATAAAGCTAGCAAGTTGTAGTTGTGCGTCTTATCGTACAGGAGTCAAAGAGCCGCATGCTGCTCGCGAGCCGCGGTTTGCCGACCACTGCCCTAGGTTTAACTATAAAGCTAGCGAGTTGTAGTTGTGCGTCTTATCGTACAGGAGTCAAAGAGCCGCATGCTGCTCGCGAGCCGCGGTTTGCCGACCACTGCCCTAGGTTTAACTATAAAGCTAGCGAGTTGTAGTTGTGCGTCTTATCGTACAGGAGTCAAAGAGCCGCATGCTGCTCGCGAGCCGCGGTTTGCCGACCACTGCCCTAGGTTTAACTATAAAGCTAGCGAGTTGTAGTTGTGCGTCTTATCGTACAGGAGTCAAAGAGCCGCATGCTGCTCGCGAGCCGCGGTTTGCCGACCACTGCCCTAGGTTTAACTATAAAGCCAGCAAGTTGTAGTTGTGCGTCTTATCGTACAGGAGTCAAAGAGCCGCATGCTGCTCGCGAGCCGCGGTTTGCCGACCACTGCCCTAGGTTTAACTATAAAGCTAGCGAGTTGTAGTTGTGCGTCTTATCGTACAGGAGTCAAAGAGCCGCATGCTGCTCGCGAGCCGCGGTTTGCCGACCACTGCACTAGGTTTAACTATAAAGCTAGCGAGTTGTAGTTGTGCGTCTTATCGTACAGGAGTCAAAGAGCCGCATGCTGCTCGCGAGCCGCGGTTTGCCGACCACTGCCCTAGGTTTAACTATAAAGCTAGCGAGTTGTAGTTGTGCGTCTTATCGTACAGGAGTCAAAGAGCCGCATGCTGCTCGCGAGCCGCGGTTTGCCGACCACTGCCCTAGGTTTAACTATAAAGCTAGCAAGTTGTAGTTGTGCGTCTTATCGTACAGGAGTCAAAGAGCCGCATGCTGCTCGCGAGCCGCGGTTTGCCGACCACTGCCCTAGGTTTAACTATAAAGCTAGCGAGTTGTAGTTGTGCGTCTTATCGTACAGGAGTCAAAGAGCCGCATGCTGCTCGCGAGCCGCGGTTTGCCGACCACTGCCCTAGGTTTAACTATAAAGCTAGCGAGTTGTAGTTGTGCGTCTTATCGTACAGGAGTCAAAGAGCCGCATGCTGCTCGCGAGCCGCGGTTTGCCGACCACTGCCCTAGGTTTAACTATAAAGCTAGCGAGTTGTAGTTGTGCGTCTTATCGTACAGGAGTTAAAGAGCCGCATGCTGCTCGCGAGCCGCGGTTTGCTGACCACTGCCCTAGGTTTAACTATAAAGCTAGCAAGTTGTAGTTGTGCGTCTTATCGTACAGGAGTCAAAGAGCGGCATGCTGCTCGCGAGCCGCGGTTTGCCGACCACTGCCCTAGGTTTAACTATAAAGCTAGCGAGTTGTAGTTGTGCGTCTTATCGTACAGGAGTCAAAGAGCCGCATGCTGCTCGCGAGACGCGGTTTGCCGACCACTGCCCTAGGTTTAACTATAAAGCTAACAAGTTGTAGTTGTGCGTCTTATCGTACAGGAGTCAAAGAGCCGCATGCTGCTCGCGAGCCGCGGTTTGCCGACCACTGCCCTAGGTTTAACTATAAAGCTAGCGAGTTGTAGTTGTGCGTCTTATCGTACAGGAGTCAAAGAGCCGCATGCTGCTCGCGAGCCGCGGTTTGCCGACCACTGCCCTAGGTTTAACTATAAAGCTAGCGAGTTGTAGTTGTGCGTCTTATCGTACAGGAGTCAAAGAGCCGCATGCTGCTCGCGAGCCGCGGTTTGCCGACCACTGCCCTAGGTTTAACTATAAAGCTAGCGAGTTGTAGTTGTGCGTCTTATCGTACAGGAGTCAAAGAGCCGCATGCTGCTCGCGAGCCGCGGTTTGCCGACCACTGCCCTAGGTTTAACTATAAAGCTAGCAAGTTGTAGTTGTGCGTCTTATCGTACAGGAGTCAAAGAGCCGCATGCTGCTCGCGAGCCGCGGTTTGCCGACCACTGCCCTAGGTTTAACTATAAAGCTAGCGAGTTGTAGTTGTGCGTCTTATCGTACAGGAGTCAAAGAGCCGCATGCTGCTCGCGAGCCGCGGTTTGCCGACCACTGCACTAGGTTTAACTATAAAGCTAGCGAGTTGTAGTTGTGCGTCTTATCGTACAGGAGTCAAAGAGCCGCATGCTGCTCGCGAGCCGCGGTTTGCCGACCACTGCCCTAGGTTTAACTATAAAGCTAGCGAGTTGTAGTTGTGCGTCTTATCGTACAGGAGTCAAAGAGCCGCATGCTGCTCGCGAGCCGCGGTTTGCCGACCACTGCCCTAGGTTTAACTATAAAGCTAGCAAGTTGTAGTTGTGCGTCTTATCGTACAGGAGTCAAAGAGCCGCATGCTGCTCGCGAGCCGCGGTTTGCCGACCACTGCCCTAGGTTTAACTATAAAGCTAGCGAGTTGTAGTTGTGCGTCTTATCGTACAGGAGTCAAAGAGCCGCATGCTGCTCGCGAGCCGCGGTTTGCCGACCACTGCCCTAGGTTTAACTATAAAGCTAGCGAGTTGTAGTTGTGCGTCTTATCGTACAGGAGTCAAAGAGCCGCATGCTGCTCGCGAGCCGCGGTTTGCCGACCACTGCCCTAGGTTTAACTATAAAGCTAGCGAGTTGTAGTTGTGCGTCTTATCGTACAGGAGTTAAAGAGCCGCATGCTGCTCGCGAGCCGCGGTTTGCTGACCACTGCCCTAGGTTTAACTATAAAGCTAGCAAGTTGTAGTTGTGCGTCTTATCGTACAGGAGTCAAAGAGCGGCATGCTGCTCGCGAGCCGCGGTTTGCCGACCACTGCCCTAGGTTTAACTATAAAGCTAGCGAGTTTGTAGTTGTGCGTCTTATCGTACAGGAGTCAAAGAGCCGCATGCTGCTCGCGAGACGCGGTTTGCCGACCACTGCCCTAGGTTTAACTATAAAGCTAACAAGTTGTAGTTGTGCGTCTTATCGTACAGGAGTCAAAGAGCCGCATGCTGCTCGCGAGCCGCGGTTTGCCGACCACTGCCCTAGGTTTAACTATAAAGCTAGCGAGTTGTAGTTGTGCGTCTTATCGTACAGGAGTCAAAGAGCCGCATGCTGCTCGCGAGCCGCGGTTTGCCGACCACTGCCCTAGGTTTAACTATAAAGCTAGCGAGTTGTAGTTGTGCGTCTTATCGTACAGGAGTCAAAGAGCCGCATGCTGCTCGCGAGCCGCGGTTTGCCGACCACTGCCCTAGGTTTAACTATAAAGCTAGCGAGTTGTAGTTGTGCGTCTTATCGTACAGGAGTCAAAGAGCCGCATGCTGCTCGCGAGCCGCGGTTTGCCGACCACTGCCCTAGGTTTAACTATAAAGCTAGCGAGTTGTAGTTGTGCGTCTTATCGTACAATCTTTCTTTTGTTTATCCCTAGGTGGACCAAGTATTTTCGATAACACCCAGAACCAAGGGAAGGTTAAAAAAATTTCCGCTCTGAAAACCAGAATTTTGAGAGGTTTTGAAAACTAATATTAATTATAGAAACATGTTATCTACATTGAATAATATGATTTATATTTTACGAACAACTTATAGCTAGAAGAGTTTATCAGTTTTAAATGTTTCTACGGGTGCTGGCGTAATATGTTTCTTTTTGACAATTGTAGCAATTATTTGATTTTCACTGTGTTTCTCGCAAACGTTATTGTCACGTGAACAACAAACAATATCGTCTCAGTTTTACACAGTTTACTTATCATCTGCGTTACAGATAAGACAGCAGCACAACACATGTGGTACATGAGTCAACAATTGCAGATGTAACAACTGTGACAGGGAAATGGTGGTAATGCATATACGTTTAGAAAAAATACTATTGTTATATGGAAAATGTGTAAAAATATAATGAGTAATATTTATTAAATACAGTTGTTTCATAATTGCTACTTATTAGGTTATAAGTTGGAACGAGAGAGGGTCAAAAATGTCCACGTCTTATTTTTTGAATACCACATATCTACGCATATGTTATATGTTTGAAATGGATACAGTACGTGAAATAAGGTTTTTGTGATAGAAAATATTTTGTAAATTTTCTTACAATATTGTTTTTATTTTCAGAAAGTTTTCAAAAGTGTGGACATTTATTGGCACACCCTTGGTTCATCTAGGATTAATGTGTTTTTACAGTTATGTGTTGAATAGGTTAGTTATTGTTGTTGACGCACAGTGACACATCGCAAAGAAGAGTTTTATTCTGAAGATAGACACTTATTTCCGAAAAGCTGTGTCGGAATAATAAGTCATTATAACAATCACGTAACACTAAATATCTATGTTAGTTCTTGTTAAATGTGGTACTAATATTATAGATATTTTTAAAAAAATTTTAGGCCACATGAGACCACTTTGAGTCAATATTTCGGTCTCTTCTTCTTATCCGTGTTAGTGCACTGTGAGGATTCCAACTTCTTCTTCCTCCAATACTCCTTCATCCTATCCGATCTCTGCCTCTTGACCTCTAATGTTTTTCAGATTGCTTCTGATTCTCGTTCTGTCCGGTGCATCCTCGATCCGCAAACCGATCTCCTGCAGATCTTTCAGAATCTGCGAGACGTAGTGTCCTTGGGTCTTCCTATATATATTTCTCATGGCCAGCTGTTTCAGAATCCTGCTGTTGGGCATCCTAAGGATGTGGAAGAGATGGGAAATTCTTCGTTTTTTCCTAACACTTGTAATTGGGTCTACCTGTTTATATACTGTCTCGTTGGTAGCGACTCTCCAGAAACCATCTTTCTGGTAACTTTTATTTAAACAGGCCCTAATGATTCTTCTCTCGATCTTAAGTAACTGGTCAGTTCTAGCATTATTCTTGATATTGTAGATATTATTATTATGAATGTTATTATTACGAATTTTATAGATATTATGACAAAACGTGTCTACGTGAAAGAATACATTCAAGGAATAAACTGAAATTAATCAAGACCGGTACAAATCAATGTATTAGATAACATAAACAACATTGTTTTGGACAATTCAGCGGATCCAACAACATTGTTTGAAGAATTATGCGTATTTAAAATACGTTGTTTGAAATATTCAGCGGATTCAATATACGTTTTTTGAACAAGTCAGCAGAAACATCGTGCGTATTTTTATCAATTTGACAGATTTAATGTTGTTTTTAAACAATTTTACTGATACAACATAAGTTGATTCGGACAATTCAGCGGATCCAACATTCGTTGTTTAAACAGTTCAGCGGATTCAACATACGTTGGTTAACAAATTATGCGGATTTAACATGCTTTGATTGAAATATTCAGCGGATCCAGTGTAGGTTCTTTGAACAATTCAGCAGATCCAACATAGGATATTTTGGTAAGTATATCGAGTGCCTTGGTTCTAATATTTGAGTGAGTAAAGGTTAGTTTTGATAATATACTGTTTCTAAATATGTTTATATGTTACATGACCATTCTGTAGAAGCTACACACTCAAACATATACAACAGATCCTGTGTCTGTTCAGTGTATTCTATATTATAGCAGTGTGTTATAAAATATCTTGTATTAAAGAGCATAATGTAATTGGAAAATGTTCCGAGTAACATAAAGATTGGTCAGTGAAAGAAGCACGCTGCAGTGTACGGTGATTATGATTATCTTGGAAATCATTAACGTTGTTTGTAAAATAAAAGTTATTCATTGAAAGGAGAAAACATTTTGGTGTAGTGATATAGAGTGATAAAATTATTAATATATCTTGTCGATATCCAGACGATGATTAACAGAGGAACAGTGAACGATACTTTCAGTTACAACTGGCAGTTGCTCAGAGGACTTGAAGTGTGTCTCAGTGATAAAATTGTTGAATTATCTTGTCGATACCTAGACGATGAATCAACAAATTTTACAACCTATCGAAGATTCTTCAAAGTTTGATAAAGAACCGTTGAAGTTCATCAAAGAACCGTCAAATGTATTCCATCAAAACTCTTTATGAAAGTAATTTGACGTTTCTGTGATAGTGCAGTATGTCCGTTATAAAACAAAAACAACGAAATGTGACGCAATTACGTAGGAGCCCTGCCAATGTCAGTTGACAAACAACGAACTTACAAATTGATCTGATATTTAATTCAGCCTGGCAGACTCTGCGCCATCTGGAAGTCGAATTCCCAGTTTAATTTTCTAAACAATACTTCAGACTCTTTTAGTTTAATCAACTTTTTTTGTAACAACTACTTTTAGCAAGTACTTATTTCGTATGGTTTTTGCAAATATACAAACAAAAATACAAAACTCTGGCGTTTTTCCTCTTTAATAGCCATAATTATTCTATTAACTTCAAAAACAGTAATAATCAGGGCTGTCTCGCAGAACTGATAGCCGACTTTCGAAAAGTATTTCCCTTTCACCTACGCTTTTTTGAAACTTCAATTTCACTATCGTAAACAGCACTTGTATCTACATGTAGTACCATTTTACACTTTTGAATTACCTCGAAAATACAAAACTGAACCCTGATCACTGTCAAATTAAATTTCTTAATTTCAACGCATTTTAAAAAATAAAAAAATTAATGCAGTTTTTAACGCTCATTATGAAGGTGAAATGTGATTTTTGAAACAATTTAAGGCACTAAAGTTATGAATTTTTAAATATTTGAAATTACCGCTGTTTTCAAACTGTTCAACGAATTCGTCTAAGCTTTGAATCAAACTGGAGTAAAAACTGCTAACACACACACACACACACACACACACACACACACGCACGCACGCACGCACACACACGCGCGCGCGCGCACACACACACACACGCGCGCGCACACACACACACACACACGCGCGCGCGCGCACACACACACACACACACACACACACACACACACACAAGTTTTCGGGTCAATGCCCGATGGAGCTTCATTCTGTACGCTCAATGATTAGTTTTTGTCTAACGAATCATGGTAAATTCACAGATGGTGGTAAATTGGTCTGGCAGATGCGTAAATTCACAGAATTATTGCATTTGGACCACAAACAATCCAAATCAACTATACAAGTGCCCCCTGCACTCACAAAAATTAGAAGTCCACAGACCAGCTACACAGCAGGACAGTGCTATGGTTCATATAGCCAACAACACCGTGACTTTCTAGGCATAACGGTCTCGTAGACAAGTGAGTACAAAGGGGTTGTCGCCTTCTCAGTCTCCTAGTTTATCGCCACTTCACATTTACTTGTGGAGACACCTTAAGGATGCTGCATATAAAACTCATCCTTAAACCATTGTGCAAGGAAAAATCGAACGATGTGTTGCTGCAGTTTCTCGACAAATATTTAGGGACATACAACGTTGTATTTAGTTGTATGAATCTTATAGTGGATCCCTCATTCAATAATTTTTACAATTAACTCATAGAATAAAGTACCTCTTATTTCCCAGTAATGTCGCACTACTTTTTGAACACACTGTATAACGTGTAACCTATAATAAAGCATTTTAGTTCATATATTAGCTAAATGACGTCGTAAAACGGCAAGAACTATATAATGTAAACAAAGGCAGGGGCAGGGAAGGTGTAGGGAGGGGTCAGGCGCACAATAATGAAGATTAACGATTGAAGTCAATATTTGTACTTCAGATAGGCCAGCTAGCCTATTGCAGTGTGGATTGCTTTAGACCAATGTTTGCCCGATTATAGGCGTAGTGTAATGCACAATATGTGCCAGTTTGTGGCTTAAATGCAAATTTAGTTAATAGTGGTCGTACTGGTTAACGTATTTCGTTCGGTGGAAATTTTATTTTTGGAATATGTGTGAAAAAGTTACTAGACATGATGATTTGCAATGTTTGTGGATAAACATGATTGAATGGTTCCTTTTTACCTGTATGAACAGAAACAAATAAATCTAATTTAATAATACGTACTCGATATGAGAAAGTTATTGTTATATTTATAGTTATTTTTTCTTATGAAAATACCGCTACACGGCTCAATAATTACCATTTTAAAATTGACTTTTAAATTGACACACACACACACACACACACACACACACACACACACACACACACACACACACACACACACACACACACACACACACACACACAAATTTGGCGCGTACCAAATTTTCCATGGTAAGGTCATGAAAAAAAGTCTGACCTTGAAAGAAAACACCTAAATTTAGGGCACTATAACGTTCGAATCGGTGTTTGTACCGAAATTTTAAATAACCAAAATAAAGAGTGTTCTTTTGGTAAATCTATGTTTGTTCCGTTAATGTATTTACAAAAATCAGTTTTACATTTCACTCAGTTTTTCTACTACTAGCTACTTTGAAGGTATGTAACTTTCTCAATTTTTACACCACAACAATACTGATCAAGCGTGTTATGGTACATACATTTGTTGATGTTTCTGCTTAATTTAATCAACTTTTAATAAAAATTGAAATTATAATGAATTTAGTTAAAAATGTGCTCATTTTGTTACCAAAAACTTTATTGTAATAATTCTTTAACAAACGTCTGTAATTTTATATGATTTACGTTCAGATTTATAATTATTTGTAATTATTACGCGTAAATGAAAGGTTAACTAGATTTGAGTAGTATTTTTTAAATCAGTCGGGGACATTAACAAATGTATTTACTGCAACATAAATGAACAGCACTGATCGGGATTAAAAATCGATAAATGTAAGACTTTCAAAGTAGCTAGTAGTAGAAAAACTGCGAGAAAATCTTGTTTTTAGGTAAATTTTATGAAAACAAAATTGACGTTTGAAAATACATTCTATTGTACAGTTTTTAGCTCTGGTTACGATCAGACGTAAGAGCATTTAAAACAAATAAATTAAGGATTTTTAAGGGTTGGGAATGACTGCCAGTTTGAAACGCAAACACGCGCACACATACGCACGCGCGCGCATACACACACACAATGGTCTCGGTTCTGAGTCTTACCATTATTGTGGTTCCAATATCTCATTTTCCAAATATAAATTCAAAATGATTAGAAGATACGATTCTATGTGGCGAGAAGAATTACATACTTTTACGTTTAAAGGACATCCCAACTTGAACGCAGGGGAATGGTTGCATCTCTTCGCTTAAAGACGTATTGTACACTTGTATACAGCGTATTGTGAGGTGCTGCATTTTACTTTGAAGAGAAAAAGTTAAATTCGAATATTTCCGAAACTGGAAATCTCAAACTGTCTGTTCACATTCAAAAGAAATGCCCGAGAAATATGTAAGAAAAGCGGCCGTCGGGACTGGTCGACAGAATAGAAAACTTATGGAATTGGAAGTAATCAATATTTATTGTTATGTTAGTCCACTATTGTAACACTGATTGTATTGCTGCATTGAAATTAAAAAAAGTAACAATTCTTTACATCACATAAAAATATAAAACTTAACTCTTGTACAATATATCCAACCATTATTGTTCAAATAATTGTGATGGCAGTTCTGATACGAAGGCGTCTATGAATATTTATTTATTTTCATACAATATTTACGGAACTGCCTATTTAACTGTAAGCGATCCAAAGAAATTTGTGCTAAACAGATCGTGTATAGATTATAATCTATAAATATCTAATATCTAATATTTAATATCTAATATCTAATATCTAATATCTAATATCTAATATCTAATATCTAATATCTAATATCTAATATCTAATATCTAATATCTAATATCTAATATCTAATATCTAATATCTAATATCTAATATCTAATATCTAATATCTAATATCTAATATCTAATATCTAATATCTAATATCTAATATCTAATATCTAATATCTAATATCTAATATCTAATATCTAATATCTAATATCTAATATCTAATATCTAATATCTAATATCTAATATCTAATATCTAATATCTAATATCTAATATCTAATATCTAATATCTAATATCTAATATCTAATATCTAATATCTAATATCTAATATCTAATATCTAATATCTAATATCTAATATCTAATATCTAATATCTAATATCTAATATCTAATATCTAATATCTAATATCTAATATCTAATATCTAATATCTAATATCTAATATCTAATATCTAATATTTATTCAACCCCCTAACCCACCGAGAGATTCTAGTTCCTTGCACAACATATATCTCGTTTTCTTTTTTTTAAATAAAAACTTCTGAAATACATCACGTATATACCCATGTAATATCAAAGCACGTCGGATTGTCTGTACATGATAATTGTATATATAATAAATATTTGTTTAAAACTATGATTGTAAGTAAGTAACTTTAAGTTACTTATTTATAAGTTATGTATATAAATAATGAACTTCTAAACAAAACAGAATGCATGTGTATAGGAGGACAGAACAGGAATCTAATATCCTAATATCTTAATTTAAACACTACCACAAATCAAGGGGTGTACAACTAGAAAGTATTTGGGAATGACAATTACTGTAATTATAAAAAGTATAATCTCATATGGAAGCGAAGTATAGTCATTGAAACAAAGAAGACAAAAATTTCGAAACGGGAATAAAATTAAGAATCCGTGAAATCATGGATGCGAAGCACAACATTGTAGACGACATTAAGTCAAAGCAACTTTGATGGTTTGGTCATGTCCAAAGGAAGGACGAAAATCGACCAAACAGATTCTAAAATGGAAACCACATGGTCGCAGGAAAAGAGAAGAAATTTGGAGAGAAGAAATTGATAAAGAAGTGAGAGAGGGGATTGGACTAATACCTATGCAACGACGGAGAAGAGTGGCAACTAGGAATCGGAAGGCGCCGGAGAACTTTTTAAGCCGGGAAGAAAATTATAAATAAGTTCAATATTAAATTATAATTATCGCCATTATATTACATACTGAACCAATCTAGCATAACATTTAACTATCCCTTGCACATTTCTTTTACAAAAATGTTCTTTACATTGCGTACATAAGCAAGTTCATATTAACACCACTATCCCAAATACACAACCCATCCAGCGTCCACAGTTAAATATAGCGAAGCGGAATACTCATTCAAAACCTAAGGTGTTGTTTTTAACGTAAATGTTGTCACTGAAGTGTAAAAAGCTGAGCGGAGTCAAACGGCATCAAGCTTCCACTCTTTCTAAATTCAGTTTTGAAGCTAAGTTCGCTTCCGCCACAACATCTCCAAAATTAATTTTTCTCTTTGTCTAGGTTACGGTTTTTAAACATAATAGTTTCCCAGAATCCGTTACAGCAGGCCTAAAAATTTAGACTTAAAAGATACAAATGCGTTCTTTAAACTGACCCACTTCCGGTTACTGTTCATCTTCATTTCGCTCCGAATGGCTCAGCTCAGCATTTGGTTACATACAATGACGCCCAGCCTTATGATTACATACATAATTAAAATAAATTTAATAATGAAGATTGAAATTACATTATACTACATGCCCAAGCCATATAGAACAAAATTATTTGGAGCATGTTAGGTTACTTATATGTGTTTTGCATATTGTAGGCTATATAAATAAGTTAATTAGTAAATGTTAAAGTTATTTCGGAACACGTAGGCCTACTACATACACAGACTATTAATAGAACATTAAGAGTTTGATATATTGTACAAGAATGACGTTATGTATTTTTAATTAACTTGTTCATTATGAACAATAATTAATTGTGTTTGTACGTTGTAAGATTTAAAATAAAATTTTTAAAAGTGAGTGTTAATCCGTAACAAGCCTTAATTAATTAATTTATGTTTTTATTTTTCTTATTAGGGCCCTGACTGCAATATTTTTAATTTATATCGTGAACCCACAGTTTTGGCGCAGAGCCCACAAAAATAATATTTCTTCTTTTTCGAAAGAAGACAAACTTCTGTATTAAAAGACTGATAGACTACAGATGTGATAGATCTACCAACAAAAACAAACAGCGTCTGAAATAGTTCGAAACAAAAATGTCTAAATTTTTACGCCGTGTCGCTTTTTCATTTCCGCGGCAATGTGAAACGCATTTTGCAGCGAAACCACTAAGGTACCGCTGCCACGATATCGTGTTCTTAATAAAGTGAAACCGGCCATATGCAAAAGTACTGTTAGAGAAACACCCGCGGTCCCGCCTAGGTTTTATTTATGTACTTTCATTGGGAAATGAACAATTGGAACGCGGAAATTGTTGTAAAATTCAGACCTTGTGATGTGAGCCCGTTCCTGACCTCCAAAAAAACTTTCGAGGAGCCGTTAATATTTATATATATATATATATATATATATATATATATATATATAAGACTCGGTGGTCGATACGGCTAAAGCATCTGTCAGTCTACTGCCTCTCTAAACTGTGCACCAGTTCGTCAAGGTTATTCTAGCCGCAGTTACTGCCGTTGCTTTACCCTTACCCGAACGCCGATCCGATTCCTCATCCTCATTAGTCTAACTGGAATAAATATAAACATGTGTTTATGTGTGTGTGTGTGTGTGTGTGTGTGTGTGTGTGTGTGTGTGTGTGTGTGTGTGTGTGTGTGTGTGTGTGTGTGTTTTCACACGCGCAGTTTCGGTCCAATTTGATTCAAACGTGGCACAAATATTGATCTTTGCTAATAAGCTTAGAGAAAATTTTTACACAGGAAAATCTGTTTCAAAATAGTTTCAAGATGAGTAATCACGATTTAAAAAATAGTATTTTTTTTATTATAAACTATTGTCAAAATCTGATATCCTAGTATTTATTTTAATGCAATTTAATATGTCGTCTTATGCATACTTTAACAATACTTATGACTGTAAAAGCAGAAGTGATTACTTTTTTTACTTCTTTAAAAAAAAAATGTTTCCGTCACTTCAGCGAGACAGCTACTGATGTTGTTACTTTAGAAGAACATAAATTAAATTATTTGATTTTTAAAACAATTTTGCTTCGGTAACACGTGGCTGTTAGTGCCTGCAATATAGTGTAATACAGCTCGCAGTGCACGCAGTGAGTGACATCTTTATTGAGTGATGGTTTTGAACAGTGGCAGGACTCCAAGGCTGGGTAATACAGCTCGCAGTGCACGTCTTTATTGAGTGTCATCACGTGGCTCGCCTATTATAATAAATACAAATACACAATCTTGCCTGTTATAATGCAATATAGTGTAATACACAGTGGCAGGACTCCAAGGCTTCCTGAGTGGTGTTGTGCCTTATAGTGTAATACAGCTCGCAGTGCACGTCTTTATTGAGTGACAAAAGGCGGGTCATCACGTGGCTCGCCTATTATAATAAATACAAATACACAATCGTCAGGGAAATACATCTCAATTACACCAATCGTCATACTGTAATTTGCTTACAAAACATGTACTACACCATCATTGATGCGGTCGGGGATGGTCTTGAGGCTGAGCCCCGTACAGTGGCAGGACTCCAAGGCTTCCTGCGTGGTGTTGTGCCTGCACTCACACGTCCAGGTTAGGTTCTCGCAATGCACGCATGACGACCAGAGAAGCATGACGAGTGCAACGAGCAGTAGCCTGAGAAAGTGAATCATTTGCTGTGGACCTCTTGACACCTGCACACATAAACAATAAGCTTATTTTTAGAGGTTATGTTTGGCTTAGCGTTGCTACTAAGGCTGATAAAACTATCTTTAAAAAATAAAAATCTACATATTCTGTGTGTTCCGCTGGCGTGATAGAAGCGAATTTCCCAAAGTATTTTTTATCGTAAAATTTAGGAAATTGTTATTTCACCATCATAATCAGCATTAAAATATGGATATATGAAGATTTTAAACTATAAATTACAATGAAAATACGAAAATTATTCCTGACCGCTCTTAAAACAATTCTTAATTTTAACGGTTTTTGAAAATTCACGGCTTATGTTAATTTTCACAGAATTTAATGCTGATTATTATGGTAAAATCAGTTTTGAAAAAAAATTAAATACAAAAGAATTACAAGTTTTTTACAACATTGAAATGGCCGCATACTTTGAAACTGTTATGCGAATTTGGCTGGCTAACTATCTTGTCCAAACTATTGCCATTATCGGTTTTTGTGCCAAGTTTGACTCATATCCGACCAAAATTTTGAATATAAACATGTTAACACACAGGTGCGCGCGCACACACACACACACACACACACACACACACACACACACACACACACACACACATTTTATGCGAAATTAGCTTATTATTGGCGCTAGGGTTCAAATTAAACCCAAAATTATAACACTGACTACGAAAAGTAGTTTTCTAGGATATAATTATTTCAAGTCTATTATTTCTCAAGAATGATTTTGATGAAACCGAATCACATGACAGAAATAGGTGTTATATAAACAAACAAACTGGTTGATGTATTTACGCTTACATTCTGTCAAATATTTCGTGTTTACATTCTAATGAAGAAATAAACAAACCTCAACAATACGGAGGCAATGTGTTTTACTTTTGTGTAGAAAAGTATTATTAGCGGAATTAAAGATTTGGTAAAACTATCGAAAGGTGAAATTTTAAATGTACATTGTATCACAAACATGTTTTTTTTCATGATGTATGAATGTATGAATTTCCAAATGTACATTGTGTTTTTATCTAGTATGTGTATCACGAGCCTCAAAAAAATCTGTTCTTTCTAAAATTTTGAATAAGAGCAAATAATTTATTTTGGGTATTTACAATGATATTAAATGGTGGAAAACATTACACGAACTTTCTCGCATTCAAATATTTTTGCACACAAATCTGAAATGAAGAAAATTGGAAAATTGCAAAAAAAACAGAAAATTGGCATAGTGTTCTGATATTTTCATCAGAGTTGGTTTTGAGTGTTGTCATTCGTGGCGAATTATTACTTACATTATTGTAAGAATTTTGAAGGCAAAAATAGTGGTCGTAATAAATAGAAAAAAACTAAAAGCGGTTAGTGTTCTTATTTTTGTTACTTCCAAATCGTGTTTTATTTGAAATATTTTACTACGCTCACTAGAGTTGTAGAGGCTATCAGCTTTGTAGAAATCTCATCCAAATTCATGATTCTCTCCGCTCCCTTTGTGTCCTGTTAAATGCTAATATGGTGCAATTGGGATGGGGTGGGTAACTGAGTATTGCTTGATTGAGGAAAAACGCGACAGCAGACCTGATGGAGCTGCTCGACTTGTGGGACCAGAGCCAGCGGGATGAGCTGCGCAACTGCGAGAGGTGTAGTAAGAAAGTGGGCTAGAAAAAACACATGAAACGATGGAGGCGATTCCCTGGGTTTAAATTAGGAAAACGCCTTCTCTCAGGACCAGACCCTGCGCTGACGAGGACACTTGTTAGTTCAACAGGAGGTCGCTCATGATCATCGGATACGGTCACATCCAGAGTCGTCTACATAAGGTAGAATTACCACAAATCTCGCCTGATTTCGTCTGTACTGGCAGGAGGCTGAACCACAGCACACATAATCCTAAAGTGCAAGACACTGGTTTCTATAAAAGTAGGAAACTCTTTGGACCTTAAGAACCGGATAATCAAGGACACCCTATACAAGATTCTGGAGCTCGTCGGTTTAAAGATAAGTAGAAGGGGAAAACAAAAGGCTATAAAGCTGATATGTCGAAGGCCAATAAAGCCTCAATAGTAATCCAAGGAAAAAGAAATAGCTTATATTTGTAATATAGGCTCTCACAAGTAGTATTTATGTCTAAATTTGTATTTGATATATCTATTAGACCAATATTTGTAATAACTCCTGAACACATTTTTATAGCCGTCCATACAGTTAGCTTTGGTACTCAAGGGCTATTATATTGTATAATGTAAACAAAATTGTAAAGACAAATTGCAAAAAATTTAGATTTTAATACATTTACCAAAGTAGGGGAAATGTCAAGAGAATTTATATACTGGTTAATTTTCATAAAAATCTCGACAGCAGCTATTTCCCTGACGTGAGGGAAGCGAATTTCCCAAAGTATTTCTCTTTACCTTACTATTTTAAAAAATTCTGAACTCAGTATCACAATCAGCACTAAACTCTCTATATATTAGCATTGCATCGAAAATGAAACCTAATCGATGTCAAATTAAATTCGTTAATTTCAGCGGATTTGGAAAATACAAATTGCTAATTTATACTGTTTTTAACGCCAATTACGATAGCAAAATGAGATTTTCAAAAATTTTATTTATTTATTTTTTTTGTAATGCGAAAAGCACATTGAGGCTATTATCACCTCCCTAAATGTAAGTGTGAGTGTAAAGTGTTAAGTCGTAAGTGTAGTGTTGCAAGTGTAAGTGTGTGTTAGACTCGGGTACCGCGAGGGACGTCTAAATCCTCTCAATAGGTGCAGCTAGTCTGCACCCCCCTGCGGAGATCAAAAATTTTATGACAAAATTTATGAATTATTAAAGATTTTAAAATGCTGCCATTTGGAATTTATTGATGAAATGTTGCTGGTTAATGAAGTTGTCCAAGCTGTTACCAAAATCCTATTTTGTACCATGTTTGAATCCAAACGGGCTTAATTTGCGAATATGAGAATGTTTTTTTTACATTTTGCAGACACACACACACACACACACACACACACACACACACACACACACACACACACACACACACACACACACACACACATACATACATACGCACACACACACACACGCACGCACACTCACACACCACACACAGGTGCTCATTTCAACGTCCCCAGGCTAGTTTTACCATAACGTCTATTCGGTAAAAATAGGTCAGTTCGTTAAGCCTCCTACAATGTACCCAGACATAGACAAGAACATGCATATAAGCGCGCACGCTCACACACACGAAAATGTATAAAAACAAATAATTTTTTATTGAGGGATCTGAGAACCCATAAATGTGAAACGAAATCTGAAAATCGATTATTTTCTCAATCGAAAATTTGTCCTTATAGAGTAAAAGAAGTAATATAGACTTTTTGGAATGTGAAAGCAATTCATATGTTCTCCAAATAATGGGGTTTTTAGGGTATTTGAAATATTATAAATATAAAGTCCCGCCTAGTATTCCGTATTAACGTAAAGTGTTCCTGTTACACTTTCTCGTAGTTTACTTCCTGTTCCGGTTTTAATTTGTTGAGACTAATTGAATTACGCGTGGTCGCGCGTGCGGTGAAGGTGACAATTTATGCAGCGGCAAATTTAATCAAAGCTGAATACAGCTGTAGTTACAGCAGTGGCAAGAGGATGTTTTAGTTAAAATGTACAATTCTAGTTAGCCCAGATGTCCAGCGCGGTGATGCCTTCAACGTACTTTCCAGTAAGTGACAGCTGAAGTTATCCTGAGCGAAGTTCCAAACTGTGTGACTGCGTTAGGGAAAATCTTCTTTTTCATTCTTCATTGAGCCTAATTTCTGGTCTCCCGTCGCTGAGATAAAGATCGTTGTTTCATTGTCGTCTTGGTCTCCCAATAGTCTACCTACTAATTAGTGGATTATCCACTATTGCCTCAATACACCACTGGTGGATACAGTACAGGATTGAGTGCGAAATCCCCGTTTCCCAAGTTCTAATTCCCCAGATCCACTTATACAAGTTTCCGAAAGCTTTCTACAAAACCATAGGGTAATTGTTGAAGTTGTATGGAGTATAGCATTTGGAAAAAGGATGAAACTGGCTTTCATTTAATCCTGTAGGATTCATTAGAGGTGAACCGCTATAGTTTTCTCAGTAGAAGAAGAAACGTGTTCTTAAACTTTCAAACGAAGCAACTACAAGTGCCCCAGCAAGTGCCCCCAGCTAAGTGCCCCAGCAAGTGCCTATTTGAGCTCTTTCTCATTTACCCACGCACCGTATTTCCAGGAATTTAAAAGTATCTTTAACAATGTTAGTAGTTCAGCGCCACTATATCCTAAGACATAAATATTACAGCAGAATTAAATTAGCAGTGGGGATGTCTCCCAGTAAGTGAAGAGGCTGCACCAATCAGTCACCTGCGGTCTTCGTAGTACTGGCTTGGCGCGGCGTTGTCAATTTGCTGCATCATTACTCTAGCCTTTAAATGAGCGAGCAACCGAATGTTTAAGAAAGACAACACCGCACTTCTTCCCGATTATCCCACCTCCTCCTGCCAGTCCTATTTCTAATTTAATTCGAATATGGTATGCGACTGGCATGCTTCCGAGACAAGATGGCCCCCAAATGCTAAGCGGAGTTTGGCCACTGAAAGCGTAATGGAGCTGAGCGGAATCAAGCGGCGTCGCTTAGCTTTGACTCTGTCTATATTCGGTTTGAAGCTGTCTCCGCTTCCCCCTCCACCATGCTGACCACACCTAAACTTATTATTTTTCGTTACCTAGGTTACCATTATCTAGATGACGGTTTTTAAACATAGTAGTTTCCTAGAATCCGTTTCAGTAGGCCTAAATATTTAGATTTAAAAGATACAGTGCGTTCTTTAAACTGAATGAATTCTGATTCCGGTTGCCGTTCGTCTTCCACTCCGCTCGGCTCGGCTCAGAGAAAGTCCGCTCTATATTTGGTGGCTCCCGAACTAAGGATTAAAAACAATTGTGTTGATGAATTTTCGTTTACCATGATAAGACGTAGATGTTATAAGACCACGAAATGCACTGTAACCCTTAGAATGTGTGTACGAGGCCTCACACATATAGGCCTCGTATATAGGCCCTATTGTTGGCGCTTAAACGGTATTGGGAAAATTTTTCATCAAAATTCGTTAAACCATTCATTTAAAACATGAAAACTTTTCTATCTTACACTCTTTGAAAATCAGATTTCAACATCGCCATCAGCTTTGCAAATTTCATTTAACTACCGCAAGCACTTTAAATTGAGAATTTAGTTTTAAATACTGATTTTACACGGATTATGGTAATGCATAAGAGTTGAAAAACTGTAAAACAATAGTTGTAATTATACGGAAGTCAAAAATAACTGTTGTGCTTTTTTTATCGTAAAATATTGAGATATTAGTCAAAGTGACGTTATTTTGTTAATTTTGAAAATTCGCCCCCATGATGTTAGCGAGATATCCGCGAACCGCTGTTATTTAACGTAGAAACAAACCCCTCAATTCGTCAATCAGTAAAGGGCGAACAAATATGATATTAGTTTAAAACGTTAACACACAGATACGTAATCGGATTGGTAATCTTTACAACGTGAGCACAGATTAAACTCTGACGGAAGCAGACTTACAACAAACTTCCGTCACAAAAGGGATGAGTTAATCCCCCACCAATCGGAAGCCATAATGACACATCACAATTTTATCTAATCTACGCTGCACAAACTCATTTCGTCGGTGATCCTGTTATTCTACCCTGATAATACCTTTTGTCATCATAGAGTCGGTACATAATCCGCGGCAACACTCACTCACTCTTATAAATTATTTTGTAATTACGGACTTGCTACAAACGTTAACTCTGGGGAACATCCAACGAATAAGAAATTTAAAGACTTATCTCTGATTTTTTGTTGTTGTTAAGGCGAAAAGCACATTGAGGCTATTATTGCCTCCCTAAATGTAAGTGTGAGTGTAAAGTGTTAAAGTCGTAAGTGTAGTGTTGTAAGTGTAAGTGTGTGTTAGACTCGGGTGCCGTGACGGACGTCTAAATCCTCTCAGTAGGTGCAGCTAGACGCACCCCCCTGCGGGGGACTTATCTCTGAAACTTTCTCTTTACCCTGACAGTTTTCATAACATATACAAATGTTGTTTTTAAAATTATAATAAATAACAGTAAAATTTAAATTAAGTAGGCAGTCGCGGGATTGGCCGGCAGAAGTGACTACTCCTTTTGGCATGCCTGAATGTGTACTATTTCACTATTACGATTTAATTATTTTTATAAAAACTTAGACGCATGCAGAAAGGGGTTTAGTAGTCTAAGTATAATAATAAATATTAAATATAATATTTGTGATTCTGGAAATCAAAAATTTAGCATAAGTCATATTCATTAAATAATTTACACAAATTTAGAAAATACACAAATTAAATATTTATTTACCACTACACACACACACACACACACACACACACACACACACACACACACACACACACACACACACACACACACACATATATAGTAGACGAAATGTAATTTATATAAACAAATAAACTTATTTATTTAAATACCTATGTATAATTTTAGTATTACAAGATCGAACACGTTTTTAGTATATATAATATTAAATACTTGTATATTTCTATCTCTCGTAGCCAAGCCACAAGGCTCATATTGCCATCACGCCAGACTATTCCTGTATATATATATATATATATATATACATACATATATATATATTCTACCCCAAGCAGCATGGATCGTATTGCCTTCACGTCAGACCCTACTTATATATACGTATATCTGTATATTTGTGTAAATATATACTTATATATGAATAAGACTTTGGTGTGACGGCAAATTGAAGATTTTTTCCAGTCCTAAAAAGTACACAGTCAGGCCTGCCTAAAGAAATATTCACTTCAAAGAAGTTACTGTTGTTGGAAGTGATCTTTTTGTGTCTGATAATCCAATAACTTGAATAAAATCCTTAAAACTTAAAAAGTGTGTAATTTGAACACTTGACAAAGTGTGGTATCAGCCATTATAGTAGGATTCAAACTTACTATGATATATAAAAATGTATGAGTGAGTGTGAGTGTGTGTGTGTGTGTGTGTGTGTGTGTGTGTTTTATTATCAAATTTTAGTTTTTGGTCCAGTGTGATTCAAAATATGTCACAAAACTGCTTTCGGTAATACCTGAGACAACAAGGTTATTTCGTTACATAAATTATTATTTATGATAAATAATGATGATCTGTAATATCACAAATGGAATTATTTACAGTCAAACTTTTAGAAAATGTTGAAGATAGTATTTCAAAAAAATTTGCAGTTCTTTTGTTGCAGTTTTAATCTCTTTACGTAGTAGCCTAAATTTTGTTCGTGTTTATTTTGTTATCGTGAAAACCATAATTATTTCTGAATTTACGTCTGAACGTTGCATTGTTACGATCGGTTGTATTGTTTATTTAACAGATATAATAAACAATTTTTATTTATTACATTAAAGGTTGTTTCCATTTTGAACCGATATTTTTTAATTACATAAATTACCAATTTATGAATCAGCGATCGAATATTTTTTTCATCATAATCACATTAATTAAAAACACCCAAAATGGTTAAACAATATTTTTGTTTTGTTTTATTTTTTCATTGCAGAAAGATGTATATAAATAGGGTTAATTGTAAAATGAGAATAAGAGAAGATATAATGGTTTTTAAGAAAATTTACTTAAATTTATTTAACAGATATACAAACAAAACGTATATATAAGTTGATTACCTCCCATACAGTCTGTAGCAAAATTAAATTAAAAAACAACTAAATTTCTGAAAATTCGTTAAAATTTTGGATTAAAGATATACAAATCTAGTAAACATAGCGAATTTGAAGTAGAACGAAATTAATGTTAAAGAGTTAAATGAAAATCTAAAATCTTTATCGCAATTAGGAATGTTTTTTGCACTATTTACTTTTTTCAGAAACAATTGCGGCATGCAGATGTCTCGCTGAAGTAATAGAAATAAAATTTAAAAAAAAATCTATCGCTGATTATATACTAACTCTATGATGTTAAAATCTATTATGGTGGACAGATTAACAGGATCACCGATGAAACGAATTTACACAGCAAAGATTGGATAAAAATATGGTGCGTTATTATGGCTTCCGTTTGGGAAGGGAAGCCCCTTCCTCATCCCCTTTGTGACGGAAGTTGATGTGAGTCTGCTTCAGTCAAAGTTTAATCTGTGCTCGATTTGTGAAGAATAACCATCCCGATCACAAAACTTACAGCTGTGTTATATTAATGTTTTAAACTAATATAATAATATAATAACTTATAATAATAATTATTATAATTATATTATTGAATTATCACTATATTCATTGACAAAATGAGAAGTTTGCTTTTAAATAATAGTTGTGCGCGGCTATCTCACTGACGTAATAGAAGCTAATTTTCAAAAGGAATTAATTTTTTATCTGAGCTTGTTTCGAAATTATGATTTCAGTACCAAAATTAGCATTAATTTGAATGTTAAAAAGCCTAGTACTTATATTTGAAAATAGTATAACTATTTGAAAATAGGAAAACGAAAAACGACCGCATTTAAATTGAATTCATTATTTTCAAGGGATTTTGAAAATTAAAAAAATCGACATTAATTTTGCTTACTTATGCATTTTTATTACTTATTATAATGGTGAAATTCAAACAAAATTTAAGATAAAAAAGTATATAAATTTTTAAAGATAGCCGCCATTTTAAAAGTGTCAAATTAATACTGTTGGATCACAAAATTGTCAAATGTACTTTACGAAAATCGATTTTTGTGTCAAGTGAATTAAATCGAACCAAAACTGCTAACATGAGATCGCCGATATTGACTTCAACATCTCTTTCTGAAAGGCCGTTTTGTATGTACATATACTTACACACACACACACACACACACACACACACACACACACACACACACACACACACACACACACACACACACACACACACACACACACACACACACACACACACACACACACACACACACACACACACACACACACACACACACACACACACACACACACACACACACACACACACACACACACACACACACACACACACACACACACACACACACACACACACACACACACACATATATATATATAATCCCTCAAAAAGTGATATAGAGGTCAGTATCGGTGCTGATTTCAAGGTCCCGGATGTTACCGTGACGGTAGATCTAAAGGCTCATTTTTCAATTGAAATTTACTAACAAATTATATTTATAAATTTACTGCTTGTGTGACTACGTCTGGATTTAGTGGAGCCGGACTATCTATGTAGGTTATATTGGTATATTTAGCTAGAACAAACTAAATTAAGCCTCTGTAACAAGTATTTAACATCTTAAAATATCTGGTCTGTGTTTTCGATCGACACCTGTAAATAAACAAGAATTGCGAACATAAAATCCAGCGGGCAGCTGGTAAATAAATTACGGTAACCGATGCACGCCTTAAACTCAACAAATATAATAAAACAGCGACTAACGGTATACAAGTAGAAAATAATTTTATGTTCATGTTTCACAAAGTGTACTGTATTTGGTAATGGTAATGGTTTGGTTATTCGGCTATGCTGGCCTCTAGCTGCGCAATTGAAGGCCCTATTGTAATAAAAACTCTCAGATTCTAATTCAAAAACTGCCCTCAATGAATTATAGCAGACCTAGGAGTAGCTCATTCTGCTGGTGCTGCTTAGGGTAATGGAAACCAAATTCTCTTCACCTTCTGCTGACAAGAGTTGCACAGTTACAGAATGGCAGAATAACATTAGACTCCGCAGTATATTCTTAATTGTCTGACCACCGATCTAAAAGAACTCTCTGACGCGGGCGTAAAAGTTTTCGTCAATTTAATCGGTAACCGTAATATTTACGAAAACTAACTTTATTCTCTTTTTTCTTGAAACAGTTAAAGTTATAACAAGTCTTGCCTTTCAGCCTGCATTACAAGAAACAGCTAGATAGTACATCTGTCATCGTTAAATTAGTGGCCGCCATCAAAACGGAAGTGAATGGGAAAATACCCTACACATAAGTCGTTCGGGCTTTATACAAGGTACCTCAGTACCACATTTCAAAACAATCGGTCAATGCGTTTAACCGTAACTGTGTAACTAATAAGTTTACAAACCAAATACCAAACAGTTGAAACACAGATCCTCGTTTGCTTGGTCAATTTGTGGCCTGAAAACCTACACGCGGTATTTGTGGCACATTCCTGTCCTGTTCATGTGTACCCTAAGACCACAAAGTCCTGTAATGAGATTTTCCTCTCCATTGTTCATTGTTTCGGATCCGTTCTGTTCCTCTAAATCTTCGTACAGGGATAGATCATTGAAAAAAATCGAATTTTTGGTGGATCCAGTCTTTAGATCCAATAATCAGAAAAAGTCTTGACTGTCCGCCTGTACAAATATTTCAAGATTAAACGAATTTCAATTTTTGATTAAATTTGTAATGCTTTTATAATTATAATCCAGTACATAGAAAAAAGTATTTTTTTCCATTTTTTCTATAAATATATAAACAGTTAACAAAAAACGTATTTTTCAAATTCGGGTTTAAAGATTGTAATCAATCTTTGTTCGCAGGTTCGAATTTAATTACTACTATATCTCGATTTTTCTGTGTGGTTACATTGATGCAATTTGGCATAAATAAATAACTTAAATTACAAATAAACACAATCTATTAGTCAGATGTTGCTAAAATATTGGTAATATATAAAGATTTACAACTCAATTAGTTACAAGAAGTTCGAAGAAAATGAATTTATTGAATACAAAACGTTTATTGATTTACTTGAAATCAATTATTTAAATTTTGCTACAATGATTTTAATTTTCTTAAAGCGAAATTAATAAATGCCTCTTTGCTAAAAAATACAGTTAAAAAAAATCAGTTTTTCAATAAAAATTGTTCAAATGTCGTTTCTCAAAAAAAAAATCTTCTTCGAAAAATGTCCAAAATATCAAATGAAATTTATTCATAATCGATTTATCCAGATTTGCTCAAATATTTGTCATATGTGGTGATACATTACGTAACACAATACATCAAATTTTAAATAAAATTTATATTGCACATTTTTAAACGACAGCCTGAAATAGCTCAGGATCGGGGCTGATTTCAAGGTCACAAGTCCTGCAACTTACCATGATGTCGAACCCGATATCTAAATTCGCAAAATAAACGGCTGTTTAGATTTCCATGCGTACTAGTTGAGCACAGCTTTATATAAAGATGTCTCAAGTTGTTAGGCCACTGTTAGCGTGCTAATTATGTTTCATATGTCCTACAAGTAGTTACTGTTTATTATCACTTCCCAGCTCAGAGCACAAGACCACTATTTTTAACCTCGCTTCCTCCTCATGTTTATTTCTTTAGAAAGTATTCACTACTTTAAATCTTGTCCACGGCGCAGAGTGGTCTGTTTTGTTTGCGTAACGGAAATCAAATCGGTCAAGTTATTTAGGTAATAACTTGCATAATATGCAATTCTAATCGAAGCATTGTGTAAGTAAACAGGGAAGACTCTTTGATCGGTCGGTAAAGGATAGTTTTTTTTTGGATACAGTATATGTATATATATATATATATATATATATATATATATATATATATATATATATATATATATATATATAGAGAGAGAGAGAGAGAGAGAGAGAGAGAGTCTTTGTCATGGCATGTAACTATTTCCCTAAAGTGATGGAAACAATTATCAAAATCTTACAACAGAAGTTACGCAAACGAATATTTCGATACGAAAAGATCAAACAAACACAAATTATTAGCGAATTTCTATTGGGAAATATGTTGTTAGAGAGGCCACTATGGTAAAAACCAGGCCGAGAAATTACAAATGATCACCTAATATGACCTCTAGATCATTTTTTGAGGGATCGTTAAAACGCGCGCGCGTGAGCGTGTGTGTGTATATATGTGTGTGTATATATGTCTGTAGTGTGTGTGTGTGTGTGTAGTGTTTGTGCGTGTGTGTGTGTGTATGTATGTATGTGTGTGTGTGTGTGTGTGTGTGTGTGTGTGTGTGTGTGTGTGTGTGTGTGTGTGTGTGTGTGTGTGTGTGTGTGTGTGTGTGTGTGTGTGTTTGTGTGTGTGTGTGTGTGTGTGTGTGTGTGTGTGTGTGTGTGTGTGTGTGTGTGTGTGTGTGTGTGTGTGTGTGTGTGTGTGTGTGTGTGTGTGTGTGTGTGTGTGTGTGTGTGTGTGTGTGTGTGTGTGTGTGTGTGTGTGTGTGTGTGTGTGTGTGTGTGTGTGTGTGTGTGTGTGTGTGTGTGTCTGTGTGTGTGTGTGTATGTATGTAGTGTGTGTGTGTATGTATGTGGTATGTGTATGTGTGCAGTGTGTGTGTGTCTGTGACTGTGTGTAGTGTGTGTGTGTGTGTGTGTGTGTGTGTGTGTGTGTGTGTGTGTGTGTGTGTGTGTGTGTGTGTGTGTGTGTGTGTGTGTGTGTGTGTGTGTGTGTGTGTGTGTGTGTGTGTGTGTGTGTGTGTGTGTGTGTGTGTGTGTGTGTGTGTCTGTAGTGTGTGTGTATGTATGTAGTGTGTGTGTATGTATGTGGTATGTGTATGTCTGTAGTGTGTGTGTGTATGTGTCTGTGTCTGTAGTGTGTGTGTGTGTGTGTGTGTGTGTGTGTGTGTGTGTGTCTGTAGAAAGCTCATAATCATAATTTCGGTCCGATTTTGTTCAAACCCGGCAAAAAAACGATTTTGGTAATAGCTTAGACATGTACGTTAACTAGCTAAATTGGTTCAACAGTTTCAAAATGGCGATCGTTTAAAATCCTTAACAGTTCTTTAATTTTGTGTCTTATTTTTTCTTTTATATATGGTTTCATTATACACGTTTAAAAACTGTATGAGTTAAAATTTTGAGTTTTCACTCCTTTAAAATTAATTAAGAAATTTAATTTAGCGACAGTTGGGGTTCAATGTTTTTAAACTCAATGTTATTTGAAAGTTTAAAATTGTAATCCAAGCGGATTTTAATGATTATTCACGGTGAAATTAGAATTTCAAAAAAGTTAAGATCAAGAAAAAAAAACACTTTTGGGAATTCGCTTCTATCGCGTCAGCGAAATATCTGTGCGCCACAATTGTTTTGATATTATATACAATCTTAGAAATAAGATTGTATCTGAGCAAAGACTGTAAATAAGTTTCAAAATGACGGCAAATTTAACTCTTTATGAAAAGTAAAATTTTATTTCACAAATGACGTTAATGAATCAGAAACGAAGTAGAATTTATTTTAGAATTTTCAATTCAGTTTAAAATAGTAAAAATACTTGTTAATAACTTGATATGTATTCGTAGTTTCAGTTTGATTTCGATTATTCAAGCAATGCAAAAAAACTAATAATAATAGAGGAAGTAACTAAGGTTTTATTTTCCTAAAACTGTAAATATCCTCACTTTTGAAACTGATGAATTTTTTACTTAGCTTTGAATTCGTCTGAATAGTTACCAAAATATATTTAGTGACTGTTTCACTAACCCAAAACATTGCTTTCCTCGCTGATCTTTTTCTCATTCCACAACGAAAACTAAATAAAATCGTTTTAACAACACTTGTTTGTACTCGTTTACCGTAAGATGAAACATACCATGCAGTAGTTTCATGTTATGTAACATATTTACTAAACTGCGTTAGTAAAATACAATGTTTATTAAAAACACGCATGGAAAATAGGTTTAAATAAATATTTTGAATAATAAAGTGTACGTACGTGATTGTTAAAACCGAGGGTATTTTTCGTTATTTCAGTTGGCAACATTTAGTTTATTTTAAGTCATCGTTTAACTACAACGTTTTGTAGCGTTAGTAATAACATAACCTCACACTGTTGTAACTGTAAATTTTTGTTGTTGAATTTACTAATACTACTGTTTGAAACATTTTATGTTCAGTAGTGTGTAAAGTGGTTTATTTTCAACTCAAGAAAATTTTCGCTTAAAACGTTTTGGTCACTACTTGAACAAATAAATATTTTCCAAGTTTCAATCGGATCGAACGAAAATTTATAACGCTGTCACAATTTATTTGAACTACGCGTTATGATTATTTGAATTTTTTGTCATCACTCCCGGGTCTAAGACGACAATGATATTCGTAATAATAGTTAATTTTGTAATAAAAAAATTTAATAATAAAACCAGATAACTTGTTGACTAATAATTGCGATAAACAAAAAATATTAATTGTTAGTTATTTTGTGACCGGAGAATTCCAAAATGTAATTCTACTCTAATTCTTGACGTGCCTACGTACACGCTTACGATAAAATACTATGTTAAATATAAGTATATTAAAAAAAAAGTTTTTTCTAGTTTTTATATTTTAGGTTAGGTAGGCTAATTGAAAAAGAGAGTTGATCAGTACTGAAGAAACTATTTCTCTTATTCTACGCAAACAATTGATGGCAAATATCCGATTTAAAAAGTATTAGTTAAATAATTATAACAGAAATATTCTAACATTAAGAAGTCATTTTAGAAGTAGCAAATGTTTCTTATCCAATAAGCCAAAAAGTAAATTTTATTGAAAATATCTCATGTTAATATTTAAATTTTATTACGATCTTCAAATGTGTAATACTCGCTCTGATCTCTCCCATAAAAAATCGAAAAGTTTTAAATTACAAAAGAATTATTATTGACTTCAATTGATTCTGTAACGATTATTGAAATTAATATTTACTTGCTACTTAACAGCTCAGCTGACAGTCACAGTTTCCAAATTCTTGTTTAAACTGACAATTTGCGTTTTTCACGTGGACTAAACGATAACTACGAACAGCTGTCAATTGTGTTAGACCAGATCTCTTGAGACGTTACTGTATGGGGGGGGGACTGATAATCACTTGAGCAAACCAGTTGGACAGTGTTAATCACTCACAACTACATAATTAATGGACGCTCATAACGTGCCAAATTGTGCAGTAGGGATTGTAAAAAATATTGAATGGAATTTTATATTAGGAGCGTTAGACCAAACCAAGGTTCCATATACATTCGTGGGCATTTCCGTCTATCTGTCTGATGATAACGTACCTTTAACTTGTAAAAGAAGTGACCGATCACTATAATATTTGTCGAAAACTGACTGTGTAGCATTCAGAAACCAGGAAAAATTGAAAAGAAAAAAAAAAATTATGTGTAGTTAGGCTAATGGTAAAACGTCCAGCAGAAGCAGTAAAAGTGAGCAGCTGATGGATTTAAAAATTCTACTGTAAATCTAGCGCATATTATGCTCACACATCAACTCAAACACACACACACACACACACATATATATATATATATATATATATATATATATATATATATATATATATATATATATTAAGGAACACACAAACAATGAAAAAACACACACACATACACATAAAATTATTTTCTATATATATATATATATATATATATATATATATATATATATATATATCACAGAAAACAGTATCATCTAAGTATTTCTGATTTCCTTTACTCGGTATTTAGAGAAGAATAACCTTAAAGAAATATGTTAAAGGTTTCTCAGTTATATATTCGTAAATAATAACTAAAAATTTAAGATATTTAAAACAGTATTTCTGAAAGTTACCAGGTAATTTGTTTTCCGAGATCAGTTAGTTGTTCCATTTTAATAAATATTAATGAATGCTTTAAATTAGAAATGCAAACACTACAAAATGTTTTGCACACAAATTCCAATGTTATGATTGCGTTGTAACATAAATACTACGAACCATGTCTGTAGTGGATATACAAACGTATTGTATATTATTCAGACATTGAAAATAACTTGAAGTAATTTAGCTAGACAACCTTGCACAGAATGTATTACACCAGGAAACTGCATTGTTTGGAAACAGTTTTACATCTGTTTCTGCAACTCTATCAAACATATTTAATTAATTCTGTTGAGAAACTGAGCTGCGAAAACGGTCACGGTAAAACACAGAGTGGTGGTAATGTTGCAGTATTATTAATATGTGTCCGATTTAATATAAAGTTGGTGCAAAAACTGATTTTCATAATTCAATACCCGACATAACTGGAAGCGTTGAAAATAGTAGACAAGCAATGAGTTTAGTATCGCATTTTTCAAAATTTGGTTTTACTTTTGTAATCGAAGTTAAAATCTGTTTAAATTACGTTATAAAATCACAAATTGTAACTTCAGTGAAATTAATTCCTTTGGTTGAAAGTTCGAAATTCTTGTTTATGTAAATGTTAACGTTGTTTACTATTGTAAAGATACGTTTTCAAGAATGTGAAAAGTAAAATTTATTCAGTTAGAAAATGAGCTATTGGGGCAGCCATCATAGTAAGAAACAGACATCTAGATATTTTTTTGAGCGATCGTTAAAATTTATATATATATATATATATATATATATATATATATGTGTGTGTGTGTGTGTGTGTGTGTGTGTGTGTGTGTGTGTGTGTGTGTGTGTACCTTAACAAGCAAAATTCGTTCGATGTTTTCAAAATTACCGCCAATACAAACTTCAAAAAATGCATATACTCTTTTTATCCGATACATCAGAATTAAAAATTGCATACATTCATATTTGAATTTCCAAAATTTGTTGAAACTAAAAGAAATATTAATAATTGGACGGTTGTAAAACAGCGGCATTTAAGCTACTAATTTAAGTAGCTTTAAAATTTGATTATAATGGTGAATTTAGAATTTCTGAAGATGGTAAACGAAAAAATATTATGGAAAATTCACGTAGACAGCTGTGTGCCGCAAATATTGGTAAGTAGAAATGGCCACCATTTTTAAACTGTTTGAAGGATTTTATTTGGTATCGAAATTTTTCATTGAATTCAATTTTTCAACTAAATTCAATTTATATATTAAGTTTTAATCAAGTCGGTTAAATACTGCGAAATGGATTTGCTCTCTCTCTCTCTCTCTCTCTTTCTCTCTCTCTCTCTCTCTCTCTCTCTCTCTCTCTCTCTATATATATATATATATATATATATATATATATATATATATATATATATATAACACACACAAAAATCAGACACTACAACACAGCCATAAAACCGAAGGTATTATATGCAAGCGAGAGACACAAAGCTTGCACATATATATATATATATATATATATATATATATATATATATATACACTCCACACAAAAGCTACCATGGAGGGTATTTTGAAGGAAGAACGCAAAATCTTGAGGAGATCCTTGGCCCGAGATTAACAGAAGATGGATACAGGTTGCACTCCCGGAAGACCACAGAGAAGATATCGAACCTGGCAGCAGATATCAGAAGAAGGATGCTTCGGTTCTATGGACACATCAGTAGATTCCCAACAACGAGACTTGCCAACAGAATCCTTAAGTATATACAAGGAGTCAAATCAACAACGTCGTGCATCGCACAAGTCAAAATAGACCTACATGACGCAGAAATAGACTCAACAAACATTGAAAACAGGAACGCATACAGGAGAAAGATGCTCGGTTGGAAGGTCCCAGAGAATGAAATCCCAAAGAGAGCAGGAAAAATGGACGGAGGAGCGGAAGAGGATCCATGGGGACAGGATGAGGGAGGTGTGGAGGATTAGAAGGAACAAGACATGAGTCGGAGTGCTTTGCGTGATCCAACAAGGTCTATACGCAAATAATAATAATAATAATAATAATAATAATATATATATATATATATATATATATATATATATATATATATATTACATACATATCAGAGAGTGGTATAGAGGTCAAACAGCGTTGATTTCATTGGTATAGTTCTTGCTATAATAAACAAATTAACGGTTCATGTTTAAAGAGAGATTCGTAAATATTTTTTTTATTTTAAATATTTAAAAAAATATTTTAAATATTTTTTATGAGGCTATTATCGCCTCCCTAAATGTAAATGTGAGTGTAAAGTGTTTAAGTCGTAAGTGTATATGTGTGTTAGACTCGGGTACCGCGAGGTACGTCTAAAGCCTCTCAATAGGTGCAGCTAGTCTGCACCCCCTGCGAGGTTCGTGAATAAAATTGGTCACTGAACTGTATAACGTCCCCAGACATAATGCACGACATCAAGTCCCCAAGCACTCAGATTTGTTGAAGGAAAATGCTTTTCTGTAAGTCTGAAGATAAAGATTGAAATGAACTGACACTTTTAGGTTGGGTCTAGATTTTTCACTTTATCAATAATCATCCCATTTATTTTAGTTGAAATTTTATAATTCTCAATAATATTGAAAGAACTATATTTGTACGCATTTATATGTTTTTTCTGAATTGGTAGTAACGATTTATATTTAAATTTACAATTTTCTGTCTCATAAAAATCAAATTTGTGTTTCTGATCTTTGGGACAATTCGTTGTTTAAAATGATCTCGTTAAACAAGGGCAATGTATATATATATATATATATATATATATATATATATATATATATATATATATATACCTAAAAATGTAGACTATTTTGGTCCAGTTGTTTACGTTTTTCGGCTCTGAACGTAATTCATTCTTTCATATTACACCTATTTATGTGGCATTTGGACAGTAATTATGAAATAGCTCAGGAAACAAAAATTAATGTAATGTCGATGCACTCTTTTATCTTTGGAGTGGATGCCACCCCTTCTCGTGGGAAATAATGATGACATTCAAAATATTTGCACACACTGATGGATTTTTGTTTATTGTTGTTGTCGTTGTTTTTTTTTTTTGTATTTAACGTCAGACTGTTGAGCACACTTGGGCTAATGCAGACGATGGGATTATTTATAGCGTATGAAAGTGTCAAGCCCTGGCCGTGAATCGAACCCGGGTCCTCGGGGTAAAAGCCAAGTTGGTGGCTATCAACTAGGCCACCAAGGCGGCCACACTGATAGAAGAACTTATTCTAAGAAAAAAGTTTTAAATAAAGTTATTTCGATAAGTTAATACTTTTTGAGTTAATCATGATTGGCTTGTCATACGCTATAAATCATCCCATCGTCTGCATTAGTCCAAGTGTGCACAATAGTCGGACGTTAAACACCAAAAAAAAAATGTTGAATTTCCGTAAAAATCAACATCTTTTAACGATTTCCCCCGAATAACTCGAAAACCTTACATTTCTCAAAGAAATGGTTAGGGACAAAAATGAAGCTTATAAAAAAACAAAATACATTGTTGTTTACCTGTGTACATGACTTAGTTATTGTAGGTTCAAGGAGATTTATTGTCAGTATTCAACGTTAAATAAGAGAAAAACTGAAAACTTTTCAGGAAAAAATATTTTTAAAGTACTTGAAAAGACCTTTATCATGAACTTTAGTAGATGTCATTAGCATAAAGAGCAACTAATGTATGGTGAAAATAAAACTTTTTTACTGACTGTTTCGAGAAAAAATCAGTACTAAAACCAACGGCTTTACTGCAAGGATTTAAACTAAACGCAATACTTTACGATTATTGTATTTAAGTACTAATAGTATCTTCTGGGAGATTGACCGATTTAGGACTCGTAGTACTCAAAATAATTTCAATTTAAATGTTTAAAAACTGAAATTGCTTAACATCTTTTATTTTTTCCAAAATAATGAGAATAGTGAAAAAGGTACTTAAATGTGCTGTTGTATTATGTGCTGTCATACCTACATATGAACAGTAAGCATGATATCTTTGTAATATGTATGTACTTTTTACCAGAATATTTGAATGTACCAATTTCTAGCACAAATATCGATCTTGGAAGGTTGTTTAAAAATTGTTTTAAAAAAAACAAATATCGATCTTTTTAAAAATTGTTTAAAATTTAAAAAAAGTTTATCGCGGACCTTTAAAGGAACTGCCTTAAATTATAATTTTGATGATTAATGTACTCCTGTAATGTTCTTTATATAATATTAAACGAGTTTTCTTTCTATGTACGCATTATTTTTTCACGCAAATGGCAATACCGATTTTGATATAATGTTGGATTTTATTACTGTCTGGTACAAAAATCATCCTTTTGAGTATCAACCTTTTCAAAATATGTTTTGATTAGAAAAACATTTTGTATTACGCCCCATAAGAGTACCAACCAGTTTTGTTTATTTAATGATAATGGTAATTCCAATGAGAATGAATAATTGTATGGAGGTTTAATAAAAAAAAAATAACTCAAAATATCATCAGTATTCTAGTTTAAAGGAAATTCATTTACTTATGTATTTACTCAATAAGATTCATATAAATGTAATTGCGGTAGTTGTTTTGCTGCCATAATAGAAGCAAATTTCTAAAAATAATTTATTTATTGTAACCAATTTTTGAAAATCGCTTAAACCATTTGAAGTATTTATAGTGTTTCGGAAATGGTAATATAAAATTTGACCGAAGTTATATTAAATTTCCCAAACTTATGCATTTTGAAAATTCAGATTTTCAATTTATTCAGATTTCCTTACGTTGAGTACGCGGTGAAATTAACTATTCAAAAATATTTAGACAAATAAATTTTGGGGTTTAAAAACTTGAAATTGCAGCCATTTTGAAATTTTCTGGTTAACGAACCTGTTCAAGCTATTACCAAAATCGGTTTGTTTGCTACGTTTTAATCAAATCAGACTAAAATTGCGAACATGAGCGTGCTAAATATATATATATATATATATATATATATATATATATATATATATATATATATATCAAGTAAACTAGATGTCAGAATCGGCGCTCATTTTAGACTTTCCGGGTCTGGTGGATTTTACCTAGATGGCAGCTTCAATAATTCATTGACTAACAGAAATTCTCTGAAAAGTGATTAAGGTAAAGTAACTAGGTACTTCTTCAGAAAATATTTCCTTAATAATCAAACGTTCTACGGAAACAAGTGTTAAATAATTTTGAGTCTGACAAACACGAAATATTTCAAAATACTGACCTTATTAATAACCTTAAAAATTATAACATGACAGTCTTAAAACATATTTTTTTAGATTTCGTTTAATAAATGCCTGTTATTAATGTTTCTACTGTATGTTACATATGTTAATGTAATGTTAGTATGTTTCTACTGTACGCAGCAGAAACATTAACCATGAATCGCATAGGCCAGATAGAAAAGCTTGAAATAACGGAAAGGAAAATCTTAAGAAAAATTACAGGAACAAAATTTCAGGATAATAAGGTAGTATATATAAGAAATGAAGCTCTCTATAAGAAAATTGAAAAACTGTCAGATTATATGAGAAAAAGGAGAATAAATTTTTACGGCCATCTTCTTAGAATGAACTCCAATAGATTGACGAAACAGGTGTTTGATTTTTTCCATAATCGTAAAACAAAACCGAACTGGTTTAAAGAAATTGAAAAAGACCTAATAGAATTAAAAATTACAGAAAATTCACTGCTTGACCAAACTGCTAAGATAAGTACCAAGGACGAAAGAATAGGATTCCAAGATAAAACCAAAATAAGACCTAAACCTGTCATTTCTTAAGATGAGAGGAAAAGAAGATCGGAAAGGATGAAGAGCTACTGGGAACAAAGAAAAGTACAGCGCGCAAGAAATGATTGATTCAGCGTACCCCAAAGAGGGTGAAACGAAAAGAAGAAATGCCTGTTATTTTGTTATAAATTGATAGTTTCTGTTTATAGGCTTTATTAAATGAAGTTTTCCATTCAAGGTTCTTTGATTGCGCAATATACACACATCCTACTAATTCCTACTAATTTCTTCACAATCATTGAAGACAAAATTTCCTTCGAGCAAAGCTTCGTCTGCACTGTTTGGTAATTGCACTTGGTTCTGTAAGTTAACTAACAGGGTTTGTACTTCTTGAAACTCTAAATAATTTCAAAAACCTACAAACACTGACAGTTTAATACAATTTAATATTTCAGCAACATAAACAGGGTGAATTAAAAGTCTGGAGTATTTCTTTTACTCGTGTAATTTTCATAAAAATCGGATAGATTGAACTTGTGTTCAGTCTACTTTTGTAGAATTGATTTTAAAAAATTAAAAAATGTTGCCGTACTCCTAAAACAATGTTTATTTCTATTTCAGAAACGATTACTAAAAGATTAACAGAAATGATTTACTGAATTTCCTGTTACGTAATACTGAGAAACAAAATTAAATAAAAGTAAGTTAAATAAGCAATTTGTATTTATTCAGCGCAAAAAAACAACTTGTTTGTACAACAGGCAGCAATTCTGTCGCCCTTAATTAAGCAGGAAAGCAACAGCTTATACTTAAAATAAGGGTTGGTAATAACCGTGCGGCACAAGCCGGCAACAGCGCTGCAGAGTTGCCAAATAGAGTGCTAGTTGTAATTTATTCCGCCAGAGTAAACAGTGGCACGTTATTGCAAAACTTTGCAATGCAAGATACACTAACATTGGCTAATTCAAATGACACATATTGCTTTGATATTAAATTCTATCGTGTTTTAAACTGGCTTCCAAAATGTATTATTTTTACCATTATATTAAATTAAGATTTCATCATCACAATCAGAATACAAAATTCAGATATTAGTACTTTAAACTTTAAAATTACTTTGAAAACACGTAAATAAACCCTGAAAACCTTCAGATTCTATTTTATAATTTCAACGGATTTTAATAGTTCAACAAAATGCCAATTTTTTCACTTTTTAACGCTGTAACTTTTAGAAAAATCCGATTATAATAAGACATTTTTTTTAAAGTTTAGAATATTAAGATTAGATATAACTGCCATTTTGAAAGTTTTGATGCTGAATTGGATCAAACTATTAACGTCTACACAAAAAGTAGGTGATTCTTTAAAGGTGTCGAGTCCGGGTCTTATCATGATAACCCCTCTATTTTCTAATAGAAGTTCGCTAAAAATCGAAACATAGCATTTTAACAATTATTTACTAAGTAATATTTTTTAGGTTTGATATTTTTTACAATCTTGTAGTTTGGACCTTATAATTCAGTATGAAATTAAAATTTATAATACAAATGAAAAGTGCATTAACTGTCTTGTATATTCATAAATGTATAAAATACTTGTTTTTCGCTACATTAAGGCAAACTTGAAAAATTCAGAAGTAAAAATATTAATAAAACTGTTTTTTATGCTAACTTTTGTTGGTGAATTATCGATAAAAACTTATTTTTCAAAGCAATGTAGAAAATTATTAACAAAAGAAACTTACACATTACCATATCAATGGTAGGCCTACAATACCTCAGACAATCTGTATTATATTCAATTACTATTACAAAATTCTCAGGTTATCGGCTTGATTTATCAAAAATCGGCTCATCAGACTGTTTTCAATGTTATGCTATTTATAAAGATCTATCCAGATATATTAAATGAAGAGAAATTTTAGTTCGGAATATTAAAAAAATCAATCGTACGGCATGGCATGATTGCAAAAATTATTTACCTATTTATTTTATCTTATAGTATTGCAAATCTCGGGTTTCATGTTCAGTTTGTGCCTAGGCTAGTTTTCAAATTCAAAATCACTTAACAAACTATTTATAGAATCTTATAATTATATTCTAAAACTATGCTGACATTTCATTTTACTTAATAATTAAATGGGTGATGTGCGGGTGAAATATCTAGGGTGATTTATGAATCTAAAAAAAATACAATATTTCATTTAAATTTTGACTATTGTACTTTAGGTTGGGTTTAAAACAGTTTGTAAATTTTCACTATTTATAAATAAGTTTTTTTTTAATTATTTATGTCCTCAAGGCTGGTGATTAAAAGCACTAGTGGAATTTTGAATTTAATATTAAAAAGCATCACCCAGTTTTTAAAGCTTACAATTATGTTATCAGATATTACTTTATTGTTTATGTAAAATTAATTTTGTTAAATATTGAAAAAATGGATGTTTTGCAGTTTTGAGTTGATTTCTTTATGTTGATTTTGATTGATAAAAAAAAAGTTAATTAAGCATCAGTCAAACACATTGGTTTAACTAATGTGTACATTTAATTCAAATAGTGAACTTCTCTTTTCAAATGCTTGGACCAGAATAATCAAAATTCAAAATTGCTTTCTCATTGTTGATTTTTTTTCATTCCTCTACTGACTATTGGTCCTTCTTTAATATTTTATAAATTGACATTATTTTCTCTTTATCGAGAAAATTATAAGCCTAAGTGATGGTTACAATAACATTACAAATATGTTATTTAATTTAATATATAGTGCGAATGAAATGCATTATGACTATGGCTGTGGCTATGGGGGTTTTGATTATTTAATTAAGGTGAGTTCAGTTTTCACTTGAGTTGCCCCACTACGGCAATCGGGCACGTCATTCCTTCTTGCTTACTAACAACAAATTGACATGTCTCAAGAGTCGATCAACAGGATAATGAATGAAAGGTTATTAGGAGAGGAACTTATCTTGTAATATTAAACGGATGTGGCGTGAATTTTACTTGAGTTTCCCCACTACAGCAACCAGATACATCAATCCTTCTTGCTTACTAACAACAAATTGACATGTCTCAAGAGTCGATCAACAGGACAATGAATGAATGGTTATTAGGAGAGCATCTTATCTTGTAATATTAAACGGACGTGGCGTGAATTTTACTTGAGTTGCCCCACTACAGCAACCAGACACATCAATCCTTCTTGCTTACTAACAACAGGTTGACATGCTTCAAGAGGCGGATCAACAGGATAATGAATGAAAGGTTATTAGGAGAGCAACTTATCTTGTAATATTAAACGGATGTGGCGTGAATTTTACTTGAGTTTCCCCACTACATCAACCAGACACATCAATCCTTCTTGCTTACTAACAACAAATTGACATGTCTCAAGAGTCGATCAACAGGATAATGAATGAAAGGTTATTAGGAGAGGAACTTATCTTGTAATATTAAACGGATGTGGCGTGAATTTTACTTGAGTTTCCCCACTACAGCAACCAGATACATCAATCCTTCTTGCTTACTAACAACAAATTGACATGTCTCAAGAGTCGATCAACAGGACAATGAATGAATGGTTATTAGGAGAGCATCTTATCTTGTAATATTAAACGGACGTGGCGTGAATTTTACTTGAGTTGCCCCACTACAGCAACCAGACACATCAATCCTTCTTGCTTACTAACAACAGGTTGACATGCTTCAAGAGGCGGATCAACAGGATAATGAATGAAAGGTTATTAGGAGAGCATCTTATCTTGTAATATTAAACGGAAGTGGCGTGAATTTTACTTGAGTTTCCTCACTACATCAACCAGACACATCAATCCTTCTTGCTTACTAACAACAGATTGACATGTCTCAAGAGTCGATCAACAGGATAATGAATGAAAGGTTATTAGGAGAGCAACTTATCTTGTAATATTAAACGGATGTGGCGTGAATTTTACTTGAGTTTCCCCACTACAGCAACCAGATACATCAATCCTTCTTGCTTACTAACAACAAATTGACATGTCTCAAGAGTCGGATTAACAGGATAATGAATGAAAGGTTATTAGGAGAGTATTTTATCTTGTAATATTAAACGGACGTGGCGTGAATTTTACTTGAGTTGCCCCACTACAGCAACCAGACACATCAATCCTTCTTGCTTACTAACAACAGATTAACATGCTTCAAGTGTCGGATCAACAGGACAATGTTGAAAGGTTATTAGGAGAGCATCTTATCTTGTAATATTAAACGGATGTGGCGTGAATTTTACTTGAGTTGCCTCACTACATCATTCCTTCTTGCTTACCAATAACAGAATAAGGGTTTTAAAAAATCGGAGAAACAAGGAAAGTGTCAAAATAGTTTTTATGTTCACAAAAAAACAACGACATTTAGGTTAGGATTTCGTATTTCGTAAACTAAAATAGTATGCATTTTTCGCCTTATCTTGCTTTAATGACTTCTGAAACTACTACATAGCCTCATGTGTTAGTTTAGTTAGGTATCAAGATTGGTATGGACTAATTAAACTAATATGATATGCATGGAAATAGAATTAGTTATTCATCTTTTCCTTTTTTTTTAAACATATCAATCTATTGCCTGGAAAATTTGCTTGTAACCGACAAATAGTAAACCAAACAAAATGGAACCCTAATCATCAATGTGTTTGCTTTGAATTTTCAATATATTCTCTAAACGAAAATTTATTTTATTTCGAAATACAACAACAAAAATGAAAAATAGAGTTTGAAAAATTATTAGAAATAAAATATCATTTCATAATACGGTTGTTACAACACGTTTTCTTACAAGAACGTTACAAATGCTGTATAATTTCCTAAACACCCTGTGTAAAGTATCTTACAGCGGAAGGAACGCTTATTGTTTGAACCATCTTGTTGAATTAAACAATCGTTCCATTCATAACTTCTTATCAAGACTATTTCACGCCAGGTCTGGGCTACTACTCTAACTATAATCTCAAGGATATATCCATTGAGGAGTTAAGATTCCCCTTTGTAGAAACACAACAATCATTCTATAAATATTTACAGAGACAATGTTTAGAAGCTTTGAAGATTTTGTGGTTAGCGGTTAGGCAGTAACTGAGATAGAAACCAAAATATACAGTATTTCAGAGAAAGAAGCAATCGTATTTTAGATTACGTAGGTATGCACAAAGGCCCCTACCTAAGGCACTATTGCCTTAAGCGTCTAAACGATAAGTCTGAGTGGGTGACTAGCTTATTATTCAGCCTTTTTAAGAGATTATAAAGCATATTCTGATAGCGACTTCCGTTGGTTAACTAGTAGTGTAATTTTCGTTTTAAAGCGCAAAACTCAATTCCCAATAGAATTTCGTTAAAAACAGTTGACCAATAATAACACGTTCAATGTAGTTAAAAGTAATAATGTTAATGTTTTGTTTAATAAATAGGTACTTTACGTAACAGTCCATATTTTACGATAGGCCTAATAAATAATTAATATTTAAAAAAAAAAACACATATAGTAAATCATGTTAATTATATCGTCGAAGCTTTGCACTTCCACCGTCAGGTTGCGCTACTAAATCAGAAGTATTATTGTTATTTTAATTGCCTAATCCATTTGTAAAAGTGAATTAGATGCGGGGGAAATGGTAGCATGCATAAATTGACAACAACGATATACAAAAAATTGCCTTATTATAAAGTACACTATGCAAACGTTTGTTAGAAATGTTAAATACAAACACAATTAAGAACGCCACAATACAAGCACAATTATCTGTGCTAATAGATATACACCTTCTATTAGGTTAAACTCTAACACATTTAATAACGCAACAATACAGTCTTCTACATAGACTTAATTTTCTGTGATACTAACCATATACTTTTTTTTAATACAACTTCTTTTAAGTGAAAACTATATATTTAACGCCACAATTTTAGTGAGCCTTCTATATATACTCAGTTTTCTGTGGTAATAAAAAAACATCTTTTAAATTAAAACTCTAAACGCAACAATACTAGTGAGCCTTTTACACAGACTCAGTTTTCTGTGGTAATAACAATACACCTTCTTTTAGTTTAGATCTATAAACGCATTTAACACAACAATATTAGTGAGCCTTCTACATAAATTCAGTTTTCTGTCGTAATATGAATACACCTTTAGTACACCTTCTTTTAAGTTAGAACTACGAAACACATTTATCAATGACACAATATTAGCGAGCCTTCTATATATACTTAAGTTTCTGTGGTGGTAACAATGCACCTTCATTATAATGAGAAGATTAAAACGTTGATACAAACTTTTCTACTAGTTCAGGTCTATAACGTATAGGATGATATTAATAACTGTATAGTTGTGGAAGTAATTTAACATAGAATGTAAATTGTTAATTACTATAATCTTAAAAGATATTAAAATTATTTTTTCTCATAATTTGTTTTGTAAACATTATGTAATGTTAACTATAAACTAGCTATAATGTAATTAACTATAAACATAGTTAACTACTACGTTTACATTGTATTTTCAAGCATTTATTATAACTTTTTTTAAATAATTTCCAATGAAAATTTATAGCATGAGACCAGGCCGACATAATAATGGCCAGTTTACCAAATCCGGAACAATGGAATGAAAACTTTTTCTGGTCTCTGTATTATTTTTTAAGGTGTTGTTAAAAATTATATAGACATATACGCGTGTATATATATATATATATATATATATATATATATATATATATATATATATATATATATATATATATTACACATATTTCTACAAAGTTTTTTTATACCTTTTGAATTCCCCTGATTTTATAGAGGAATCGTGTCTCTTTCGGGCTATTTTAAAATTGAATTAACGTCGATTTCCCAACTCGGATTTGTTACCATGTTAGCCCATTTATTAAAATTTGATGTTATTTTAGATATGTTTTAATCTTTGACAAAGACTTAGTAATCTCAAAATATCGTATTTTCCTGACTTGACTTTCATATTTTTGTTGCAGCATATACTTTAAAACGATGACGAAATTAACATTAACTTTTTAAGATGTAAAGATACATTTACTCGTTTTATTAATAATATTAACAACTAGTTTTGTAACAAAAAACGCATTAATATATATAGTCTCAAAATATTTGTTAAGTTGTTAATTTTAAACAATGTAAAAAATTGTTAAATAAACAATTTTAAACATGTGTCTAACTATTAAACCGTATCTTGTGTTACGCCCACTTTGACGCAAGAGAGATAGCCTATGAGGCTTTGTGTCTGTTCCATAATGTCTTTCAATTAAATAATTGCAATCAATTTTTGATACAATGTAAACTTTGCTTGTGTACAGACTTTTGCGTTTTGTAGCAAAGTAATTAATTGTGACGTGATCAATCTGTTAAACGTAATGTATGTAACAAGGAAACATAACCACAAAATATGTCTTGTTAACAACCAAGCTGATTAGAGGTATTTGACAAATGTAATATATTTTATTTATTTCATACAACTTTGACGAATATTTTATATTGTTTTAAACTAGCAATAATAACAATTATTATAAACGTTTATATTAATTTAAAATTTATTATAAACGGTTACAACGTGCACTTATTTCGCCTAAAGAAAAATACCGAAACCAAAGAAACACAAAGTTTGCACATAATACGCGTGTACTGTTATCGAAAAGTATAATGAAAAAAAAACAGACAGAAATATGGAGACGAAATTCGTTTGCTCTTTTGTTCTACATTTCCATTACACTCTTCCGTTCAGTAGACTTTTAAAAGGCGAAAGATTTATACGATTTGATCATGTTTTAGAGCCGGTTTTGATGTTGGATTTTGTGAGACACGTGATGCGATGAACATACTTGTATTGACCCCGCAGGGAGTGCAGACTAGCTGCACCTATTGAGAGGATTTAGACGTCCCTCGTGGTACCCGAGTCTAACTCACACTTACACTTACAACACTACACTTGCGACTTTAACACTTTACACTCACACTTACATTTAGGGAAGCGATAATAATGTGCTTTTCGCCTTAAAATAACAACAACAAAAATACTTGTATTATATATATATATATATATATATATATATATATATATATATATATATATATATATATATATATATATATAAAACAGTATATCTTGCGCGTAGCAAGTCTCATATTAAATAAAATATCACTAAAAATTGTTGTAATTCCGCCGGTATTGAACAGGGAAACTTCCGCGTATGAAGCACACGCGATAACTACTACACTACGGAAACTATGAAGAAAAATTGACTGATTTAAATATATGTAATTGAATCATTAATTTAATTTTGATAGTTATATTAAAAGATCAGTTGTTTTATACTTCATTCTTAAACATCAGCTAATTTCATTGAACAGCTGATAGGCTATAATAAGTTTCAGGTTATGCTGTTAAAAACTAGCTATGTTAATTTGTCGTATTTTCGAATAAAATATAGTAATTAAAATAAAAAAGGAAAAGAAAACATGATACATGATTTTATTTTTAGTGCAATAACAGATTTATTTTTCTATTCACTCCTCTCGCCATAACTAACATTAAAAGCTTCGTTTTAAATTACAGATTTTTTCAACGAAGCTGATTTATCTGGGAAGGTAATTCAACATGAGACAGTTTGTGCAATATTGACTAGGGTCAATATTATCAACTGTAGTTGCAAAAATATAAATTTAAACTGAAATATTTCACGAATAACTTACTGTGACTTTAACCTATTTCCTAAATTAAAGCCGTGAAAAACGTGATCCTTTATATGAGATTAAACTTGTAAAATAAAATCAGCTGACTAAATACAACAATGACCTTTTAAATCCGTGTAAAACTACAGTTATAGTTTTTATTACTAAAATCTTATTCTGATATTAAAGATAGATTTGTTTTACATTTAACGTCATATAGAACGGATTTTGCTAGATAAAAACACTTAAAAATTACGTTATCACAAAAAACACAAAACAAAATTTGAAATGGTAAATTATCGAAATTAACTATAAAAAAGAGTTAACGTATACAAAATATTTTGCAAATTGGTCTTTATTGTAACAACGTACACAGACATCGAAAGAAAAATTACTTTTTTGGGATTCAAGTTATCTGATGTATGAATGCCTCAAAATCATTTTTTTACAGAAATACAACAATTCTTCATTTTGTTACTAAATTATTAAATAATCGTTGTAAAGACATGTTTCGGTGACATGATGGAAGCGAATTACCAGTGATAATATTTTACTTTACCCTCTTTTTGAAACTCTAATTTCACCAACATAAACAGTATTAAATCTGCATATATTAAAATTCCCCGCAGACTAGCTGTATCTGTTGAGAGGATTTAGACGTCTCTCGCGGTACCCGAGTCTAACACACACATACACTTACAATACTACTATTACGGTTTAACACTTTACACTCACACTTACATTTAGAGAGGCGATAATAGCTTAAATGTGCTTTTCACCTTAAAAAACAACAACAAAAAATATATTAAAAGTTGTAAAACTTCCAACGTGCATTAAAATTTCGGAAATAAACCGACGTAAAGTTAAATTTCTTAAAATCAAAGAATTAAAAAAAATCAAGTGCTAATTTATGCAGTTTAAAACGCTGATAAAGATGTAGAAATCGGATTTAAAAAAAATTTAAAAGTTATGCATAATTTATAAAAAAATATTTATAAAGATTTGAAATTTTGGCTATTCTTACCGTTGAATGAATTTCTCTGATTAAATAAACTTGTCTAAACTATCTCAAAAATCGATTTTTAAGTTAAAATTGAATCAAATCAGACTAAAATAACGAACGTAAGCGTGATAACGCAAACACACTCAGACAAACATGCAGTTTCTAATAATCCCTAAAAAATTACCTAGATGACAGAACGGCACTGATTTCAAGGTCCAAGATTAGCGCCTCAACATAATGGTCATTTCCAGTGGACATTCTCTAATAAGGTGCTACATAAAGCAAATACCTTTGCCCTGTATTGTACGTACAATAGTATCGCGTGTCGCTAAGGTTACGTGCCTCACAAAAGGCGGACCACTGTCCGCAATCACGTAATGTTACTGCCACAGTCTCTTACAGTATCCAGGTAAATAATACGTTTTACAGTACGTGCTCTGAGGTGAACGTTTATCCGATGTTGGTGACGACCATTGAATATAAACGTAATAGAATTATAACACTTATGAGACCTGTGTGAGCGCTCGCTGCTAGTGGCACCTTGAGGCGAAGCGTTAAACTACAGTTAAATTAATAATAGTACCGTGTATTTTCTCAAACGTCTACATCCTCTGCCCTTGTACCTTGCAGCGTTCGTAGTGGCAGATAGTCCAATTACCTGGACTTTATCAGCTAATATTGAGCAAGCTTTTTATAATGGTGGCTGCTCTTCTAGTCCGTTCATATACGAGGGTTGATCAAATATAAACGAGACTGATTTTTTAAAAAATGTATTGCTTACTTACAAATTATTCTTGATACAACTTATTTTTCTACATAGTCTCCCGCACGAGTAACACATTTTTCCCACCGGATTGGAAATTTTTTAATTCCATCTTCGTAAAAAGTTCTCGGGCGTTCATTGAGCCATTGGAGCACGAAGGTCTCCACCGCAGAATCGTCTTCGAAACGCTGGCCTCCAAGCGCCTCTTTGAGTGGCCCAAACAGGTGATAGTCGCAGGGTGATAAGTCTGGACTGTATGGGGGATGTTCCATTGGTTCCCAGCCAATTTGATCGAGTTTAAGCCTCGTAACGTTCGCCGAATGTGGTCGGGCATTATCGTGAAGAAGAATGACGTTTCTCGCCGGTTTAGATTTCCTTTTCCTACGAAAAGACTGTTTTGCGGCCTCTAAAACATCGCAATAATATTGTGCATTTATTGTGCGTCGTTGATGGAGGAAATCGACGTGAACAAGCCTTGATTGTCGAAAAATAACGAAAGTGGAAATAACGAAATAACGAAAAAAAAACGGAAGTGGTCGGGAGACGATCATGGCTGAGGTTTTCTACTGCTTTCCGTCCTTCGGCGAATTCCTTGTGCCAAGCAAAAACGCGAGCTCTTGACAGGGTCCTGTCCCCGTATTGAGCCGTCAATCTACGAAAGATTTCAGTCGGATTGACCCCCTCCTTGGCCAAAAATTTAATAATAATTCTCTGCTCCACGGAAATGTGCACTTCACTTTCACTCATTGTATAGTTTTATACTGAAGGGTCCGAACGGAAATGTTGCCCGTCTACGCCCGTCCCAAACCTCCCAGGCTACCTGAAACCCCACCCTTTAGAGTTCAATGCCCAACGGAAAAGTTTTTAGAAAGTCAGTCTCGTTTATATTTGATCAACCCTCGTACAATGCAACAACACTTCTGTTTGACCGTTAGCCTAACACACGACCGCCTGAGATGATACTTTGGGAGCGCGCATATTTCCCGACAATGAACTGGAGTCGATGTTCCTTTAATTTACTGCTGATACATATATCTCAGTGTGAAGGCCGTCAGGTCGTTCGAGCCAGATTATTCGCGAATTTCAGTTGAAAAAATGAGCAGCTTTAATGGTAACACCCAAACGCAGGACTTTGAAATAAGCACCTACTTCTGGGTATCGTTATATATATATATATATATATATATATATATATATATTTGTATGTGTGTGTGTGTGTGTGTGTGTGTGTGTGTGTGTATGTGTGTGTGTGTATAAGCGATATTTTACAGTAATTGTTATAAAACAAAACAGCAAATTTTACCACTTCAATTATACTTATTTCCAGAGGATCAATCTGTAATGTAATATTATATTATAATATAATATATGTATATATATATATATATATATATATATATATATATATATGTATTTTCCCCTGCAGGGGAGGCGCAGAAAGCTGTACCTATGGAGAGGATTTAGACGTCCCTCGCGGTACCCGAGTCTAACACACACTTACACTTACAACACTACACTTTCATTTAGGGAGGCAATAATAGCCTCAATCTGCTTTTCGCCTTATATATATATATATATATATATATATATATATATATATATATATATATATATGTGTGTGTGTGTGTGTGTGTGTGTGTGTGCGTGTGAAGAATTAATTCAAAGTTGGCACATAAATCGATTATAATAATAGTTTGGTTAAGTTGGATTGCCAGAGAAATCCATTCAACAGTTTCAAAAAGGCATTTTTAATTTGAAAAATTCTGTGAAAATTAGGAAATGTTTCGACGCCGTTAGTGGTTCGTTTTCGTAATTCCTGGTAAATTTAGAAGTTCAAAATGCTAATATGCAGATTTTAAAGTTGGTAGAAATCAGTATTTCAAAAAGATTAGGATAAAGAAAATGCTCTTGGAAATTCGCTTTCACGTCATCGAGACAGGTGAGTGCGGCATTATTTACCTATTTTTTTATTTATTTACCGCAAGAAAGCCTTATTTTGAAATATTTACAATCTTAGAACTCTTTTCACAGCTTGATCTTCTGCAGTGTGTGCGAAAGTAGAAGAGGATTCTAAAGTAGTTTTTATGTTTGGACATCCACTTCTTAAATCGTACTCCCAACGAGTCGCGTTATTGCAGAAGTTACGGAATCAGCTGATCCATTCTTGTTAGGCTATGTAGTTATTTGAAACAACACGGACATACAGAACTTTCTTGAAAAGCGTGAGCTCGACTATTTTTTGTCACATGTAAATACATTTGACTGTTATAAGTGAAACGTTTATTACAGAAACAACGAGCTAGCCAAATATAGCAAACAGTGTGCCCGTATCTCATGTAAATTGCATCGATAAACACAGCTAATTTGGGCAGCTGGTTGAGATAATATTTTGTGAATATTTAAGGATTGTTATCTTGGCTTAGCGTGTCCCTAATGATCATTAGTATTTTTATTTAAACATTTTAAAACAGTAAGTCACAGAAATGGTATATTTAGCGACACCTATAGTACAGAAATACAAAACGATAAACGTATAAATGATTTGCACACTACTATATATTTTAAATGCAAAACAAAATTAATTTACATTCTTATAAATTAAAATTATATCGTAGTTTATAACCTAAAACTTATTCAATAAGTTTTACTAAGTATTTCTTTGTTTCGTTTTTGTACAATACTCCTCAAATTTATTAAAATATTACAATAAAAACTTTTAGACGTTGCTTCTTTAATGATGAAATGGAAAACATTTTTTTTTAATGTCAAAAATCTAATTTTGCACTAAAACCAGCATAAATTATCGTTTTATATTTTTTTAGAGTGAGTATGACCGCCATTAATTTAGTTTTCAAATTTTGAAAACGTAAAATGTTATTTTTTGCCATATTTACACTGATTGTAAAATTACATTATGAAAAACATGTGGGACAAGTTATTATTTTTTATTGTTTAAATTAGCCGCCATTTTGAAATGGTTAAATGGATTTCCTGGATCCTAGGTATTACAAAATTATCGTGCCGAAAAGTGAGCACCGTAAAATTCTGTGTACATATACTTTTTCTTATACTTTTAGGTAGACATATTTCCTAAAATACTTAGATCTGACAGTATTCTTATATTTAAAAAATCGTATATTTTAACCGTAAAGATTAAAATGTGCACGCTACTTATTGGTCCGAAAACAACTAATAAAACACAATAAACAAATAACCTTTTCTCGTTTCCATAACGTTGTTAATTCTAACTTGAAATGACACATAATACGAAAAAATAAAATCAAGTTCAACTCAAGGAGTGATAACGTTTAATTCCACCTCTTAAGGTGATAGTAGTTGCATTCCATCCTCCATGATAGCCTATATATATCTTATATATGATAGCCTATTTATATATATATATATATATATATATATATATTTATTTATTTATTTATTTATATATATATATATATATATACGAGGGTTGATCAAATATAAACGAGACTGACTTTCTAAAAACTTTTCCGTTGAACATTGAACTCTAAAGGGTGGGGTTTCAGGTAGCCTGGGAGGTTTGGGACGGGCGTAGACGGGCAACATTTCCGTTCGGACCCTTCAGTATAAAACTATACAATGAGTGAGAGTGAAGTGCACGTTTCCGTGGAGCAGAGAATTATTATTAAGTTTTTGGCCAAGGAGGGGGTCAATCCGACTGAAATCTTTCGTAGATTGACGGCTCAATACGGGGACAGGACCCTGTCAAGAGCTCGCGTTTTTGCTTGGCACAAGGAATTCGCCGAAGGACGGAAAGCAGTAGAAAACCTAAAGGCCAAATCACGATCGTCGGCCGGGAAGGTAATGGCCACTGTATTTTTCGACAATCAAGGCGCCTTTCACGTCGATTTCCTCCATCAACGACGCATAATAAATGCACAATATTGTTGCGATGTTTTAGAGGCCGCAAAACAGTCTTTTCGTAGGAAAAGGAAATTTAAACCGGCGAGAAACGTCATTCTTCTTCACGATAATGCCCGACCACATTCGGCGAACACTACGAGGCTTAAACTCGATCAAATTAGCTGGGAACCAATGGAACATCCCCCATACAGTCTAGACTTATCACCCTGCGACTATCACCTGTTTGGGCCACTCAAAGAGGCGCTTGGAGGCCAGCGTTTCGAAGACGATTCTGCGGTGGAGACCTTCGTGCTCCAATGGCTCAATGAAAGCCCGAGAACTTTTTACGAAGATGGAATTAAAAAACTTCCAATCCGGTGGGAAAAATGTGTTACTCGTGCGGGAGACTATGTAGAAAAATAAGTTGTATCAAGAATAATTTGTAAGTAAGCAATACATTTTTTAAAAAATCAGTCTCGTTTATATTTGATCAACCCTCGTATATTACTAATAAACTTTCATTAAAAATATCAAAATTGAAAAATTCTATTTAAAAAAATAGTAATTAACTAATTGTATGAAATCAGGTTGCATATTTGTAGATTAGAATACTAAAGGAACGGCATATAAGAACCCCAGAAACTGTGATCGACGGACCTATTTTGCAATTTAAATTCTTATAGCAGATTGTTACCCTTAGAAAGTTCCAACAATGCACTGACTAGCTCATCTTTGTGAGGTGCCTAGGGTCTTGTAAATCAGAAAACCTCACTCTCCTGCTAGCAAGTCATATTATACTTATGATGATATATACGAGTACGTCCTATTCTATTCATATGAACAATCGGACAACAAGTGCTGTGTAATAAACCGCGTGATTTCTGAGTTTTGTTCTGCCCAAGATATTTGCTGCCCTATAAGTCCTCCATGGGGAAATTTCTCAGAAGAAGCTTCCTATAAGAATTCTCATGAAGGTTATCTCAACTTGCCTGGTGTTGCTAAACCATAGCAAAGCCGGCTCGCCTCCAATAAACTCAAATGTAGATCCCGGACCAGCAAATCGGTCTGCGCCTCATTACCCTCAACCTCTCACACCCCGGAACCCAATGAACAGTAACCCGGTTTCCCAGGCCCAAAGCGTTAAGGTTTTCTTGCACTCCCAGATCAGTTTGGTCTAAATTATGGGATCCACGAGTGCTTCGATTACTGCCTGGCTATCGGTACAAAAATGAATTCGAGTCTTTTTGAAGGTCTGTTTAAAATTCTTCCGAATAAAGACTTTAATGGCCGTTGCCTCAGTCTGGAATGCTCTTGCGTACTGTACCAGGGTAATTACTTCTTCATCCTTGGTCTCAGACATACACTCCCCACATCAGTGCCTTTCTTTTATTTTGGAAAAAATTATGTACCATACCAGATTTCCATTGTCTCCCAATACACAGTGTTTCTCTTAAAATAAATGTCATCTTGACATCTAAGGGTCTAGCAACCATGTGACATTTGACCATCCGATCAGTGTCCATCGTTAGAATCGTGTATTTGATTTTTTCTGTGAATCTAATATCCACAAAAGCTTAGGATAGCCAGACTAGTGTCTCTTCCGCAGTCTATATGCTGTTTTACATGCCTCTTATATGACATACAAGCCGTAAGTCAATTAGGAGAAATCGCAGAAGGATCTCCAAAAGTTCTGTTGGTGTTAACAGATTAGTAAAAGAGTCGCCTATAAAAGAAGGATTGGTTATCAGAAAATAAAACTATAATAGGAATAATATTTCTCCAACTGATATTTCCTGATTTTCATAATTTTTGGTTTTGGTAATATTTCCTTGATTTCCGCTTTTACTGTCCAACAGACATACGGTCTCCGAGTTAACGTCTCGACAGTGGTATTTTGACACCCTGTACACGATCTGATTAGTTGGCTAATGGCCTACTACAGTAATTTGTGAGGGCGTATTTCTCTACAAATTGGCCAGAATGCATGAGGAGAGGAGGTCACTGAGTTTCCTAACATCACAGTAAGTTTTGTCAGATAAGCTCACTACTTCTAATTACTGTGTTAATTGGCAGTAACTGAAACCACGTGATGTAACAAATTGTTAGACTTTAAACTGGTATTCACGTGAAATTTAATGGAATACCTTTATAAGATGAAATCTAAAAAAAAAGAAAGCAAAAAGTATTATTAATGCCGCATCTGTATTGCTGTAGTGATAGAAGCGAATTGACAAAAAGTCGCAATTGCAATATGTGTCACGTAAAAATATTTTAGATGCTTTACAGTTCACACACACACACACACACACACACACACACACACACACACACACACATATATATATATATATATATATATATATATATATATATATATATATATATATATATGTGTGTGTGTGTGTGTGTGTGTGTGTGTGTGTGTGTGTGTGTTTTTGATTTGATTCAAACTTAGGACAGAAATATACTTTGTAAATAGCTCGGGTAAGTTGGTTACTTAGCGAAATTTGTTCTACAGTTTCAAAATGGCGGTAATTTTTTCAAACATTTAAATATTCTTAACTTTTGTGGATTGTAAGTTCTTTTGAAAATCTGATTTCACCATAGCAGTTAGCGTTAATAACTTCATAGATCGGCATTTTTATTTTTCTATGATCTTTGCAATTAATAAATTGCTTTTATTGGCGGTCACGGTAATTTTCGTATTTTTACAGTAGGGAAAATATAAAATGCTATTTTATAGATTTTCATGTCTATTGTTGTAGTAAAATCAGATTTTTTAGAAAGAGTAAAACAATGTTGTTGAAATTCGCTACCATTTCACGATACAGCTGCGTGCCGTGAAGATAATGTGTTTAAATTTCGTTTCTCTAGTGTTAACGAGACAGTTGCGTGTAGCGGTAGTTGAAATAATGGCAAACAAAACACGTAAACGTATACTCCGCGTATTAGCAATAAGTTAAACGACACATTAAAGTACTAAACATAATAACCAAATGTTTAAAATTCTTCAATAAATAACGTCTCACCTTTCCATTCCCGACCTAGATTCGGATATGTTGACCCTAAACCACCCCTCGAATCCTCCCTAAACAAACACATTAGCCACAACTTCTCTATATCTCCTCCTATAGACAATACCCATTCAAAACCGGAAGCAAAAGGAAGAGTAAACTTCCTCTATGAGACAATGCCTCCTCAACACTTATTTGATCTCAGATTACGAGTATTTGTTACATACCACAGTTTGTTTAAGGCGGTTACGTTTACAGAAGACAACCAAAACTTGATTGTTTACACTGGCTTACATGTAGTTCCAAGAACAGTAGAACACCTAGTATATTCTTAATTAATATATATATATATATATATATATATATATATATATATATATATATATATAATTTTAACAACCCCTTGATCGAGATCATCACTCATTTTAAGGTCCCGGGTTTGTGTCTTACCATGATGGCCGCTTCAAAAGCTCATTTTCCAGTCGGAATTCGCCAGTAATTACTTGTAGCAAAGTAAAGTTGAAAACTAGATTAAGGGGAGCAGGGGAAGGAGATAAAAAGCTAACGTTTTGTGTCCAGTTCCATCAAAAAGCTACGAAAGGCTAACGATTTGAAAGGCTGCAATTTACTTGATTACTTCAAAAGCGGCCATTACTGGACAGTCACCTTTGTAATCTAACAACACTCTTGATTTAAGCTCTTAGATTACCGCCCCTTACGTCTGTCTTTTGTGATATAACGGCGAAATTGTTTAAAGATTTCCAATAACATGTATCTTGAAATTATTATCACAGATTTTTGTTTTAGTTAACGATTAATATCAGAAATAACTGGAGTTTGTAAAATTGAGAGGAGATATTATTTAATTTAGTTATATAATGTAATTTGCATACTTACTGCGAAACAAATTTGTCTCAATGGTCGTTCGATGAAAACGAATTTAAAAAAATAAGATAATTTTTATGTTAAAGTTTTTTTTGAAAATCTGTTAAAACAGAACTAAATTAACATTTAAAATTTACGAAAATTAGTTACGCTTTAGTGCTAAAACCCCCATATATATATATATAAGGAGAACCGCCTCGGTGGCCTAGTTGATAGCGTACTAGGCTTTCACCCCGAGGACCCGGGTTCGATTCCCGACCATTTTCATACGCTATAAATCATCCTATCGTCTGCATTAGCCCAATATATATATATATATATATATATATATATATATATATATATATATATATATATATAAGGAGAAGTGTGGTGAGTTGTGACCAATAGCGAAACGGCTTGGAATACTACCGCGACTATACAACTCATACATCTTTGCAAGCAAGAGTATTTCACTACTTCCTGGTAAATTTTCTAAGCAAATCAAGTTAAATTATCTAAAATTGTTTTAAAGTAAAATTTCTGGGCAAAACCATACTGAAATATTGCCTCCAAAACAAAGTATAGCACTGGTACTTGGATGTCTAGTTAGGAGACCAGAGGTGAAATTTGTTTTTACGCTGACATGACATCTCAGTATTCCAGACAGAGGGGATAGTCATTAAAGACTATGTTTGGAAGAATTCAAGGAGGGATTTGAAGAGACCTGAAGTAACTTTTGTACCGACAGTCAGGAAATCAGTAAAACACTGGCGGGATCCAACAATAAAGACCTTAATGTCATGAGAACTTCAGTGCTCAGTCCTTGAAAAAACGTTTTTTTACACTGGTTAACAGAGTGGACAGCCTGGCTGTACAGAGTTATAATATTTTTTCTTATCATTGTACCTATTAGATAAGATTCTGTATTAGAGGTCAAGGGCTGCTATGGTGGTCTCTAGCACTGATACCAAATAACCCATTGTGCAAGTAAATCTTTTGCAATCTAGTTCAGCAGACGGCACATTCTGCTAAAAGAGGTCCTTAGAATTATGGAAGCCAAAAAACTGCTGTTACCTGTTGGCAAGCAATCATACATTATTTGGCCTTCAGTTGTTTCTTCCTTCTTTCATAAACACCTGAGTTTCAATGGACCGGACCATGCAGGTCCTCTTTTGTGACTAGCTGGTTCTGCTATAAATAGGTGGATCAACAAGCAACTCCAGGGAGAAAGGGAAAACGTAGTAAACCTCATTTAAAAAAAGGTTCCTCTAAAATGATTTAGAGGGAACATAGGAATCCTGGGTATAGTACAAATCAGAAAACCATAGGACCCAAGACAATGTGGACTGAGGGTTACAGATGTTAACGACACAACATAACTGCTACTTTTTCATAGATAGTCTAATTTCACATATTATCTAATAGTGAATGACTGAGTTCAACTGTTACTAACTGCTCCACCAAATCATGCCATTAGTTCCTATCATTTCTGCCAGGGAGCGTCACTTTGCTCTGCGCCTGGATAATAGGTTCACAGTTTGGTACCTAACAATCTGACACCTCAACTGTTTCTATTTATCACTAAATGTAAACTTTGAAATTTTCACGGTTCACATATCTGTTATTACAAAATTTCTGATAGGAGATAAATATTGACACTGCTAACTGCGCGCGTACCACTTCTTTCCCACCAGATTTGCTTGTTGTTGTAGGGCCTATTACTTATTTCTTCTTCTTCTACGTTTCACCCACTTTGGGGGACGATTGATCAATCAATGTTCAGTGTGTCGTGCTTTTCTTTCCGCCCAGTATTTCTTCATTCTTTCAGATCTTGCCGTCCTCTCCGCCTCAGAAATCCTATATGGTATTTTGGTCTTGACCCTGTCCTGGAACCTCTTCATTTTACCTTCGATTATACTCTTTGCGGATCTATCTGCAAGCATCTCTTCTGTAATTTGAAACTCTCGTAGGTCCCTCTCTATCTCCTTAAACCAGTTCAGTTTGGTTTTCTTATTGCGGAAAAAGTCGAAGATCCTTTTTGTTATCCTTTTCGGGTCCATTCGTAGGATGTGACCATAGAAGTCAATCCTCCTTTTCTTTATTGTATGGGACATCTTTTCGGTCCTCCTATACAAGGTCTCATTACTAATGTGCACAAGTTTATTATTATAGAATTTGGGACCTAGAATTTTCCGTAGAATTTTTCTTTCTTTGATCTCCAACTTTTCCATTGGTCCATAAGTCGTTATGGACAACGTTTCCGCAGCGTAAAGGGCTTCAGGCTTGACTACAGTATTATAATGTCTTATCTTGGCATTCCAGGAGAGTGATTTTTTGTTATAGGTGTCTTTTGTGAGCTGGAAAGCTATTTCCATTTTGTTTCGTCTAGATTCCATGGCTTTCTTCTCTAGACCATTCCAGCTGATCCACTCTCCGAGGTACTTGAAATCCCTGACAATCTCCATTTTCTGTTCCCCCACTTTCAAATATTTTGGAGGATTCTTAATGTTTGTTATTATTTTGGTCTTTCCAAAGGCGATTTTGAGGCCTACCTTCCCCGCTTGCTTCAGCAGTTCGAGGGACTGCTCCTTGGCTTCCTCCCACGTCTCGGCCAGTAAAGCCATGTCATCTGCAAAAGCCAAACACTTGATCTTAATGTCCCTGTTTACCGATCCCAGTCGGATCCCGCCACTGGCTGTTTTATCCCATTCCCTGACTACCTTCTCCAAGACACAGTTGAACAGGAGAGGGGACAGTCCGTCACCCTGTCGTACACCAGTTTTGATCTCAAAAAGGGCTGACAATTCCCCATGAATTTAACTTTGGAAAATGTATTAGTGAGGCTTTCCTGATGAGGTTTGTTGTTTTGCCATCCAGACCTAGTTCTTTTAATATAGCAAGGAGAGCTTCCCTGATCTAATGAGTCATACGCCTTTTGAAGTCAATGAAGGCGATGACATACTTCTTTGCCCTCGACTTCTGATAGGCTATGAGATTTTTGAGATTCAATATTTGCTCCGGACAAGATCTCCCCTTTCTGAATCCAGCTTGATATTCTCCCAACTGATAATCTAATTGTGGTTCTGCTCTATTAAGTAAGGCCCTCGAGAATATCTTATAGGTAACATCCAAAAGAGATATGCCCCTGTAGTTGTTGGGGTCCTTTTATCCCCCTTCTTGTGGATTGGGTGGATAAGGGCCATCTTCCATTCTTCTGGAATCATTTCCTTTAGCCAGATTTCCTGAAAAACTTTTTGTAGGGATTCTATTGCTTCCTTGCTGGCATTCTTCCAAAGTTCGGCTGTGATCTGATTTTCTCCTGATGCTTTGTTGTTTTTAAGGCTAGATATGATCGTTTCCAGCTCCTCAACGGTTGGCGGCTGTGAGTCAGGGTTAGTATTTATGGGGACACTAAATGTCATTTTTCAACTGGTGTTTCACAGTTGAGGAGATTTTTAAAATAGTCGGCTAGTATCCTGCAGTTATCTTTGTTGTTATGTGCCATAATTCCGTTCTTGTCCCGTAATTGTAGGGTTGGTGGGTTATACTTTGTTAGTCTCTGTCTAAAAACCTTGTAAAAACTCCTTGTCTTGTTCTTAGCAAAATCCTCATCCATTTGGGCTAGCATCTGGTTTTCGTAGGCCTTCTTAATTTTTTTTTTTATATTTTTATTTACCATCTTTCTAATATTCAAGTAGTTTTGTCTATTGTTTTCCTTTCGTTGCGACTGCCATCTGTGCCAAGCTCCCTTCCTTTGTTTCAATAGATCGTCGCATTCTTCCGACCACCACACATGCCTTTTGACTTTTGTTATAGGGGCTACTTGTTCGGCTTTTGATAATAGGTTCCCTTTCATTTGATCCCAATCTTGGTTGTGTATATCCTTTGTTGAATGATGGTATTCTTTTGAATTTAAGATTTTCTCCGGATCATATAGTTTACTTTTGAGTTTGATGCCACTGCCTCTCTTTTTGGGGATGATTTTAATTTTTACCTTCGACAGGTAATGATCCGAGTCTAGGTCCGCTCCCCTCAGTACTTTGACATTTTGTATCTCTTTATGGAACTTCCGTCGGATAGCCACATGGTCCAATTGGAATTCACCCAAGTTTGGGTTTGGCGAAATCCACGTTTTCTGTTTTCTAGGAAGCTTTTTAAAAGCTGTGGATTTTAGAACCATGCCATGGGCTTGGCATAACTCGATAAGTCTGACGCCATTTTGATTAGTCCTGCTATGCGCCGGGTATTCCCCAACAATGTGACGATATTTTCTCTCCTTCCCTATCTGGGCATTAAAGTCTCCCATTAGTATGATGTTATGTTTCTCTGGCACCCTTTGGATGACATCGTCTAGCTGATCCCAAAAGAGTTCTACTTTTTCCTTGTTCTTTCTATTATCCTCGTTTATAGGGGCATGGGCATTCACAACAGTGTACACTCTATTGACGGATTTGAAAACCAACGTTGAGAGTCTTTCAGACTGGGATTCAAATTTGTCTATGGAATTCAGGACATTTTGTTTATTATGAAGCCAGTTCCTAGATGCGGCATGTTTTTCATGACTCTTTGCCCTACTTTTCCCTTGTATATTCTGAACCCTTCTGAGTCGAAATTGTTCTCGTCCATAAATCTGGTTTCCTGGAGGGCCGTTATGATAATTCGATGATTTCTGAGAGTGTCTATAAGGTGTTTTAACTTTCCAGTCTTAAGAAGAGAGTTGATATTGACGGTAGCTATGAAATTCGGGTGTTTATGTTTGATTTTGTTTGAGATTCCAGGACGCTCCAACTCGTCTCTGTGTAATGTTGCAGACTCCCAGAATCCGAATGTCTGCTTGCGCACAGTGGTGCGGTGGATTGTCCACCTGGGGTATTATTTTTCCATCACACTTTCCCATGATTGATATTAATGTATTTGGGGGTAACTACTAGAGTCACCAATTTACAACCAAGGTTGTTAGCCCTGGAGGTTCCTTCCAGCCGCCCCTAACCTGGGGTACAGACGCTGACCCAAGGCCGCCCAATCTGGGTACAGACGCCTTAGGGATTTTGGGTAGCTCCTCCGCCCTCTCTGCCGTTGGGAGACTCTTCTCCTCTTCCGCCATTGAGACCGTTGGCCAGTTTTCACCTAGTAACCCTAGGCAGGGGCTCTTTAACAGGGTACTACCATCCGAAGCCAGATGGACCCTGGTTTTTTAACGAGGTTGTTACTCCTCCCCCTCCTCCTTCCCCATCACTTGCGAGATGGGGCCCCGGGCTTCTATTACTTATTTATTATATCGTAAGTTTTTTTTGTACAAGTAGTTTTAAAAATAAAAAAAGAGTAATAATGAGTAGAAATAAATAGCAGTACGCAGTTTATGTAAATAAATAAGTACTATTAAGTCCAGTTTTTCAAATTTATGTAGGCTTAACAGCAAGACACAATAGTTGCATAGTAATAGTCAAGTGCATTATTTCACAGTTTACAATTACTCGCTAATTTATTTAACAGATATTAAAAAGTAGCAATATCACTTTTCACAGATATCAATATTTCACGTACGTGTAGCCGTCTCGGTGGTCTAGTTGATAGCGTACTAGGCTTTCAACCCGAGGACTCGGGTTCGATTCCCGGCCAGGGATTGGCATTTTCATACGCTATAAATCATCCCATCGTCTGCATTAGCCTAAGTGTGCACAATAGTAGGACGTAAAAAAAAAAAAAAAAATATTTCACGTATAATACTGTCACTATTGAAGGTGCAATTAAACAGGATAAGAATGTAAAGCAGAGAATCCGTGTGAAGTTATGAAGGAAGAAGGGAAAACTGATGGCCAAATAATATATGATTTTGAAGCTTTTGCCACCAGGTGGCAAAAGTTGTTTGGCTTCCATAGTTCTGAGGACCTCTTTTAACAGAAAGAGCTAAAATTCATTTAGGGCATCCATCTGCTGAACTAGAATGCAAAAGATTTACTTGCACAATAGGTTCTGTGATATCAGTGCTAGAGACCATCTCTCACCACTGACTGTCCGGTGAGGACAGTGATCGTGACCTCTAATACCGAATTTTATCTAATAGGTACAATGGTAAGAAAAAATATGATTTGACATTATGTACCTTCAAAGATAAATGGTTTCATAATAATTTTTCCCAGAAAATTTCCTATGCTAAACTCTTACAGTAAACTTACGATATACAAGAAGACGTAAAAAATGCAATATTCAGTATAATTTATACGCTAAATTATTCGTTAGTTGCTGCATACTAATTCTTGTGTAAGGTAAATAGTTAAGGTAAATTGTAAAGAAAAAAATTAACAGTGTTCCACTAATTAAATCCTATTACAGTAACTTACAAGATATTACTGTACATGCTTAAATCGGTCACTTGAATTATGTATAAAAAAACACGCATGTCAGAAACTTAGTGAAAACAAATAATAAGAAATTTATAGTTTTATCTCGATGAGTGAAAAACATTTGTGTGCCGGTATTATTGTATAAATGATATCAATGCTGTTAACGGTCTGCGAGACAGTTGCGTGACGTAACAATTACGGTTGTTCAAACAGCTTATTATTAGATTTATATTTACGATGTTATTTTCCAGCGGAGGCAGCTGATGGCATTAGCGATCCCACCATAACCTTCGGAGCTCATACTATCAGTCATCTACTCAAGAGATACACATTCACTACTCTATATATACAGCTTGGCTAAGTGTAAAGCGATCCGTGCTGATGGAGTTAATGGCACCGACCTAATGGTGTATCAAATTGAATCCTGGAGTATTTGACGATTTCCCAGTGTATCTTAGCTTTATCCATGCACGCACGGTTCTGTATGAGCGAACCTTATTTTCCTTTCTACTGGTGGGAACAGTGTGAGTAAGAATGTAAAGTAGAATGAGCGGTATATCACAGCACAACAAAGAAGTTGGCAAATGAAGCACAACCTCCGTGATAGGAGACAAAATGAATAACATTGAAGGGAAATCAGCAGAACAATCATCTCAGTAAAGGGCAAGTTACCAGTTAGAAGGTGGGGATTATTCATCTTGAATCCTCCGCAAATCCAAAACTTTATGAAGGCGCTGTAACTGAGCACCTCAGGAATATAGAAAAAGGGCAAAATAGATCTATAAAGGTTGCTGTGCAGCCGTAACCGTAGAGACTTATTCATTTATACGTATTTATTTTGTAAAGTGATCGATTGCCTAACTGGTACTAACAAATATGTAAAAGACGTGATCGTAATCGGCTTATATTCACAGTGATAGATTTACACTTAATCCTTTGCATGACTGCTCAAAAGTTTCTACCAATAGGAAAATTACGTATAATTGAGTTGAATGCGCACAAGTTCATAGAGTCTCTTACTGAACAGCTGTGTTTAAACCACGTCGTAAACAAGTTATTTTTAGATAGGGTTATCTGTTTTTTCTACTTTTGTAATCAGTTATTTTTACAATAATCAGTTAATTTCCAATGGGGGACTTTAAAAACAAATCTTTAATATTAAACTAATTATCTGTTTATACACTGTCTCGTTGGTAGCGACACTCCAGAAACCACTTTTCTGGTAACTTTTATTTAAATAGGTCCTAATGATTCTTCTCTTGATCTTAAGTAACTGGTCACTCCTAGCATTATTCTTGAAAAAGGCATTATTGATCTGGAAAAGGGTCTAGCAGGCGTAGAGTGCTTCCGGGAGAACGACAGAACTGTAGTGGCTTACTTTGGACTTTAACGAGAGACTTTTTTTCGTTATAAGTTGACCACGTTAAAAATTGCGCTTTCTTGAGCTTCGCTATTCTATTCAATATTGCAGGTTTTTCGTCCAAGTTATGGCAGATAATTTCTACTAGATATTTAAATTGTTTTACAGAAATATTAATAGGAAGGCCCAAGTACACTACGACTCGCAATTTCTGAAAGATCTGCAAGAGATCGGTTTGCGGATCGAGGATGCACCGGACAGAACGAGAATCAGAAGCATTCTGAAAAACATCAAGGTTTGACGTAGGAAAGCCGAAACGACGAGGGACGGTGGAGGTGTCAGCCGAGGTGAGGAGAGGAGATCGGATAGGATGAGGGAGTATTGGAGGAAGAAGAAGTTGGAATCCTCACAGTGCAATAACACGGACAAGAAGAAGAGACCGAAATATTCATTCAAAGTGGTCCCATGTAACATAAAAAGTTAAAAAACTAATTATCTTTGTATAAATGTCATTTATTTTTTCCTCGGAAATACTTTAAAATATTTCATTTTTTCTGAAAATCTACTTCTGTTGGTGACATTTTTTAAAAAATCTGTATTTATTAGCTTTTTAAACTTTAAAATTGCATTGAAAATAAGAAAACCAACCCTGACTGTCGTAACATTGAATTTCCTAATATCAACGGATTTTGACAATTCAAAAAGCTAATCTGTGCAGTTTTTAATGCTAATTTCAAAGATCAAATCAGATTTTCAAAAGTTTTGAGACAAAAAAGTTATTAAATTGTTAAAATTTGCAATAAAACATATATACAAAATATTTATTTTTTTATATATTTTTATTTATATATAAATTTTAACGAACCATCAAAAAATGATTTAGAGATCAGAAAGGTGCTCTTTTTAAGGTTCCGCATCTGGGTTTCACCGTGATGGCCGCTCCAACAGTTATTTTTTCCAATAAAAATTCGCTAATAGATACAAATTACGTAGGCAATTTTTGAGTCCTTAATTGGACTTTTGCATTGATTTGTTTACCATTTGACAATATATGTGTGAATACGGTATTGATGTGTTTTAATTACAGATGGCGCCAAAAGTCCGAACAATGAATTAAATAAAACCAATCAGTGGCCATTGCTCGTTCGTTTATTTTAATGCAGTATCCACTTTTTATAAATAATGTTAAGACCCTGTAATCCCCTACATAGTTCTTTATTATTATTCATGACAAGTAAGATCAGGCAATATTTTTTAAAATTAAATAAGTTTAAATGATGAAAATGGGATATTAAGAATAAACACGCTGAACAACTGTTTATAAAAGTGCTTACTACAACTTGTTTAAATTTTACAATTAAAACAGCTGCAAATGTATAGAGAAAATACATTTTTAAGGGTTGCAACGTTTATTGTTATCTTTTAATTTGAAATATTTTAATTTCAAACAAGTAGATAGAATTAAGTATATCCAACATATTTGTTTACTTGTGGTATTTCATAACAAATAGCTGAGTTTCCGTGTTTTTCTACTAAAATTTTCAAGGCATAAAATTACAGTTGATTAATTTACTACTTTAAAAAAAGTTGATTTAAAAATAATACTACTACTAAATTTGTATGTTTCTAAGAGAAGCTTTTGTTATTGTTATTGCTAGAATATATAAATTTTTTAGGCAAACCAAGTCAGACATTTTTTCCGAAATGCTTATTACTCATCACCACAGTTGAAATTAAAATAATATAACCTTACAACTAATAAGTTTACAGTACAAAATCATATAGTGAAAATATTAGTTAGTCGACTCACTTAGCAGTGAGGGCTCTGGTAAATACCTTTTTTTTAATCTGCGCAGGGGGTGCAGACTACCTGCACCTACTGAGGGGATTCAAAGGATTTAGACGTCCCTCGCGGTACCCGAGTCTAACACACACTTACGACTTTAACGCTTTACACTCACACTTACATTTAGGAGGCGATAATTGCCTCAATGTGTTTTTCGCCTTAAAATACAAAAAAAAAACCTTTTTTAATAAATCAGTGTCCGCCATATTGTTTCAAACAGGCCAATACGGATAGGACTTGGTGGTCGATGAAAAGAAAAATTTAATAAGTGTAAAAACGTTTGGGTAATCCCTGAAACATACTAAACATTGCATTTAACTCATATTTAAATATCTCGAGTTTTTCCTTAGTGGACAACGGACAAATTAGGCATTTTAACGTGACAGTCAATACGTTCATGCACGAAATAAAGAAAACAACTAGGCTAAACTATAACACGTACAAACAACCCTATTCATTAAAAAACCTAACCTGTTGTTTTTAACTTACGTTCGGCCACTGAAAGCGTAACGGAGCTGAGCGGAGGGAACCGGCGTAGCTTCGACTCTGACTTGTTCGGTTTCGAAGCTGACTTCTCTAACTTATTATTTCTTGTTACCTAGGTTTCCGTTGCCTAGGATACGGTTTTTCGATACTGTACTTTCCTAGAATCTGTTACATTAGGCATAAATATTAGAATTTAAAAAATACAAACGCGTTACTTAAAGTGACTGAACACTGCTTACGATTGCCGTTTTCTTCATTCCGCCCCGCTCAGCTTAGCTCAGTGCAGCTCTGCTCACTGGTAGCCACCCGGCCTTAAACAGTATTTACGTGAAAATCGGACAAAATAGTACAAAAAACGAGATTTGTTTGTTATGAAATGATAACAGCTTTAACTACTTAAAAGATTATTTTTTTAAACCCCTTCACATCACAAGGGGAGCCACCATGTTAAATTGTATCTTCGTAATCCCTGTCGGAATATTATAAAAATATTTTCATATGTAATCGGTTTAGAAAAAAATACTGTTTGGAAAACATTTTTGATAAAAACAATAAAAAACAGTTTTTTTAATAAAAAAATTATGAAATGTGTGTGTGTGTGTGTGTGTGTGTGTGTGTGTGTGTGTGTGTGTGTGTGTGTGTGTGTGTGTGTGTTTTGTCCACATTAACCACTAGTCAGTGTAGCAATTTCAGTACGACGTTTAGCAGTATATTTAATTTATCTTCTATACAGATATTTTTCAATATATTTGTTGTTAGTGTATAGAGACCTAAACACATTTTTACGTTACTCTCTTCTCCCCCTCCATCCCTCCCCCATCTCTCTTACCATTCCTGGTTTTTATTCAAGTAAGGAGTATTATTAAATATTATTTTACCTGTATTACCTAAATGTGGTAAAATTAATTTTGAAGCAAATTATTCAATAACTACAATTAGGCTACGAGTATTTATTTCGTGGCTTGTCGTTGTAAGTTTGTTACTTCAGTTTTTTTAATTTCGCTCCTTTGAACGTAATAACAAAAGTTTTTATATATATATATATATATATATATATATATATATATATATATATATATATATATATTTAAGGTAAGAAGGACATTGAGGCTATTATCGCCTCCCTAAATGTAAGTGAATGTAAAGTGTTAAAGTAGTAAGTATAGTGTTGTAAATGTACGTGTGTGTTAGACTCGGGTACCGCGAGGGACGTCTAAATCCTCTCAATAGCTAGTTTGTACCACCCCTGCGGGGATATATATATATACATACATATAAGCTATATATATATATATATATATATATATATATATATATATATATATATATATATATAAATAAGTTTATTAAATGTTCAGTATATCTATGTTATACGTACATAAATATTCAGAAAAGAATTCCTTGAAAACAAGGCAAATTACAAAAAAAGAACTTGTTCTTAAACATTTCTGTAGGCAGTTAAATTAAAAATAAGGTTATTTTCTAAGAGCTTTTTTTAAAGATTTTTAATTTTAATTTAATTTTGATCTACCGCCTAGTGGTTTTAAACTTTTTAGTTCAAAACACAAAAATTATTCACTTAATTTTCATAACTTATTTTGCCCTGATATTATTATTATTAGACTCTTATTGGTTTTAAATTGATATTATTATTATTAAATTGGTATTATTGGTTTTAAATTGAGCTAATAATTAATATAAGTAAATTTATTTACTAAGGGTTTTAATGGTCATATTTTGATTGTATTCGTTTTGATTTACCGTCTTATAATCTGTCCCACCCAAAAAGGGCAGGTTTATAAACACTTAAACGATATTTATCGTGGAATAAAATCACATACGTCTATGAACCTTTGATGATTGGTTATAGCAAATTGTTAAAGTATATAATGTGCATTTTTTTAAATAAATTTTTTATACTTATAAAAATGCTTTAGAAAAAATTGGAAGATTAGGCCCATTATTACTGTCGGCAAAATCAGCTGTATTTTTATCATCAGCTGTCATAACGTGTAAATATAAGCGTAAATAATATAACATGGATTTGGATTCGTTATTTATGTAAATAATAGTCGTATATTTTCAATATACTAAGGATGAAAAACTATACAATGAGGTTAAAAATGTCGACCTTGAAATATTTATGAAGGAATTTTAGGTAGCCTACACCCGCTGATTGGGCTGTCAGTCTACCAGTGTGTTTGTGTGTACCTAGCGAAAATGTTTGATTAAATTTGGATAAAGGTATAGTTTCCTTATTACTTGATACTGTTTTCTTAAATTTTATAAAGCACAGTTTAAATTTTTTTATAAAAAAAACTATCAATTCAGTATTTTTCAAGAATAAGGGATAACTGAGGTATCGAGTTTTCGGTTTAATTTCGAATCATGAATTTTTTATTTAAAAGTTTGTACAGCGACTTACTTAATGAACCTATTTTGAGAAATAAGATAGAATTTTTTGTGGGAAATAACTTAGTGTGTGTAAAGCTCAGTTTTATCCAAAAATCGGTTTTGCTGTTTTTTGCTATAATTTTAATCACATGTAAGAATTCACATCTGAAGCGAGCGCAGTATTTTAAGCACTGAGCTCTAGTATTTCTTTATTTAAAATTTGGTTTATTTACTTGAATGATAATTCTAAAAGTGTAATAAAAATTTTAGGATATTCTTATAAACATATTTTGATAAACTAAGGCAATTTTTCTTTACTTTTTCTTAGAATCGGTTGAATTCCTAAAACGTAAGAGACTTGAGATGGTTTTCGTTGTTTTTGGACTTTTAATAACACTTTTTGGCAACATAATACATAAAACATTTCCTGTTATTGTGTAGCTTATACGAATTCATTTTTAAAACTATACGGTATTATTTAAAATATTACTTAAATAATATTTTTCAGTTTAAAATTCACAACAAAACATGACTGGAAAGTATATTATGTACTCACTTTGATCCCACTAGACACGGGAAACTCACAAAGCAAACTGAACCAACTTATCAGCCGCTCTCAGTTAGTGAAATACGCAGCGCGCATGCGTCAACTCTATCCAATAAAATAATACTATAAACAGGTAAACGTATTAACTAAAATGATAAACATTGGTAACGCCATTTTGTTTATTACTATCGTGTTAGAACAGAAAAATGCGTAGATAAGTTATACGTAAGGTTGTTTTAGGCTATTTAAGTATTTATTTTTGGAGTTTTTTTAGAAGTTCATAAAAATAATTTCTATACTCAGCTGGGGCGATACTAGCGAATTTTCACGGAAAATATTCAATCATTGCCGTACCCATCTTGCTGTCGTGATAGAAGCAAATTGCAAAAAGTATTTATGTATTAATCTTTCATGAAATTCTGATATCACTACCATTAATCAGCACATATTAACATTTTAAACATTAGGTTTGAATTGAAAATACAAAAATGAACCCTGACCGCTTTGAAATTAAATTTCTAAATTTCAAAAGATTTTGAAAGCTCAAAATTGTAAATTTAAAATTTAATTTTAAATTGCAGTTTTTAACGTTGATTAAATCAATTTTAAGACAAAAAACGATCAATTTTTAAAAATGTGAAATAGCAGCCATTTTGAAACTATTAATTGAATTTTTCTGGTAAACTAATTTGTCCTAGCTATAACCCAAAGCGATTTTTGTGCTAAATTTGAATCAAATAGAAATGAAATCACACGTAGTCGTCCTAATACATGCATATGCATTTTGTTTACACACACACACACACACACACAGATTTGTGTGTCTGTGTGTTATTGTAACATATTACAACAAATAAAAAAGCAAGTTATTGTTATTGGTAGAATATAGTAATTATACCAAATTACTGGAATCTTACAATGAGATTGTTAAGCTAAATTTCTAAATACCAACCCCCCTAAAATTAAGATATAATCATACTACTTAAAGTATGTTTTTACCCAATTTTAATCATTTAAGGGTGGAATTTTGGAAAACACTTTTTTTCCGAAACATACAACTTTCTCTAAGATAATAAATGATGCGAAATTCCGGCTTACTACAGTATTTGGATCTCGAAATAAATAGACAAAAAGTAAAGTTAGTTTTTAACCCATTGGGGGTGAAATTTTTGAAGTATCACTTCTTACACCTGCAAAACATTAAGTTAAACCAGTGTACCGAATTACAATTCTCTGTGTCTTTTTGTGTGACGACCCAGTGATAAAGTATAAAGTTAAATGTTTTAACTTTAATCAATTTTAACCATTTTTAATCATTTTGGGGCGGAATTTTGGAAAACGTTTTTTTTGTTCACCTCCAAAGCTTATGGTAAATCTGTGTACGAAATATTGGCTCTGTAAGTACTTTTAATTTGTAGATATAAAAAAAAATACAAATTCGTTTTATGTCATTTGGAATTACGTTGGAATTTTATCCCTTAAGTGGTAATGTTTTTCAAAACTTGATCTTAGCGAGAGTCTAGAACCTTAGAGTAAGTGTGCTACGTTTAGGGCTATTTAGGTAGAAATTATTATGTATGTATAAATAATTTATATACCAGATGTTATATATATATATATATATATATATATATATATATATATATATATATATAGAGAGAGAGAGAGAGAGAGAGAGAGAGAGAGAGAGAATAGAATAAATGCTTTATTTGGCAAAAATGATGTAAGGATATTTGCATAAAAGAAATAAAATTACAATTTCAAATAACGTAAATATAAATATTATCTATTAAACAAAGCACAGTTCTCAAAAGGCTGTCCGAGGAGTTGATCGCTCTCTTCAGGTAGGATCTCTAACAAAGAGAACATTTATAAAGCCAAACTAAAATTTACAAGTTTTAATACAAAGAAAAATAATCAAAAGAAGGTTAATAATTAAATTCTTCCATTAATTTATGGCGATACTGCCAAGCTGCCTTGCAGTATCTGCTTAGCAAAACCAGTCTAAGCCATCTGTCTCCAAAACATCTGTCAAACTAACCTCCCCTTTTTGGAAGTAAGTTAATCTCATATGTTCCAAAACGAGTCAAACTCCCACAAAATGCACGTCTTCTTCCTCTTGTCTCTTATACAAAGAGCGTGAAGCTGTCTTAAATAAATAAGTTCTGCTCTTGCTTTACTGCAGGGCCTACCAGCTCAACAGACGTCCGTCGACATCACACTGCAGATAGTTCACATCCAAATCCAGCTTTGTATAATTTCCGTTTCTCACTCTTCTTTAACTCCAATCTACAATTTCTCCTTTCATTCGGACTTAAAACTGCTTGTAATTTCCTTGATACTAAAACTCATCGAATCAAAGTGTTTATATTTTATTGACCAAACCACATAGATTTTTCCAATAATTATAGAAATATATTTTTTTCATTACCTCCCTCAACAAAGTACTTGGATACCTAGTTGAACCTAGTAGAAAGTGTAGGCCTATATATTTTAAATACAAGGGCAGATTGTAAACAAATATCGGATAAAGTTTAGATTATAAGTGAAGAAAATACGTTGGAAAGTTTTTTGGTAAACTAAAAACAATTTTTATGAAAAAATCTTAAACTTTCTCCCCTCTTCATGCTCACAATATCCCCACGTCTGAGCCGTGTAGCACAATATCGCTCTTGCAGCTGTATTAAACATATCCTTTTTAGCAGAAAAAAGTTTTTTCGCATGCTCAATAACATTGCTAAAAGAATTGATGGCGGCTTTTGCAGCTGTAGACTTTTCCTAAAATGGTCACTTAAGGACAGAGTCCGTGTAAAATTTATTTCCTGATACTCATACTTCAATTTCCTCACTTTTATACCACCGCCTCTCTTGCTTGTTAGTTTTGTTTCCATTTCTAAAATCCACAATTTTCGATTTATTGGGATTCCACTTACTGAAAAAAATGTCTATGTCATTAATAATTTTCTATAGACATATATTTTGCTATTAAAACTACGTCATCTGCATAAGCTAGGATCTAAATTTTAACTAAATAACAGTGATTCCACTACTCAGTATCGTTTTCAGGATATTCCTGACTTTCAACATCGTTCAGGAAAAGCGAAAAAAGAGAGGACTCAAGAAGCATCCCTTTTTAACTCCATTTTCAGTTTTAAAACTGAACCGTACCTACTCCAAACCAGCACGGTAATGCCTTCACAAAGATTCTTCAAAGATCATTTTGCAGGAGAATCCCAATTCAATTAATTTAAAGAAACGAACATGAAAGCTGATACTATCAAATGCTGCAGAAAAATTAACAATAAGACATTTAGTTTTCCCTCATTACACTCAAACACAGTTTAATTAAACATGACTGACTATATATATATATATTACACACTATAGAGTACGATTTTCTAAAGCTAGTCTGAAACTCACTACGAATATGCAATTCATTCACCCAATCTTTCAGTTTATTATACAAAAGAGCACTGTAGAGTTTACTAACTGCATTTGTTAAAGAAATGTCTCGATTTTTCACTACTTTTGTCCGATCGCCTTTTTTATGCAATGGGAATATTACTGATGTCTTAAAACTTTCCGGGGTTCTTCATGTCTCATACATTTTTTTAAAGATCCCAAACAGTCGATGAAGAAATTTCTGCGGAGCATTTCTGTAAAATTCACACCGCACGGAATGCCATCTTCACCTGAGGCTTTATTGTTTTTAACTTTCTAAAAACCAGCCTTTAAATCAGATGTAGAAAATTGTGCATCCAGGAATTCCTTTTCTACGTAGGGCTCCGCGTAATGTATTACATAATCTGGTAAAGACCCATTATTGAACAGACTCTTGAAGTATTCCATCCACTCTGATAAAGGTACTCTCATTCTCGGAAGGATGTTCTTTTTTAACGTTGCACCAAAATTCCAAAAGTCCCTTGAATCTTTTACATTTTTGATACTATCGACGCAAGATTATATATTTATACACGTTAGTTAACAAGTGTGTGTGTGTGTGTGTGTGTGTGTGTGTGTGTGTGTGTGTGTGTGTGTGTGTGTGTGTGTGTGCGCGCGCGAACGCGCGTGTCTGTGTCACAATAAGTGTGATTAGGGCACAAGTCCTCTCGCTACGTTTATAGCAAGTCCCGGTATTGAATCGAGCACATTAGAACGTATTGGCATTTACAAGCAAACCTATCTGTCTGCCTTTGAATATAATTTACATTTAAATTGAAAGCAATCCCCGTGTCCTGGATAATGTATTGTAAATCTTTTAATTCAAGCAGATGCATGCAAAGTTTGGTGATTTCGATTTTATTCCAACAATTGAAATACCCCTTAAATGTTATTATTAACGAATTTCCATTGTGATAAAAATGTCTATAATTGAACCAAAAATAAAAGTCACGTATTATTATGTTTTCTTTTCTATTTTATTTTTATTAGGATGTTTTGTTCGAAAACACGACAAATTAACATTGCTATTTGTTAACAACATTACCTAAAACTTATTATAACCTATTAGCAATTCAATGAAATCAGTTGATAGTTACGACTTAATAAAAAACAACTGATCTTTTACCATAAACAAAGCTATTTTTTAACAACATAACCTAAAAGTTATTATAGCCTATCAGCTGTTCAATGAAATCAGCTGATCGTTACGACTTAATACAAAACAACTGATCTTTTACTGTAACTACCAATATAAATTTGTGCTCTCTCATTACGCGAAGCGCAAAATCCATCACAGCCAACCCTAAAACATGTTACATGTTAAAATGAGCTATTGGTGCCTCCATTATAGTAAGACCCAGAACTGGGACCGTGAAGTGAGCCCCGATCCTGATCTCGATAACTTTTTGCGTGGTCGTTAAATTCTGTGTGTGTGTGTTCGCACGCGCATCTTATATTCGCAGTTTTGGTCCGATTTGATTCATACTTGGTACAGAAACAATACTACTAGTTGGTACTAACATTCACGGGGCGGCGTTGCTGGTAGGGGTGCTGGTTTCAGGTCGTCTTTGTAGACTTTGTCGCTCGTGTCTCTGCGCTGAATCTAGAAGCTTTCCAATCAAGCGGCCTTCCAACGAGTTAAGAATAGGTTGTGTAACTCAGTTCCAATGTTGTTTAGGCGAGGTGGAAAAAGTTGGGAAAGTTGAAAAAGTTTAAATGAAGTCACTTAATAAGTTGTGAAAATAAACTTTCAAGCTACATTAAAATGCAAAAGTGAACCCGTGATAGATGTTGAATTTATTTTTGTATAACCAACGGAAAATGTAATTTTTTAAAATTTAGTATGGTTGCCATTTTTAAATTGTTGAACGGATAGTGCTTCTTAACCATAATTCAGTTTGGTTAAGCTACTGCCAAATTCAAATTTTTAGCAAAATTTTAATAAAGAGGCACACACAGAAACACACACACACGCGCGCGCGCGCATTTTCAGACAGATTGGTAGATATTCTGTGTGTGTGTGTGTGTGTGTGTGTGTGTGTGTGTGTGTGTTTGTATATGTGTGTTTGCGTGCTCGCGAGTGTGTATTTATTTATTTATTTATATAAATATTTTGAAGTCTCAGAGTTATTTTAAAAATTACAAGTCTATGTCGTGATTTGTGCTTTGCAATTATATTTTAAGGAAAATTTTGCTAATTAACACAAAGATATTAGTGTAAAGTTAAAACTTTATCAAATAATAGCTTAATTGATAAAGGGTGTTTTCCAGCTGGGTTAGTTGAGGTCTTAAAACTTTATGAAACCTATTGCAAACACGTGTGGTAACACTTCAGTGATTTTATTTTCTTGGTTTTAATTAAATAAAATACATCTCTCCCGCTGATGTGATGGACAAGAGTAGTCCATTACGTAAACCTGTACACATAAATGAAAGTTTTTGCTTTGATGTGCAAAAGATTGTCGCATTTTTAAATATTTTGAATAACATAAGACGTGAGAGTAATATTTATTCACATGTTAAGAAAAAGAAATGAAGAACATATAAATGTATGTTATACATACATGTGTGTGTTTTTTGCGATGCCAAAAAAGGTAGAAAAAATCTTTTATATACTACCTGGGGTAGGGTACGCCTACCCCAGAATATGGGACTCAAATTAAGTTCAAACTCAAGCTGAAACTCAAGTTAAGATATATTGTTAGCCACTAAAAAAACCACCAAAAGCATTCCTTTTCTGTAAACCCCCCCCTCCCCAACGGAACCACCGCCAGGCATTACTTCGTAGGAAGGTGGACTGGCTGACCGTCTACTCTTTTACAACATTGGCTCTCCTTTCTCGATCCTCAGCCCTCAACCTCTTCATGACCACTGCAGCGAATCCCGCAATGGCCCTCCAGTTGGCCTCTGAAGCCATCATTGTCGCAACCAGACTTTCCGGTGTAATGCTGCCACGCAGATATTTTTGCAGCTTCATCCTTTCCTCGTCGAATCTCCGACACCGGAAAAACACATGCTCCGTATCTTCTTCTACTGCTGTAAGACAGAAGGGACAACCCGAGTCTGTTTCCAGCCTGAAACGGAACAAGTAAGCTCGGAAGCAACCGTGCCCAGTGAGAATCTGTGTGAGATAGAAATCCACCTCCCCACGATCCCTGGTGCACCAATCCTGGATGTTACCTATAAGTTGGTATATCCATCGTCCATTTGTTGATTTGTCCTGCTGTCGCTGCCATGTCTCCAGGGTCCGATTTCGCTCCTCTCTAATTGAAGTTGTATGACTGTACAGTGGCTCAGCTCTTCGCTTGCCCCAGTACAGCCTCGCTCTTTCATCAGTCATCAGCTCCACTGGAGGTTCGTCCACCATCTACGCATGCAGCGTCGTAGGAAACTGTTCGGTAACCACTCACAACACGCAGCAACGCACGGCGGTGCACCGCACTAACATTGTGCGCATAGCTCACGTCCGTCATTGAATACCTGTTTGAATGTATGTCTGATTGAATGCCTGCTTGACTGTCCGTCTTATTGAATGTCTATCTAATTTAATGTGTGTTTGTTTGAATGTTTGTTTGATTGAAGTGTGTTTGTTTTAATGTATTTTTGATTGAATGTGTGTTTTTTTGAATGTATATCCGATTGAATGTGTGTTAATTGAATGTCTGTCTCTTTGAACGCCGGTCTTATAAGTTAAAACGCCAATTGCGACAGCGTTTCATTGCGAAACTATGACAAAATTCAATTGAAAGTTTTGTATTTGTCAAATATTTACAAAAGTTTAGTAGGTTTTCCGCCACTTAAAACTTTCATACGCCTGTTTTAAACAAAGTGTTAAGCTATGATTTATTTTAAAACAGGCTATCTTCACGAGCCCTAAAGTTATTGTAGTTTACATCGAAACAAAATTTTTAATCAACTTTAAAATAGTCAATTTGAATTTTTTTCCCTGACTAATACCGTAGAGAAGCACGGGTACACAGCTATTACACAATAAATATTTCTTATACAAACAGATATTAAGCCTAGATTCCATCTGGTTTTACGGTATTTAACACTGGGGTTGTGCCAAAACAGTACCATAATAAAAAGAATTCAATCATTTCAAAACAAAGTTTTAAGAAATACTGTAAACACTCAATGTTGTACACTACAACTATATTCAAAAGGATCACGTTGTTGAAACGTTGCTTAAGTGTTTTGACACTACATTTACGGCACCAATGGGTGAACTATTGTTTGCATTACTTTTTGTTTTTATGTATTTTCCTTTTCGTAACATTATACCTTTCTGCCGGTTAGACTAATGATGACGAGTGATCAGCCATAGCTGTAAGGTCTGGGCCATAGACTTTGGGTCTCGAACGTACGACCTCGGCCTCTTGTCACGAAAGTTACAATTTACGTATTCACTAGTGTGAAGTTAGATTATATTTCATCAGAATCAAACTATAGGAAGGGATAATAAATATATCCTCAGGCACTGCGGTCAACGAACCTATTGTACAACTAAACCTCATGAGTACTAGTTTACTAGGAATGCCTGGGGCATAAAAAGGGCGAAGCACTCGATGTTGGGTTGTGGAAATACGAAAATTTCAGTACAAAGTTTACAGTAAATATATAGTATTTATTTTTGCTTTTAAATATTACATTTTATTATTAATTATTGTATTTCTTTACTACTAAAATTGTGTTGCTATTTGTTCAAGCCGTGACAATTCTGCACGTCTTCCTGCCATTGCTTTGCTTTTATTAATTTTCTCGAGTCTGTTAAAATTAAATGTTGGTTTTAATAATAATCCAGCTAGAGTTTTTACACGAAACAGTGCAACGTAAGATAAACCAACTGAAAATTCTTCTGCTTGAACTGCTTGAGCATAGCTTCAAGTTCTGATTTACGCTGATACCAGTATGACTTTGTGCCAGAAATTTGCCCACACCAAAAACTCAAACTGGTTATTATTTGAGGATTTTCTACTATTTTAGTTTTAAGCTCTGCTATGGTTCCATTAAAATGCGACTTTTTGCAAAAATAATTCCTTTTTGAAATGCATCATGTCGCTGAACTGTATTTAAAGCAAAAAATCGGAACCTTGGGTCTTTAGCAAAACGCTGATCTTTATATTCTATTAAATATTGAAAATATTCTTTAACTGTAAGTTTTTTATTACGCCTGTTATCGTTCAATTCAGCCGATCCATAGGGAAAACGCGTTGGAAATGCCATACTTATATAACCTTCGCAGGTGAATTCATTGATAACATTAGTTCCATTAGGCCATGGAATGACGTTATTGACAGCATTTTGAATACGCTGAGCTTCTTGCAATCTGATGTTGTTGGTTATGTGGCTTTCATAAACTCCTTGCAATTGATCATCTTCAGTGTCGTTTGTATTTTCAAGTTCAACTGCAGGAATTTTATTATATATACTGGCATCTAATGGCAGCTGTAATAATGGCAGCTGTAATAATGGCAGCTGTAATAAAAGCTCATTATCAATATCGATGTCGGCATAGAAAGGATTATTGTGTTTTAAAAAATTTAGAGTATTTATGATTTTGGATAGTCTGACATGAAAATCACGATAACCGCTGGAACCTTCGCGCCTGATAACTATCAAACTTAACGAAGCAAGAGTACGCGGCAGTTTTCGCACGATTTCATTAACATCTTGTCCGATATTAATGATGTTACCTTTGTACGCGTATTGACACGGAAGACCTCGTGATTTTACTCTGTATACACGCATAACAGGATGCACTTTTGCAATTAAAAGCTGTTCTACATATGTAAGATCTTTGAGTTCATTTGGAATGGTACCTTGATCCATGTAATTTACTGCAGTAAATTTGTTCAAAATTGACTTACATTGTTTACGTATATCAGTAGAATTCGTTTGCATAACAACCCGAGAACAATTCTGACACTCATTAAATTTTAGTTTTTTCAATTCCTCTTCCAGCGTAACTTGAAGATTAATATCCATGTTATCATCCGAGGAACTATCGGAAGCCACAACAGGAACATTTGCAACAACTTCAGGAACATTTTCAACCACTTCGCCACTGTTTATTCTGCGCCTATTATTTATTTGATTACGTGTGTGTCGTCCGATAAAAGAACATCTTTTTCTTTTAGGCATTTGAATTATTGTAAAATATACAGTACTCAATTATATTATAATTGAGTATTATATATTATGTATTATATATTATATTGAGTAATATATATTATAATACAGTACTCAATTATAATCGGACTCCTCACTTTGTAATTTCACTGAATACAATAAACAATAAAAATTCGAACTTAATCGGGCTCTTCACTTTGTAACTTCATGTATTCAACTGAAAATTGGAAAATTTTTTAACGTTACATTATAGAACTTGAACCTAAAGTCAATGGGTATTACGGCAAGTACCGGCTGATATGTAAACAATCCAAATAGCGACTGATATGTAAACAATATAAGTCCATTCCGAACAAATATACTGCAGTAAATTACATTCTGTATTTACCGGCTGAAATCCAGCTAAGCACCCAGCTATACTAATATTGCAGTTAAAAAGTCATTAAGAGAGAGTAGGTGGAGAAGCTAAAGCGTAGAGAATAGACACTGCAGCAAGCAATCGTGGTGTTTCCGAAAAACTTCAGTAACTTTTGATTAAAAATTAATATTAAGATAAGGTTTGCGCCACGATATCCGCAGAACTATGCTGGAGATACATATCAAATTTCATCAAAATCGGTTCAGTAGTTTCGGAGGAGATGTGTTTTTTGTATTGTCAAAATTGCTGGGAAGAAGGGCTTCACCCAATCAGATTGTGCCCATAGTAAGAAGTGCCCATAATTTATCAGATTGTGCCCATGAGTTCCAACAATCCACTGAGTAGCTCCTCCTGCTGAAGATCCCTAGGGTCCTGGGAACCAAAAATCCCCAGCTTCCTACTAACAAGAACCTTACACATATGAATAATGTGTCCTGCAGTTTCCTCCTCGTTCCTGTACAACCTACACACGGTTTCTCCATGTTTCGCACTTATCCTATTCATGTGCACCTTTAGACCACAGTGCCCTGTAATGAGCCCTATGATTTTCCTGAGTTGTACTCTGCCTAAGTCGTTATGGAGGGCCCCTTAAAGGCCTCCATAAGGAACTTTGCTAAGAAGTGTTTGTTATGGGAATGCCCAAGACGGTTATTCCATCTTGCCTCGTCCTGCTTATTAATCCATCTATTGACAACAGATCCGGCCAACGATAGAGAAATCCTTAAAGTCGAACCTGGTTTGATAAACTTAGATGCAGATCCCAGTCCAGCAATTTGGTCTGCCTCCTCATTACCCTCAACCCACTTGTTTACCGAAACCCAGGGAAGAAAAATCAGGTTCCCAGGGACAGAGCGTCGACGTTCTCGCGATACTACCAAACCAACTTGGACCAAATTGTAGGACCCGCAAGTGTTTTGATTGCTGCCTAACTATCGGTATAAATACGAATAAGGTCCTTCTTGACGGCCCGTTTCATATTCTCCCGAACACAGTAATTGATGGCCATTATGTCAGCCTGGAAAACTGTTGCGTGCTGTAACATAGTGATTACCCCGGTAACATAGAAGGTATTCTTCAAGCCCGGTCTCTAGCAGTACACATCAGCACCTGTGCCTGTCTTTGTCTTAGAGCCATCTGGATACCATATTAGGTCTCCAGAGTTTCCCAACACATGATCTTCCCCTCATATGTCATTTGACATCAAAAAGTCTATTAACCATGTCTCTTTTGACCATATGATCGGTGTCCATTATTAGAATTGGGTCACGAATCTTTTGTGTAATTATAGCTTGCCATAAAGTTCAGCATATCCAGACACCACCTTTCTGCAGTATATATGCTGCTTCCATAAGACAGCAAGTCAGTGGAGAGGATTTGATGATAAAAAAAGGGTTAAATCACAATTTTTGGAGAAACAAAATCAGTCATGAGATAAGAGCAAACATCTACAAGTAGAATTTCATCAAAATTTGTCTATTGTTTTTGTTAGTAAATAAAAATGTGTTAGTAAATAATACAGTAAAATTAACGCAATCGTTACTTTTTACATTTTTTTTCAAGAAAGCATTATTTTTTTATTGTGATGAACGTTACATACTGCATCCGGTAAAATAAATCTGATAAAATCTGGGTGTTATAATGTATCTTCCATAGTTGTATCTTATTTTATACAAATTTACCGGCATAAAAAATAAGACAGAAAATTACGAAATTTACTTTAGTCCTTTATTTTAAGTTGTCTATTGTAATATTTATATATTATAAACATGTATATATATATATATTTATTATATGTATTATAAACCTTTTATTGTTTTGTGTTTTAGGTAAGATGGGACCACCTTTCTCTTTCCTTTTCCAATTTCTAGACACGTTAAAGTACTTGTATGCTAGAGAACTTGTTTTTACATTTTTTTTAAACGTATTATAAATTTTGCTTTATCTTTTATATCGTTCTTTACGCATTAGTAATCTGGTTTTGCTATATTTTTCGTATTTTAAAAACATATAAGTACATAATTTGTAATTACTTTTCAAACCATTTCTAAATAAGTGCTCATTTCATTGTTAGAGCTTTTACTAAGAAAGAATTACAGTTATCGCTTGAATTCCACAGATCTTGTTTCTTTCACACAATATTCTTTGAAGAGGTAAACCAAAGCTAATATTAACCAAAACCAACACAGCTGGTGGTAGGTATATTTCCGTAGATAAAGTTGGCAGTATGTTTGTTTCCGCCCATTGTCGTTGTTTTAGATAATCTTCGTACTTTTTTTAGTTTTTTTGTAAACTAGTGTTCTGCATTCCTTAGATCTGAATATCGGTTTTGTTTGTGTTAATGATATCGTCAATGGTACCAACTGAACTACTCAAAATAGATTTTTGGAGTTGGAAATTTAAGAGTGTCAAATTTAATGGAAATATAAATTGTGCAAAACATTTTGACGTGGAGATATCCGATTGGGAAGCTGTCGAAACAAGAATCAACAAATTTTCGCAAAAAAAATAAACAAGTTTTTCTGGAATTTGTGTTATGTACAAGCTGAAGATTTATACCTCAAGTCAGCTTGCAAAATTTAAAGAATATATTTACAGATAGGGAGGAATATAAAAATTCAAGGCTGCAAGAATCTGTTTTTTCGTTTTACAAATGAAATTACAAGTTATTACGTTTTTTATTTATCTCTATAATTTGTTTAATAAATATAATTTATTCTTATATAGCTAAATGTTTCAGTGAATTTATTAGCTCTGATATTTTGGAAGTGGTTTGTTGTTATTTTTTGAGTATGTCTACTTGAGCAAAATTTGATAGATATTTTTTCAAAGAAGTCTAACAAAAACATATTTCACTGGTTTTTTATCAATAAAACTCTTAAAAACTGTTTTTGAAAATGGTTAAACGAATTGAATGGTTGAATAATAAATATAGTATCGTATAAAAGGTCAATTAGCTGTCTCAATCGAAGGAAACTACAAGAACACTCACATTGCGAGTACGGGTTTGGCCCTAACTTGTTCTAACCTTCCTTCTTCAATCTGCTCTTGGATTAGATCCGTTTATCTCAAGCCAAGGTCAAACAGCGAACGCCGAAGGCTACATGACTAACATGGAGCTTAGCATTAGTAAACAGACTCTTGATATAAGTCGATAAAAGGTCAATTAGCTGTCTTAATCGAAGGAAACTACAGGAACACGCACATTGTGAGTACAGGTTTGGCCCTAACTTGTTCTAACCTTCCTTCTTCAATCTGCTCTTGGATTAGATCCGTTTATCTCAAGCCAAGGTCAAACAGCGAACGCCGAAGGCTACATGACTAACATGGAGCTTAGCATTAGTAAACAGACTCTTGATATAAGTCGATAAAAGGTCAATTAGCTGTCTTAATCGAAGGAAACTACAGGAACACGCACATTGTGAGTACAGGTTTGGCCCTAACTTGTTCTAACCTTCCTTCTTCAATCTGCTCTTGGATTAGATCCGTTTATCTCAAGCCAAGGTCAAACAGCGAACGCCGAAGGCTACATGACTAACATGGAGCTTAGCATTAGTAAACAGACTCTTGATATAAGTCGATAAAAGGTCAATTAGCTGTCTTAATCGAAGGAAACTACAGGAACACGCACATTGTGAGTACAGGTTTGGCCCTAACTTGTTCTAACCTTCCTTCTTCAATCTGCTCTTGGATTAGATCCGTTTATCTCAAGCCAAGGTCAAACAGCGAACGCCGAAGGCTACATGACTAACATGGAGCTTAGCATTAGTAAACAGACTCTTTATATAAGTCGATAAAAGGTCAATTAGCTGTCTCAATCGAAGAAAACTACAGGAACACGCACATTGTGAGTACAGGTTTGGCCCTAACTTGTTCTAACCTTCCTTCTTCAATCTGCTCTTGGATGAGATCCGTTTAACTCAAGCCAAGGTCAAACAGCGTATGCCGAAGGTTTCATGACTAACAGGGAGCTTAGTATTAGTAAACAGACTTTTGATATAAGTCGATAAAAGGTCAATTAGCTGTCTTAATCGAAGAAAACTGCAAGGACACGCACATTGTGAGTAAGGGTTTTGCCCTAACTTGTTCTAACCTTCCTTCATCAATCTGCTCTTGGATGAGATCCGTTTAACTCAAGCCAAGGTCAAACAGCGTATGCCGAAGGTTTCATGACTAACAGGGAACTTAACTTAAGTAAACAGACTCTTAATATAAGGCGAACTCCAGTTTTATCTAGCAACTTTGCAAGCATAACTCTGCATGGATTGATATTTATTTTCCTGGTTACTATTGAAGTTTTAATGGCTGGACACAAGCGCTCAAAACTCTAAGAGCCCAAACCCCAAGGAGTGAGAATAGCACGGACTTAGAAAAAACTTACTTAACCTACAATGGAGAGAGAGATAGGTTCGAACATCACAAATCATTAATACCGTCTAGAGGGTCTATCGGGATATCAAAATGACAAACTGAGAAGAGAGGAAGTTGCAGCATAGATGCTTCCCATTAATTCTAGAAGCAGAAGATCTCTCAGAGATCGAACCTGGGAAAGAAACACAACACTTATAAGGATGAAATGAAAACACTGAAGGCAATCGTATTTTGAAACTGAAGTGCTGTCAACCAGGAATATTACACCACGCAGAAATCATGTAAAAGCCTGGATGAATAAGGTTTAAATGAATAATGAAACTGCAAATGCTAGAATGAGACAAATGTTATTTAGCTTCCAGGATCCTGAAAACCATCATTAGTTTGAGCTAATCATTGAATTACTAAAATTCATTGAGAGTATCAAATCTGCTGAACTAGAATCTAAGGTTCCTAGTTGCACAACAGATCCTTTGTTCGCGGTCCGAGGGTCCCAATACATTGGAAAGAATCAATCATGTATTAGTCGAAATATACATTGACCGCTTCTGTTTATATCCGGCTAATGAAGTTACAGATTAATAATTGCTTAATCCAAATTGAAAAATCTTTAGTATTGATAAAATTAACGCAGAATCTAAAATAATAAATAACGATATTAATTACGACCAATATTACATAGTTTATCAATACTGAAATAATCTTAGCATGCAACTATGTTTCTGACGTGATAGAAGCGAATTTGTAACATATTTTATATTTTTGATTCATTTAAAAATCTTATTCTATATTCAAAATCATTACGTAAAATCTTATTGATTGATTTCATGTATTTCAAATTGATAGTGTAAAATTAAAATTTTCATTGAAAATTAAAAAATAAACGCTGACTCATTCATTTTCTTTAAATGATAATTAAGTCATATGTTAACACTGATTACGATAGCTTAATTATACCATAATGTGAAAACGTTATGTTTTTTAAATTTTTGTAATAACGGCCATTTCGAAACGGGTAACGGATTTTCTAGGTAACGAAATCGTTACCATAATCGATTTATATATCGGTGATCCTGTATCTCAAAAACTACAACGCCTATTAACATGAAATTTCGTATGCTGACCCTCTTTGTGGTGTAAATCAGAAGTATAGCTGGGTTTTAAAATAAATCATATTTTAAGTAGTTGAAAAGATGTTTCAAATTATTTGTGGCCGGTTTTACGAAAAAACAAATGTACGCATTTCTATGAACCTTTTTTCGTTCGTATAGAAAGCTGCGATAAGGTTTATGCAAACTCAAACACAAATTTGAAACAAAGTGGCAGACCCCGAAAAGGCCTGATTTATTTTCCTGTTAGAATGAAAGGTCTATTTTGCTATTGTTCACTGGGAAGCGACTTGACAGATTTCAATAAAAACATTTTTGTTTATTTGTTAAAAAAAATTTTGTTAATATGTTTTAGATTATCTTGAACTTACGTAGTGCTTACACTTATTTAAAAAAAAATATTTTTTTCGAAAGTGACATAGCGAAGCATGGGTATACTGATATATATATATATATATATATATATATATATATATATATATATATATATATATATCAATACTTTGAGTGGAAAATTATGTAGGCCTACACAATTTGAGAAGTTATTCCTACTTTCAGTTTTTTTTTATAATTAATCTTTAGACGAATTTTTACGTATGTCCCATCTGTTTTGTTTGTTTATAATTTCAGAAAATAGCTGATAAAAAAGGAGTTAGAGCCGATTTGGGGGAAATACTTTTTTTGTTATTTTTTAAAGAGATTGATTAAAAAATATTGTATTACTCTAACGTAGCCACCGGACCACATATTAACATAACTAGGATTATGACCTATTTTCTTCCGTCTAGTGGCCTTTTAACTCAGCTTTTGTAGGTTACCGCGGTTTCAAAACTTAATTGATTCATTTTCAAACCGCAGTACAAATAATTAAATCCCTTTGGCAAGGTCTTCACAAAGTTAAGGAAACATTGAAAAACACATGTCACAACACTAAACACAGTTACACGATTTTAATGAAAACGCACAACGGCAAGATTTGGTTTGGCCAAACACAACGTGCAACTCGTATGGCGTTACATTCCGGACTGCCAAATCATATCGTTGTGCGTTTTAATAAAAATTGTGTAATTGTGATCAGTGTTGTGACGTGTGTTTTCGTTGTTTTGTGACGACCTCGCCAAAGAGATTTGACCATTTGTACTACGGCTTGAAGATGAAACAACGAGGTTTAGAAACAGCGGTAACCTTTGCGAGGTCACAATCATAATTATTTAAAAATTTTTGGTAAGAACATTAATTAGAATATAGTTTCAAGCAGACGGTCGAAATATGTTTTACCGAATTTCACAGAAAGTATAAATGTAATACT